>JAYESA010000008.1:52486864-52846864 GCA_036927795.1 Iris macrosiphon
ATGAATAATAGATAACTAGCATAAAATAGCCACTTATCCATCATGACCGAGATCTTGAGCGTATTCTGGGCTAAATAGCCTTATCACATACCTTTGCAAATATAGCCGAGTTAGCGTATTTTAAGGAGATAGCATACGACGTACTCCTATAGTTGAAAATAGTCTGGTTGGCGTAAAATGCAAGGATGGTGATGTGAGCGTATTAGTCATAGTTTTAGCTTTTCCAGTCAATTATCCATCACGATTGAGGTCTTGAGCGTATTCTGGGCTAAATAGCCTTACCACGTACCTTTGAAAATATGGCCGAGTTGGCGTATTTTGAGGAGATAGCATACGACGTACTCCTATAGTTGAAAATAGCCTGGTTGACGTAAAATACAAGGATGGTGATGTGAGCGTATTAGTCACAGTTTTAGCTCTCCCCGTTATGACAAAATCTAAAGAATAGAACCAAATTTCATGCATTAAATACAGAGATACACTTCCATCTCGTGCATTAAATGTAGAGATATGCCTCGAGCTCTGTATGAGAAACAGCTTTTATCGTGGCATCTGATTTCGTCTCATCTTGAGCGTAAAAACTTATTTCTGTCCATGTAGAATAGGCAGCGTATTCTTTGAATGCGTAAAAATAACTTGTATCAAGAATATGTCGCTAAACGATAAACTGGATCTCTGTGTAAAATCATCATCACAGCCGTCCTCTCGATCATCGTGCAGTACTTTTGTCAGATGCCAGGTTCACTGATTTGTCTGACAAATTCATCCGAAAAATACGAAGAGTTCCTCGTACAACTTTACGCTGCATTAAAAACAAACATATTTTAAACTTTACGCGGGAGGGTAAAACAAACTTTTACGCAGAACAGCCTTGAAGCACTACTTTACGCGGGCAGCTTTGAAACTATATTTTACGCCAAACAGATTTGAAACTCTGTTTTACGTGGACAGTTCTGAAGCTCTACTTTACGCCAGACAGCTCTGAAGCCCTGTTTTACGTGTATATCTCTGAAGCCCTATTTTATGTGGATAGTTCTGATGCTCTACTTTATGCCAAACAGCCTTGAAGCACTGCTTTACGCGTATAGCTCTGAAGCCATATTTTATGTCACACAGTCTTGAAGCTCTGTTTTATGTGAACTTCATGTATGTTGGGAGGTTTGACTGTATAATACGCGTACAATTCTCCAGCATATTTCATGCTTCTACAAGTGAGAGTTGTAGCAACAACTTTAAGGTGCATTAGGAGTAGCAACAGTAGCAGGAATCAAGGAGATGGGTGTAATGCCCCGTTCCCCCTATTCGGGGAGCGCGGCCAAGAAGTACTTACGACCGTCCGAACGGGACAGATTGAATTAAGATCCTTTCCTCGTTATGGATTGGTTTCTTCGGAATCAGGTCCCATATACAATGGATTGTGCCTCGAGGATGGACTCGGCGGCAGAGTCGAGAGGGGCCTTTCCGTTGCGTTGGTTTCTTGTCCGTTTTCGTGCCGCTTGGTTGCTTTCTTGTTGGTTTTATGACTTGCGTTTTCTTGAACGATTTCAATAGATTTCATTGCTTTCGTTCTTAGGATTTCGCATTTTGTATCGAGCCTTGGAGACCGAAGCAGGAGGTATTGATCATCCGTTGGTGCGTGCAGGTGATCGTGTAGACGACGCGCGAGCGGAGTCTTAGGGGTCTCTCCTTCTTCTTCCTATTCAACCAAACTTGTGAGTGGCTCTATTTCGATAAGCACCTTCTTTCCAAGGGCTCCGTTCATAATAAAGATTGACTCAGTTGTGCATTCATTCAAACGATACCAAATGTATATAAAGTTGAATGAAAAGATAAGAAGTAGGCTTGGAACATTCATTGCTTGTCATTCAGAACCTTGCATAAATTCATTAATGCATGCCGTTCTTTAAATTCTTATGTGTTAACTATGTGTTTGGTGGGTTGGTGTTAGACAAACTTGTATACAAGGGGTAGCGTTCTACGAACGGTCGCCGGGGCACCGGGACCGCTTCGACCTGGGTAGAACATTTGCTAGTGTAGTCCTAGCGCTTGGATGGGTCCGTGCGTCCGCCAAAGGCTAGCTACCTGAGGCGGAATGTCAGCCGATCCATCCCCCGTCCAACCAAGAAGATGTTGTATATTTAAACTGTGCAGACTAACTATGTCTTCGTGACAGGGAAGGCTATGGTAAGTTGTACAGGTGGTTCAGACGGTACAGGTAAAGTCACCGAACGGTGGCATGTGAAGTTATGTTATTTTGTTCTTGCATACCTGCTAAATGAAATCTGAACTAGGCAAGAATAGAAACCCACCTAAGAACATAATTGTAGCATACTCATTAGATCTCATCTCATGAGCTTGGTAAAGTTGAGCAGCTAGCCTTCACCAGTACTTTCCGAAGTACTGACCCTCGTTGTAGCAGGTTCCCCGGCGCAAGGCAACGCGGCGAGGAGCTGAAGCTCTCTCAGAACTTTTGGGATCCTTGGCGGTTCGTGGCCAAGACTTTTGGAGGCTCAAGCTAGAAGCCTTTCACTCTCTCCGTTGCTGAATATCGCTAAGGCGATGGTGCTTACTCGCACCCAAGGTGGTTTTGCGTTTTTGAATCTATGTAAAGGGACATAATGTATGGATCGGCTATCTCATTTTGCGTCCAAGTTTGTAAGCCCGTGGGGCATTTTATACTTTTGAGTCAAGCGATGTAAAAAGATGTTCATTATGAATAAAAGAGAAACTTTTCTATGCCTCAACCTTGTGTTATCTTATATGTCCACTCTGTTGCATTGTTCTAAAGAATATCCTTATGCCTAAGGCCTTGTGCACGCGCGCCCTACGCGTGCACGGCATCACGCCCGGGGGACGATTATCGATTAGCCGGAATCGGGGCGTGACATATTGGTATCAGAGCATGCTTCAGATCCTTTGATCTCACAAAGAAAGTTTCTAAAGAGGACCTTGTTCCTTCCGAGTAGACCCTTGAATTCGCTTGGCCAAAATGAGATACGTTCCATACAGTGAGTCCATAATATACCTTGAGACTAATACAAGTTACTTTCCTTTCAAGGAACGACTTCCGAGCCGGGTGCACAAGCGCAGATGGTGGCGCAAGTGCAAGCGAGTAGTTAAGGCACCTCGGGCAGCTCTGGGAGTCCAGCTGCCGCACCCTCTGCCGATCCGTTCGAGCGAATGATGCGTTTGATGGAGACGCAGCAGAAACAAGCTGAACTACGGCAGAGTCAGTTCGAGTCACGGATTGAAGCTCAATTCGTGGCGCAGTGACTTCAGGCGGATACACAGCAAAAGCAGATGAATAGTCTGCAAACAATGGTGACGAATATGGTCGCCAACAATCATTCTGCATCCGCCCCCGCAATCGTGCCAATAGTTGCTGAAGCCACCGGACCGCAGAATTCCCAGGGTACCTTACCCTCAGGCGAGAATGGGTCAATCGTGTCGATATCTGAATTTAAGAAGATGTGCCGTGCTACGTTTAAAGGCACCGAGGACCCATCCTTAGCGATGGACTGGCTGGTTGAGTTGGAGGACCACTTCGAAGCGCTGTGCCTAGACGAGACCAAGAAAGTGGCGTGTGCCCAGCTTCAGCTCCGACAAAATGCACATGATTGGTGGGATGTGCACAAGCAAGCTATTTTGAGTGAAGGTGGCACAACGGCTATCTCCTGGTCCATGTTTCGCAAGGCCTTCGTGGAGGAATACCTTCCACCCGCCGTCCGTCGCGAAAAGGAAGACGAGTTTGCACTACTGAGGCAGGGAGACATGACGGTGCGTCAATACGCCTCAGAGTTCAACCGACTTGCAAAGTTTGCCAAGTCGCAGATCGCCGACGCTGAAAGTCGTACACGGAAGTTCGAGCTCGGACTACGACCTTCTATCCGTGCCCACGTCATAGCGACTCAATATCGTACCATGCGGGAGTCCCTGAATCATGCACTGTCCCTTGAGTCGCAGTATCCTCCAGTTCGCACCGGCGCTGTGCAAAATAACAATCACAAGCGTCCTGCCAACACAGGAGGAAACAACGCGCAGAAGCGCCCTAACAACGGCGGTAAACAGGGAGCAAACCCGGGAAGGGGTAACGAAGCCGTCTGCCACCGATGCAATCGTACAGGACACATCGCACGGAACTGTCGGGTGTTCAATGGATCATGCTTTAAATGCGGTCGTCAGGGCCACATGGCAGTGAACTGTCGTGCTAGCGGGCAAGAGCAGCAGCAGCAACAAAACCAAGAGCCTCAGCGTCAGGGGCAAACTCAACGAGCGAACGAAGCACCGCCAAACGCTCAGGGCCGAGTCTATGCTTTGACTCGGGACGAGGCACTTGCATCGAACACAACGGTGTCAGGTATATTACTTTTTAATAATGTACCTGCTCGAGTATTGTTTGATTCTGGTGCAACACATAGCTTCATTTCGGCAGATTTTGCCGCCGAACACAAATTCCCTATGACACCGCTAGGCTTAAACCTAAGTGTTAGTACTCCTTCGGGCGTAGATTTATCGGCTCGCTTAGTCTGTCGTGAAGGTAACATTTGCATCGGGGGACGGAGATTGTCATTAGATGCGATAGTTCTAGACATAAGGGACTACGATCTTATTCTGGGAATGGATTGGCTCGGCGCTTGTTCAGCTACAATCGACTGTGCGAAAAAGGAAGTCGTGTTTCGTTTGCCCGACGAGATCGAGTTCCGCTTCACGTGCAGTCCTGAGTCGAAAGCGTCGAATACCTGCATGGTGATCTCAGCAATGTCTGCTCGACGGATGATTCACTCCGGCTGCGAAGGGTACTTAGCGTCCGTTCGAGACACTCGGCAAGATTGCGCAAACGTTGAGTCTATCCCCGTTGTGGCAGATTTTCCTGATGTGTTCCCCGACGAGTTGCCAGGCATGCCGCCCGATCGAGAGACAGAGTTCACTATAGACACGTTCCCAGAAACTCGACCAATTTCCAAGACGCCGTATCGAATGGCCCCGGCAGAATTGAAGGAGCTTAAAGTACAGTTGCAAGACTTGCTAGATCGAGGATACATTCGGCCTAGTGTATCTCCGTGGGGTGCGCCAGTACTGTTCGTAAAGAAAAAGGATGGCTCGTTGCGGCTCTGCATCGACTATCGAGAATTGAATAAAGCAACCATTCGTAACCAGTATCCTCTTCCAAGAATAGATGATCTTTTCGATCAGTTGCAAGCTGCCACGGTATTCTCTAAAATCGACCTCCGTTCGGGCTATCACCAACTAAAGATCAAGCCAGACGATGTGCCAAAGTCAGCTTTTCGAACTCGCTATGGCCATTATGAGTTCTTGGTGATGCCGTTCGGACTAACCAATGCACCCGCTGCCTTTATGAGTTTAATGAACCTCGTGTTTCGGTCCTATCTCGATAAGTTTGTAGTAGTATTCATCGATGATATCTTGGTGTATTCGAAGAGTGAGGAAGAACATGCAGAGCACTTGCGGACCGTGCTACAAACTCTTCGGGACAACTAGCTATATGCTAAGCTGAGTAAGTATGAATTCTGGCTAAGTAGTGTATCTTTCCTCGGGCACATCATTTCTGCGGGAGGCATCTCAGTCGATCCGAAGAAGGTGGAGGCCATTGTCGAGTGGAAGCGACCTGCATCCGTTAGCGAGATTCGAAGCTTCCTCGGGCTAGCGGGCTACTACAGACGGTTCGTGAAGGATTTTTCCAAACTTGCACTACCTCTGACTCGCCTCACACAAAAGGGAGTCGCGTTTGAGTGGTCCGCCGACTGCGAAGCTTCGTTTAAAGAGTTAAAGCATCGCCTCACCTCTGCCCCGTTACTTGCACTACCAGACGAGATCTCGGGATTCCAAATATTTAGCGACGCGTCCGGGCAAGGCTTGGGGTGTGTACTTATGCAGCGAGATCGAGTGATAGCCTATGCCTCCAGGCAACTAAAGAAGCACGAGAAAAATTATCCTACACACGACATGGAATTGGCGGCAATTGTCTTTGGCCTGAAATTGTGGCGACACTACCTTTATGGAGTGCCTTGCCGAATTTATACTGATCACAAGAGCTTAAAGTACCTATTCACCCAGACAGACCTCAACCTTCGTCAGCGCCGTTGGCTAGAATTGATAAAAGATTACGACTTGACAATAGACTACACGCCTGGAAAAGGGAACGTTGTAGCGGATGCTTTGAGTCGGATCTTCGTTGGATCTCTGTCAGTCGATCGCAGGTTACGAAGGGACTTAGAAGAAATGGGCATCGAACTCCGAATTCGATATCGTGGCGCGCGGGTCGCTCAAATGCGATTCATACCCAACCTAATAGAGCGGGTCACATCTACTCAGAAAGACGACCCTTTCCTAAGGAAGATGCACGAGCAGATTCTAGCGGGGAAGGCGAAGGACTTTGCAGTAGATAAAAATGGAGCGTTGCGGGTGAAAGGAAGGCTATGCGTCTCCGATGATTCAGAACTCAGAAAGGAGATCCTTGCGGAAGCTCATTACGCGGCCTATATGATCCATCCCGGGAGCACGAAGATGTATAAGAACCTCCGAACGACCTTCTGGTGGCACGGCATGAAGAAAGATGTCGCACTCTTTGTGTCCCAATGCATAACTTGTCAAAGGGTGAAAGCAGAGCATCAGAGGCCGGGCGGGGAGATGCAAAATCTTGCTATCCCGGAATGGAAGTGGGAGCACATCTGCATGGATTTTATTGTTGGCCTGCCAAGGACGCAACGGGGGAACGACGCGATCTGGGTTATCGTCGACCGGTTAACCAAGTCTGCACACTTCATTGCCATCAAAAGTACTTGGAGCGCCGATCGCCTCGCCCAGACCTACCTTGACGAGATAGTCCGGCTGCACGGAGTGCCAGTTTCTATAGTATCAGATCGGGACGGGCGATTCATCTCGCGTTTCTGGGAGAGCCTTCAGCTGGCGATGGGGACCAAGTTGAAGTTTAGCTCAGCCTATCATCCACAAACCGATGGTCAGACGGAACGAGTGAATCAGATACTAGAAGACATGTTGCGCCTCTGCGTGATCGATTCGAAGTCAAGTTGGGACGTCTACCTGCCGCTGGCCGAATTTGCATACAACAACAGTTATCAGTCCAGCATCGAGATGGCTCCGTACGAGGCTTTGTATGGGCGGAAGTGTAGGTCACCAATCTGCTGGGACGAAGTCGGAGAACGGCAAATCTTTGGGCCGGAGCTGGTTGAACAAACCGTCCGAAAGGTTCGGTTGATTCGTGAACGGTTGAAGACAGCACAAAGCCGACAAAAGAGTTATGCCGATGCTCGACGTCGCCCCCTTGAATTCTTTGAAGGGGACCATGTGTTCTTGAAAGTCTCGCCTATGTGCGGAGTTATGCGATTCGGAGTAAAAGGAAAGCTAAGTCCGAGATTTGTTGGACCGTTTGAAGTTCTCAAACGGGTTACTCCGGTCGCCTATCAAGTTGCTTTGCCGCCTGCCCTATCAGAAGTACACAATATTTTTCACGTTTCACAGCTGAGAAAGTTTGTACACGACCCGAACCACATAGTCGACTTAGGGCAGTTGAATCTGCAAGCGGACTTGTCGTACGCGGCAGAGCCTGTCCAAGTTTTGGATCGTAAAGAGAAGCAGTTGCGGAACCGAACCGTCTCGCTAGTGCGCGTCCTGTGGCGGAACCACTCGGTCGAGGAGTCGACCTGGGAACTTGAAGCTGATATGAGGGAAAGGTTCCCCTCATTATTCCTTAGTGGTAGGTTCTATTCCTAAGTTTCGGGACAAAACTTTCTTTTGGATGGTTATGATGTAATGCCCCGTTCCCCCTATTCGGGGAGCGCGGCCAAGAAGTACTTACGACCGTCCGAACGGGACAGATTGAATTAAGATCCTTTCCTCGTTATGGATTGGTTTCTTCGGAATCAGGTCCCATATACAATGGATTGTGCCTCGAGGATGGACTCGGCGGCAGAGTCGAGAGGGGCCTTTCCGTTGCGTTGGTTTCTTGTCCGTTTTCGTGCCGCTTGGTTGCTTTCTTGTTGGTTTTATGACTTGCGTTTTCTTGAACGGTTTCAATGGATTTCATTGCTTTCGTTCTTAGGATTTCGCATTTCGTATCGAGCCTTGGAGACCGAAGCAGGAGGTATTGATCATCCGTTGGTGCGTGCAGGTGATCGTGTAGACGACGCACGAGCGGAGTCTTAGGGGTCTCTCCTTCTTCTTCCTATTCAACCAAACTTGTGAGTGGCTCTATTTCGATAAGCACCTTCTTTCCAAGGGCTCCGTTCATAATAAAGATTGACTCAGTTGTGCATTCATTCAAACGATACCAAATGTATATAAAGTTGAATGAAAAGATAAGAAGTAGGCTTGGAACATTCATTGCTTGTCATTCAGAACCTTGCATAAATTCATTAATGCATGCCGTTCTTTAAATTCTTATGTGTTAACTATGTGTTTGGTGGGTTGGTGTTAGACAAACTTGTATACAAGGGGTAGCGTTCTACGAACGGTCGCCGGGGCACCGGGACCGCTTCGACCTGGGTAGAACATTTGCTAGTGTAGTCCTAGCGCTTGGATGGGTCCGTGCGTCCGCCAAAGGCTAGCTACCTGAGGCAGAATGTCAGCCGATCCATCCCCCGTCCAACCAAGAAGATGTTGTATATTTAAACTGTGCAGACTAACTATGTCTTCGTGACAGGGAAGGCTATGGTAAGTTGTACAGGTGGTTCAGACGGTACAGGTAAAGTCACCGAACGGTGGCATGTGAAGTTATGTTATTTTGTTCTTGCATACCTGCTAAATGAAATCTGAACTAGGCAAGAATAGAAACCCACCTAAGAACATAATTGTAGCATACTCATTAGATCTCATCTCATGAGCTTGGTAAAGTTGAGCAGCTAGCCTTCACCAGTACTTTCCGAAGTACTGACCCTCGTTGTAGCAGGTTCTCCGGCGCAAGGCAACGCGGCGAGGAGCTGAAGCTCTCTCAGAACTTTTGGGATCCTTGGCGGTTCGTGGCCAAGACTTTTGGAGGCTCAAGCTAGAAGCCTTTCACTCTCTCCGTTGCTGAATATCGCTAAGGCGATGGTGCTTACTCGCACCCAAGGTGGTTTTGCGTTTTTGAATCTATGTAAAGGGACATAATGTATGGATCGGCTATCTCATTTTGCGTCCAAGTTTGTAAGCCCGTGGGGCATTTTATACTTTTGAGTCAAGCGATGTAAAAAGATGTTCATTATGAATAAAAGAGAAACTTTTCTATGCCTCAACCTTGTGTTATCTTATATGTCCACTCTGTTGCATTGTTCTAAAGAATATCCTTATGCCTAAGGCCTTGTGCACGCGGGCCCTACGCGTGCACGGCATCACGCCCGGGGGACGATTATCGATTAGCCGGAATCGGGGCGTGACAATGGGAGCCAACTAATGGCATAGCAGTATGTGCAGGTGTGCTAATCATCACTGCAGCAGAAGTAGCTCGGGCACACAGGCAGCAACTTGTGTGTCAAGTGCCAAGAGTACTGCAGATTGCAGTAAAGTTTGGATAAGAGCATCTGGGGTGTATGAGTATCAGTCTTACAGTTGGAAATAGAGGCTAGATAGTTATTTGGGGAATTAAATACTGCAGTTATTAGATTGAGTATAGGAGGTGTAAGTGCTTGTAGAGCAGCAACTGTAACACCAAGATAGACCAGTTGGGGCTCAAGTTGGTTGCTATGAGGGAGTCGACTGATACTGGGTATCACATATGAACTGAGTGTGGCAATATGGGGTCTGGATATTAGCAGCATTGTCGAGTGTACAGTGATTAGGAATAAAAGTTGGGTATTTGAGTAAGACTGATGTGAGAAGGCAAGGAGTGATGCATTGAGTGTTAAGATGGGTAGTGTACAGAGAACTGGGTCCAGTTGGGCTCAGGGTTGATGAGGTAATGGAGATAGCAGTAACATGTCCATCTTAGCAGCATGTAAGTATAGATGGGGGTTAGCATGTACTAGTTATGGGCTCGAGTAGGTATCGGTTGCATTAGTTAATGTGTATCAGTTAACTTGAGGTAGAGTTAAGTTATTGATAGATATCATAAGTGTATATATACTAGATATGGTATACCTATATATATAAGATTTATGTATAGATACATAGAGTATCTTATTTATATAGATATTAGTGATATTAGCTAGAATAGCTAGTATTGGCTAGTAATAGCTAGTTAGTGGCTAATATGGATTAATTACCTTAGTATGGACCTAGAAACTTGGGTATGACTTAAGTTTGACTAAGGTTGACCTAGTTTAGCTAGTGTGACCTAGAAATGACCTAGAAAATCATATTAGTGTATTTTAACTCATTCCTCATTCATTACAACCAATTGACATATAATTCATATATAGGGGGGTGTGCGTGTGTTACACCAGCTCAGACACCGAGTTATATCACTTGCTCAGGACCACAAGAGAGTACATTCTCTGATAGTTTTCTTATTTGATAGTCTCTATGTTTCATGTATTTAGTATTGAGATATTTGATTCCTAACACGATGGTTACATGGATTGGTATACGTGGATATTGTCATGAGATGTTATTATTGTGATTACTCAGTGATCTTCGTGCCGTACTTCGTGATTACTCAGTGGTTATCATAATATCTTAGTGATTATATAGACCGTGATCATAGTGCATGATATTATAGGCCATGTAGTGTGATATATGTGTTATAACATGTCATAATTTAGATCCGTGTACTAGTCGGGGGTTGGAGAAGTATTAGTGGATATGTGATTATACCTTATAGCCCGTGATTTAGTATAGCCCGTGATAGCTAGCAAATCATGCAACTCATGTGTGATCATACTAGCTTCCCTTTTTATATAGCCCGTGTTAGGCCCAAGCCGATCATATTATCTTACTAATATTTTAAGGCATATTTACTATATTATTTTCTTTATTTCAGTTCATTACATGGATGTTCCTCACCATATTATTCTCATTTTATTGCTATTATTTACCATGATGCTCTTCCTTGTGATATTTACTAGTTCAGTTATTTTTATCATTTATTTTTATTGCTATTGTTGTTTTATAGTTTATGTCAATTATTGGAACTACTATAGGGTTTTACTTCGCTCCAATCCTGACTGAATATATTTTTCACATGATTCTTTAGAGGACTGATATCCTATACACTATGGGCCACAGGATGGCGAGCCAGTTGAGATAACACCTGTAGAGCCTTTTGAGATAGTACCAACAATCGATGAGACTTAGCGAGTTCATTTATGATATTGTATATGTTAGTTAGACAATTTTGGCATGTATTATATTTGAGATCTTTGAGTTATGATTAGACTTGGACTTGTGATGTATTGTGACTCTGTATTTCTTTTCTTTTATTCCATATCATGCCATATCTTCCTCTAATTTTTATTGTGATTGAGTATTATTTACCATTATTATATTATCATATTGTCCTCTATTTGGGAGTTGGGATATCTTGACAAGTACATTATATATATTGTGTGAGGTATTTAGATAGTATTGTTGACCTAGACAGTGTTCTACCATCGATTCTGCGACGTAGGCTGGACGTACCTACGTACTTGTGCCCCTACAACTGGTACGGGTCGTGACACGGTCAAAGCAACAAGTGTTGTCAATTATTATGTCTGTGATCGAAAGGGAAATCTTATCCTTAGGGTATGCCGCATTCAGATCATGGAGGTCAATGCAGATCTGGATCTTTTCGTTCATTTTAACGAAGGGCACGATGTTGGCAACCCAATCCGGATGTTGTTCCTCGTAGATGAAGCTAGTAGATATCAGTTTGTTGACTTCAGCTTCGATAGCATTCATGATGTCCGGCCGGAATCGTCGTTGCTATTGCTTGATCGACTTAGCATTGAGCTTGTAGACCACAATTTGGGGTTCCAGTCCCGATATGTCTTCGTAACTCCATAAAAAGACATCGATGTATTCCCTGACAAGCTGTAGCAGGGATTCACGATCCTCATCGGATAAACTTTTGTTGATGAAGATAGATTTAGTGGAGGATTGGTTGCCCATATTAATTTGTATGACTTCGTCCTCAGTGGAAGGTTCTCCTTGCTCGAACCACATCTTCCATTGTGTGTCTAGGCATTGGGACCACGGTTCTACTTCAAAGAGTTCAGGTGGATCCTCGCCATCTCTTCCTCAGGGTCAGCTGACACCATGTTGGCAGATACTGTTTGTTTGAGCATCTTTCCGATATTGACATCGGAGTCCGAAGAGGAAGATTTTGAAGAGTGAGAGTGTAACTCGTCTTCTTTATCCGATCCTTCGGGGGTCATGGGAGGCGTGACGTGAAGGACCGTAAAGCAACTCTAAAGGGGGGTGAATAGTGCAGCGGAATAATCTATCTAATTTTAGTTTATCAGAATGAATACAGTTGCTAACTAACATTGTATATAAAGACAGTAAAGTAAAGTAGTAAAGTAGAGAGAGAAAGCAAACGCAAATACCAAGATATATTCTAGTTTTCCTCTGAGAGGACTAGTCCAGTCCCGAGAACTCAAGCTCAGAGTTTTATCTACTATAATCACCAATAGTGAATCACAAGCTTTGATCCGAAGTCTTGTCACTTCTTTATACCATGAGGTTTGATCCGAAGTCTCATAACTTCACAACTAGAGAGAGAGAGAGAGTAACTGATGGAACAAAGCTCTTTTACAACTCTTTAGACTTCTAGACTGAGACCGCACTTAGCACTAGGAAGGCTAAGGAGTTGCTCTTTGAGATGGAAAATTTAAGGCTTAGATGTTTGCTCATAATAGGATAGAATATTAAGAATGGTTGAGTATGTAGGAATGTAGAAATCCAATCCTATTTATAGTATGTAGGCAAACAAAATTTGGCCAGAATTCAGATGTGGTTTAATTCAAATATTTAACCATTGGGCCAAGAAATCAGGAGCTAATTGAACTGGTTGATTTCATACCAAAATGGTAACCGGGTTCGGCATGAGTTCGGTCCGAGTTCAATTTCTAAATATGGTAGACTTTGTTAATGAATGTGGCCTGATTTGGTGGATAGGTTCTTTAATATATTTGAGTGGACTAGGTATCTAAGTATAGGTACTTGGATTTTCCAGTGCGACTCAGCTTACATCAATCCTAGACTCAAATAAATAAAAGATTATATTTGAATAGACGCAATACAGATGACATGTAATTGCAGTGTTGAGGCTTTAGATCGCGACATATCAATGCATGGTTTAGTTAACTATCAAAATTAAGTTGACTGAGACCGGATGGGCCAACAATCTCCCCTATTTTGATAATTGACAAACTATGAATGATACTGAAAGTCTTTGATACGCAAGGCTCCCCCGTAACTGTGGAGTAGTTGACATGCTGAAGGCAACGTCTATCAACTATCATCTTTTATGCTAGTATCGTTTATGTCTTTCTTCCTCGTTGTCATTTTATCGAAATGGCATGCTTCCCAGAAATCGGTGAGATGACAAAAAAAATAAGAGAGTAAAGTGTATACAGGATAACATATAATGACAAAAGAAAATTGCTTTAAACTTTATTCATTTGAAAAGAAAACATACAAAAGTAGATGTGTAGTGGAAATACCATAGTAGAGCATCTAAAAGTAAACTTTTTAAACATTCAAATCTATTGAGTAACTAGTTGTCATTTTCTTCATCTTCATCATCAGGTTCAACTATTCTATTTGGATCGAAGAAGGCATCAGCTAGATCCAAATATCGCTGAACATAGGGGTGATCAATACGAAATCCTTGTTGATTCAAATTTTGAAGAATCAAAAAAGGACCGACTGGGTGCTTCGATAGGGTATACTGGATATCTATCAAAGTATTACCAAGAGTCCGAGTCTGAAGAGTTTGGCGATGATCAGTAGCACAATTGCATATATCTTTATTGTAGAAGCGATCACGCAACAGATTGAAAATTGACTCTAAGGTTTGCGGTTGTTCATCAACAGGAGGGATGAAATCAATAGGATGAGTGTTGGAGTTTGATCATGATTCATAAGGTTGAAGTATAGTTGGTTCAATTCTCTGAACTCTATTGAGGTATAAAGGTTCCTCAAGATATGGACAAGTATCCAATGGAATATTGAAATAGCTGAAAATGGTTGGCAAGTACATGGCATATAGTAGTGGACGCCCTTTCTTGCGAAATTGAACCATTTAAGATAAGATGGTCTGGGGAACATTGAAGTTAATGCCGAAATACAAGTGATATAAAGTTGACATTTTTAGATAAGAGACCTCATCAAAGTAAGTCTTCTTAGGTAGAAAAGATAAAAAAGATAATATGATGCATTTCAAAGAAGTGACCATTCATGATCTAGCATAAAATTTTCCAGGTGGACATTCAAGAGGGTGACAAAGGATATTTTTCAAAGAGTCTAGAGTTAAACCAGGGTCAAATTAAACTTGCGTGAGGTTGACTAAGGTTTGTCCATCAGCGAAAATGCGTAGGATTTCACCCAAGTCGTCTGCATAGAATTCAATTGGAATGCCACTAACTCTAGATAAAATAATATTATGTTCATATGTTAAGTTACAATAGAATATTTGAATATCATTGGTGTAAATGTTGGTACGGGTTGTAATAAGTTATTCAAGTTAACTTTTTGAAGAATAGGTAGATAGTCTTTGTGTTGGGAAAAAAGTCAATAGGATGGCCAAGACAGATGTGTCTCTTAGAGAAGTCATTAAACCGATCATTTAAAATTTTGAGGCTTCGAAAAGTAAAATCGTCAAATTCTTCTATGTTTGGCATAATGGGACAAAAAAGAGAGTTAGAAAAGGAATCTATTATCCTTTTAGGGGCCATTGGGAAAGGATGTAGAAGAAAAAAAATTTAATTGTGGATGAGGGATATTTTTAGTTGGTCTGAATGAATGAGCCACGAAAATATGTATAAATAGAGTAGCAGAAACCTAAATCAGGAAGAAGATTAATGACATAGCATATTCTGAAATTAAACTAACCCAGTTCGGTCCGAATTCTATTGACATTTATTTCCAGAATCTCAATATAGCTTTAATCGATATTATGCCTTTCTTGACTTGATATAAATACAAAATAATAAGCGCTGAACTTAAATCGTATATTTTCAAGAGTTTAAATTATCTCGGAGTAGATGTAGGGGCCGGATCCCAGCTAGCGTCGGTCCGAAGATACTTAAATACCGTATCGCTTAAGGTTATTTATACCTTTCTGACAGAAAGGCCCTTTCGGCTTGTATCCAAAATTTTCAAAACTGTTTAAAAAATATGACAAAAAATTTGTAAAGCATCTTATGATTCTTATATTTCGAAAAACTCATTTAGTACCGATGATCGGATAATCATTAGGTTTAGGAACGAGTTTCCAAACTTGATTATGTTCAAATTGGTTGAGTTCCTCTTGTATAGCAGAAATCCAAAATTCATCAGCAAAAGCTTCAGTAGTATTTTAAGGTTCTATTTGAGAAATAAAAGGAATATTTACAATGGTATCTCTATTTGAGGAACGTGTACTTATACCTTTCGATACATCACCTATTGCCAAGTTCTCAGGATGATCTGTGGAGAACTTTAGTCTCATTGGCAGACTTTTCGGATGACTTGCACTGTTTGTATCTTCAGATGTCTTGTTGGTTGCGGGTTGACTACATTCATCGTCGCTGTCGTTTAGTACTTGAGTGTTGTGTTGTCACGACCCGCACCCAAAATTTGTGGCACGAGTACATGGGTACGTCTAGCCTAGGCCGCAGCATCGGCGGTAGAACGCTGTCTAGGTCATAATACTATCTAAACAATCTCTTACAAATATCCAACTCCATAAGGAGACACAGATATCACAAAATAATATGGAATACTCAATCACATAAACTAAAGCACGATAAGATATCGAAGAAAACAAATAAAATACAAGACAAGTCTAAACAATAAAATAATCTAACCTGCAATCAATAACATCCAAGTCTCCAAGTATGCCGAAAACAAGTCCTCTATGTCACAGTCTGGAAAAATATTCAGTCAGGATTGGAGCAAAGTACATCTCAAATAACAGTTTCAGTTAATTGATAAGGACTATAAAATAATAAATAGATGATGCTATATACTGAGAGAAGACAATAAATAAATGCAATGACAAAATAAAGAGAACAGGCAATATAGGCAATATGGTACAGTCAGTGCATATATGAAATAAAGAGAACGAGGTACAATATCATATACGGGTGATGTAGTATATGAACTAAAATAGAGAACTGTAACTATTCTAAGTGTTTGAAATCGTAGTTTCGAAATGTGATCGGCTTGGAAACTTTTACGATAGCTACATGGCCTGGCTAATCATACGTGAGGTGTATGATTAACACTATCAATGTCTACACTTGTACGATAGGTATTTTGATCACATCTCTCACTAGCAATTTCCCCGCCCCCAACTAGTACTATGGATCCAATCATGACACGTCACGATACACGATCAATGTCCAATATATCATGTACGAAGTCTAATACAATGTCTAATATCAATGTAGTGTACAATGTCAATACGAGAACCAATGTAACATCTCATGACTAAAGATCCAATCTATATACTAGTCTGTGTAGCACAGTGTCAAGAGTCAGATGTAACATTTCTAAATACTTGAATTATAGATAATGTCAAATAACAGAAATTATCAGAGAATGTACTCGCCTGTGGTCCTTAGCTGGTATGAATCAGAGTCCAAGTCACAGTCCAAATAGCCTATGTATTACAAATTTACCATGTCAAAAGATAATTTATTTAATTGTGGAATAATTACTCTTAAATCCTATTTTAATCTTATTATTCTATTTTTTAGTTTAATTCCTAAGTTTTGTCCAAAGAAATTAAATTTTATCAACTCGAGACTCATGGCACGCAAATCGAGGCGATCTGTTGACCAAAAAGTCAACCAACACAAACTCGACTTTCATGCATGATTTCCTGTACATTTCAGCATCAAAAATATGCTAAAATTTATGGCTCATCAGAATTCAAATTCGTTTGGGAATTATGGCACATACAAATTTTGTATTGTGCACCGATAGTTAAATTCTAACATAGTTCTACAGAATTAACAGTAAGTAAATATTTAGAATTAAATTCAATAAAAATATATGTCAATGATATCGACATTAGATTTTTGAAACTTCAAACGGTTCATGATTCTGATTCCTGGTTCTCCCAAAATCTTAAAAACATCAAAATATATCTATTTTTGGACATGTTGTGCTCTACGAATTTTCCAGAATTTAATACTCATAATTTCATAAAAAAATTTATATATTCAGAAATCTAACCTTAATACAGTTCTAACGCAAGAAACTGGGCCTTGTTTGGAGTCCGGAGCTATGCGCAATGGCTTCTGGAAGATGAAGGAACCCTAGATGGCAATTCTCCCAAATTCGGCTCAAAGAAAACCCTAGAAATTAATAACCTAACTATTATATATATAGGGGAGAGAGGGAAGCCATGGCTCAAAGGAGTGCCATGTGGCAGCCATCCGATGCTGCCTACTCAGATCGAACGGTCAGGGTTCGATGTGGCTCGGCTCAGCTCAGTCCGACTCGGACTAGGACGCGGCTCGACTCGACTCGGCTCGGCTTGCGGTCGGCTCGACTGCACCCACACCACCCCGCGGTCGCTGACAGGTGGGCCCCGCCCAGTTGGTTGCGGGAGGCTGATGGGTGGGCCCCTGTTGGCTAACAGGCAAAAATGATTACTTTTTGGGTTTTTTATTTTCAGAAAATAGTTTTTAATTCAGTTTTCCCTAATTAACTCAAAATAAATTCTAAAAATAATCAGAAAATTCCCAAAAAATTCTATTAAATATATTTAACTATTTAGAACATAAAATAAAAGTTTGAAACATTTTAAATTATATTTGACCCTAAAATAAATTCTTGAAAGTTCTAGAAAATTAGGGTTACTAGTTTTTAATTAACTAAAAATTGTGGAAAAATTTTAATAGCCCCAAATTAATCTAATAACAACATTTAAGCAAGAATTTCAGGATACGGAGGTTACAAGTCTACCCATCTTAAAAAAAATTTGTCCTTAAAATTTAAAATCCTCAATAGTTTTTTTTTTACCATCAAAATTTAATTTTATCAAATCATATAATCATGAAGTAAATTCATATTGTCATTTCACAAATTTTTCAAAATTCTATAAATATCATATTCCTGAAAATCTTCAAATTATAAAATCAAATTACATTCTTATCACAATCTCCTCCAAATTTTAAGTTAATAACTAAATACTCAAAAAAATTAATATCCAATCCTCTAATTTAAATCCAATCAATGCCCATTTATAAAATCTAAAATCATATCCCAAAAATTTGAGTTCAAACACCAATCCATTTGTGATCTTATTCCTCGATTCTTTTTTCACACAATACTCAACAATGTAATACTTATGAAATCTTCAAATACCACCTTCAAATATAAATTTAAATTTATCTTGCAGTCAAATAAATATAATGATAATCTTCTTAAATTCCTCAAATTTTAATGACAAATTCAATCATATTTTAATCTTTACAAAAATCAATGATTTAACAAAATCGCCAATTCTGCCATATTAAGTTTTCAACTCTTTATTTAAATTAATGTTTCTCCTCAAAATTTAAAGTACCTTGTCTCTCTTTGTCAAGTCATATCCTCTTCATAAATCTTTACTACGGTCAAACCCCCAACAATCAAGGTCTAAGAAAATCCTACCTACAGTCACACAACATGCAATCTAGAGAAAACATACACGGTTATGGTCACTTTTGTCATGGTATTGCAGTCTCTGTTGGGGTGTACTACTAGCTACATTCTAGCAAGAGAATCATTGATACCAACTATGGTACCAAGAAATCAATCAATCAATCAAGCAGACGAAAATGAACAGAAGAAAAGAACAGAACCTACTAACACACCCATAGTTTAATGATGCATCCAAAGTTTGATACCTCTATCCCTTTAGGTACCACTGTTTCTACTACAAGCACAACCACTGCTAGCTCTCTTACCTACTGTAATTGTTTATACTAGTTGTTCTTATCACTAAAGTGCACGCCAAGTGCAACACACCATACTAAGTACTACTCCTCCTAATACAACTCTAGATGGACACCCAAGTCAGTTTGCAGTGCCATCTCAAGCATACTCAAGCCAACTGATCGTTACACATGTACATCATCTACTCATATACTGATATAAATTTCTTACCCACCATAAAATTTTATCCTCAAAATAAAATCCTCAAAATTTAACTTCTCGAACAATTTAAAATAAAATGCATATACTTTCCTCAAAAGTCAAATATTCAAATATTGAAATAAAATTTTAGTCACTTCCAAAAATCTTTATAGCTTTGACTATGTTTATGGAATTGAATTTGAATCATCAAAATTTTTAATAACATAAAATCTTAACTCCTCAAAAATTCTTAAAATTTGAAATTTATTTCCAATCTTCAAATTATAAATTTAAATTCACATTTATCTAAGTATACATATAAATACTCGCAGTCTCTAAGACTCAAGGTACACACAAATACACCAATTGTCTACACTCCTCAACTGTGTACTGAAATTTTGTACTACCCAAATTACTTGCACTCTTACTCCCAATAATTTTCTATCCGTATTAACTGATACACCAATCTAATATCATTACATAAGGTACTTACTGTTACTAGCACATTTCTTAACTAATCCTTGACATAGAAACACTAGCACTCTTGGTATAGTAACACTAGCTTCATTATTAGATCGCCTCATCACACTCTCTAGAATTCATGATCGCTTGTACTTTTTATAATACACATGTTTCACTTCACTCTTAAAGGCAGGCATATGGTTCTATATCTCGATTGATGTATACGTATCTTCTCTCAAATCTTTTACAGACTGGTACACTAATCAGTGATACACATCACACCTTCTATGACCAATCTTGATATTTCTCTACTCATGGCATCACATTAAAACTCTTTATGCATATATATTTCTTTACTCTTGACACACCCAAGTAATCAACCATCAAAATGAATATCATGCTCCATTAATTTTTAATACAATTTCCTCTATACTTAATTGTTTACATAGATAATCCAATTACATAATTTATGACTATCCAGGACTGGCATGCTGACTTTGATACTTACTCTTGGAACTATCACTGATACTCTTTACTCCTCCTTCTACCTATAGTACCAATACTAACTATAATGGAACCTATTATAGAACTATTGTTATAAGGTACTATGCTACGGGTTAACACTAGATCGATGCCTACTGCTCACATATCTAACCAAGAAATACTTACAGACTCACAAGTCATACTCAGTCAACACTGATACAAGACACATACCTAATTGTAAGTCAATAATTATCACACTAACAAGGAACCCTAATGGGAAGAAGCTCGAGAAGGAACTGGACTGAGAAACTGAAAGTATTTCTACTGCTAGAAAAGAAAAAGATGGAATAAGGTCCTATAATAACATAAGTAGATAAGTATTGAGATAATACTTTAAGAACCAATTTAAGATACAACCTGATAATCATACACGTCTGTCCGAAATTATGACACTCAGAATCCTCGCCATGCTAGTAAGCATAACTGCGATAAACGATAGGTTCCATAACTAAGGTATGCAACTCTATAATCACGTCATCTAGAATTCTTGCCACGCCAACCAGTATGGCTGCGAGAAACTCTAAATTCATAACTAAGATATGTACATCCGAAGTTAGGTTCCTACGTTTCTGCCACGACAGCTAATATGACTGCGATAAACTCTAGGCTCCATAACCAAGTAGACATTTTACCTTTCTCACTGTCCTCATCAATATATTTTATCAGATGATACCGTAAATTTTAGCCCATAAAATTTATCTCGATATAAAATCAAACTAAATAATGATACCAAGAATTAAATTTAATAACTGATCAACAAGAATTAATTTCAATAACAAGCGAGAGTGGACGGGAACAACGAAAAAGATTTAAAATTGGAGATTACAATAAGATTCTCAAGGGTCGTCCCAGGAATCTTTCGAGAAAATTTGTGATTGAGTATCCTCTCTCATCCTAGTATCCAATATCCTATATCCTATCGCAGGAATGCAGTAGTACAACTAAGATGTCACACTACCACGACATCGCACAACTTGCGAAGTCTGACCTATATGGGCTACCACTAAAAACGTGTCACGACCCGCACCCGAAATTTGTGGCACGAGTACGTGGGTAGTCTAGCCTACATCGCAGCATCGGCGGTAGAACGCTGTCTAGGTCACAATACTATCTAAATAATCTCTTACAAATATCCAACTCCATAAGGAGACACAAATATCACAATATAATATGGAATACTCAATCACATAAACTAAAGCACGATAAGATATCGAAGAAAATAAATAAAATACAAGACAAGTCTAAACAATAAAATAATCTAACCTGCAATCAATAACATCCAAGTCTCCAAGTATGCCGGAAATAAGTCCTCTATGTCACAGTCTAAAAAAAAAATACAGTCAGGATTGGAGCAAAGTACATCTCAAATAACAGTTCCAGTTAATTGATAAGGACTATACAACAATAAATAGATGATGCTATATACTGAGAGAAGACAATAAATAAATGCAATGACAAAATAAAGAGAACATGCAATATAGGCAATATGGTACAGTCAGTGCATATATGAAATGAAGAGAACGAGGTACAATATCATATACGGGTGATGTAGTATATGAACTAAAATAGAGAACTGTAACTATTCTAAGTGTTTGAAATCATAGTTTCAAAATATGATCGGCTTGAGAACTTGTACGATAGCTACATAGCCTGGCTAATCATACGTGAGGTGTATGATTAACACTCTCAATGTCTACACTTGTACGATAGGTATTTTGATCACATCTCTCACTAGCAATTTCCCCGCCCCCAACTAGTACTGTGGATCCAATCATGACACGTCACGATACACGATCAATGTCCAATATATCATATACGATGTCTAATACAATATCTAATATCAATGTCATGTACAATGTCAATACGATAACCAATGTAACATCTCATGACTAAAGATCCAATCTATATACTAGTCCATGTAGCATAGTATCAAGAGTCAAATATAACATTTCTAAATACTTGAATTATAAAAATTGTCAAATAACAGAAATTATCAGAGAATGTACTCGCCTGTGGTCCTTAGCTGGTATGAATCAGAGTCCAAGTCACAGTCCAAATAGCCTATGTATTATAAATTTACCATATCAAAAGATAATTTATTTTAATTTATTTAATTATGGAATAATTACTATAAAATTCTATTTTAATCTTATTATTCTGATTTTTAGATTAATTCCTAAATTTTGTCCAAAGGAATTGAATTTTATCAACTCGAGGCTCATGGCACGCAAATCGAGGCGATCTGTTGACCAAAAAGTCAACCAACACAAACTTGAATTTCATGCATGATTTCCTGTATATTTCAGCATCAAAATTATGCTAAAATTTATGGCTCGTCTGAATTCAAATTCGTTTGGGAATTATGGCACATACAAATTTCGTATTGTGTACCGATGGTTAAATTCTAACCTAAAAGTTCTACAGAATTAACAGTATATAAATATTTCGAATTAAATTCTGATAAAAATATATCTCAATTATCATGACATTATCTTTCTGAAACTTCAAACGGTTCATGATTCTGATTCCTGGTTCTCCCAAAATCGCAAAAACATCGAAATATATCTATTTTCGGACATGCTGTGCTCTACGAATTTTCCAGAATTTAATACTCATAGTTTCATAAAAAAATTATATATTCAGAAATCTAACCTCAATACAGTTTTAACGCAAGAAACTGGACCTTGTTTGGAGTCCGGAGCTATGTGTAATAGCTTTTGGAAGATGAAGGAACCCAAGATGGCAATTCTCCCAAATTTGGCTCAAAGAAAACCCTAGAAATTAATAACCTAACTATTATATATATAGGGGAGAGAGGGAAGCCGCGGCTCAAAGGAGTGCCACGTGGCAGCCATCCGACGCTGCCTTCTCAGATCGAACGGTCAGGGTTCGATGCGGCTCGGCTCACTCAGTCCGACTCGGACTAGGACGCGGCTCGGCTCGGCTCGGCTAGCGGTCGGCTCGACTGCACCCACCCCGCGGTCACTGACAGGCGGACCCCGCCCAGTTGGCTGCGGGAGGCTGACGGGTGGGCCCCTATTGGCTGACTGGCAAAAATAATTACTTTTTGGGTTTTTTTTTATAAAATAGTTTTTAATTCAGTTTTCCCTAATTAACTCAAAATAAATGCTAAAGATAATCAGAAAATTCCCAAAACATTCTATAAAATATATTTGACTATTTAGAACATAAAATAAAAGTTTGAGATATTTTTAATTATATTTGACCCTAAAATAAATTCTTAAAAGTCTTAGAAAATTAGGGTTACTAGTTTTTAATTAACTAAAAATTGTGAAAAAAATTTAATAGCCCCAAATTAACCTAATAACAACATTTAAGCAAGAATTTCAGGATACGAAGGTTACATGTGTTCATCAAATATAACATTGATTGATTCTTCAACAGTCAATGAGTTCTTGTTGAATACCCTGAATCTTTTATTTTTTGTGGCATAACCTAGAAAATATCTTCATCGGCTTTGGAGTCAAACTTTTCTAGATTATCTTTGGTATTAAGAATAAAATATTTGCAGCCAAAAACTTTAAAGTAACTAATTATGGGGATTCTACCAAACCAAAGTTCATAGGAGATTTTCTTCGATATAGGTCGAATAAGAACCCTTTTAAAATATGGCATGAAGTACTGTCATGCCCCAGTCCCAAAATACGTAGGACTAGGACACGTAAACATGTCAGCCGCATGTATATGACAACTCCAATATATGGAAACCATAACACATGCGTACGTTGTATCATGAACAATAATTCATAAGTGGTATATATCTATCACGAGTCACAGGGCATAACTAAATCTTATCCACAGAAATCAAATAGAGATAAATAACCACTATCTATGAAACTAGATCTCCATATAAAGTATCTAAAGATGATAGTTGGATGAAAACAAATCCACTACCAATTAGAATAAAGAATAAATAAGACAAATACAATGTAAGTACAACAACTATCAACCACTGAGACTCGAAGAGAAGACCTCCTCGGAATATAAGTAACCAGTCCGGATCTGCGCTCCTGCGAATACTCATGAACAACTACACTTGGAAAGGGACCAGGTCCTCAGAGGGACATAACAAGATACGTAGAAGCATGCCATAAAGTAAATACTGAATAAATAAAGGGGTGTACTAACCATCTAAGTAAAATGCAATTTGAGGACAACTTTGAGTGTATGAGAAAGTGTAGGATAGACATATGCTAACATAATTCACCAATCGTGACAACTGGCTAGTATATGCCACATATGCCCCGATAATAAGGGTGCTATATAATATAATAACGTCCATACCGCTCCGTAGAACGGGGAATCTATATAGTATAACGTCTATACCGCTCCGTAGAACGGGAAATTTGCATAGTATAACGTCCATACCGCTCCGTAGAATAGAGAATCTACATAGTATAACGTCCATACCGCTTCGTAGAACTGAGAATCTGCTTAAAGGAAGGGGGTATCCCATACGCCTACTAGTCGTTCTTCCCGCCCCATGATCTATGCATATTGTATCCATAACACGTTGTAGCTACCACACCGAGACGGATTGCAAGTATCGGTGTCGTAACTCTGGCTCATAGTGTATCGTTAGAACAATAGTCCAACCTTACAACCAAACAAGGACAAGGATTGGACCTTTGTACTACAATAGCCTATGCTCTGACTACTAATAACTGCTAAGTCTTCAAACATGCATCACTATTAGCAGTTATTCCCTATCCGTCGCACGACCTACACATACAGGTGGTCAGCCGAATACGCAAGTACGTACCCTACATGAGACTTACAACACGTGTAAAAAATGTGTCAAGGCCTGGGGAGTCATACCGATAACTCCACAACTTTAGGTGGGTCTACTAGACACTAGGTCAGACACAAGTCCTAACGTCAACGACTTCGTTGACTGCACCCGAGTCTCTCTCGGACGCGCACAGTTATATAATATTAAAATAAATAAACCTGCAACTAAATAATAACTGAATTTAAACAGTACAATAAGGCAAGGCATACTTGCATGGCAAGAAAGCTGTGTAGTACCAATAACCTACTCCTGAAGTCGCACAGAACAATCTGATATGTCCTATATACATATAATATAATACAACACAACATCAGTCATTACAATAGCACATACACAACCATAAATACATTAAACTCAGGGCATAGCTAGGTATGGCACAGGTCAACTAGGGTCAAGTGTGCGTCTAATTGCACGGGTGTCGCGTCTGTAATTGTTGTGCATGACAGATAGTCAAAATGATACGGGGCTCGCCAGTACGTCAGTGTACATAATGGCAGTCTGCTAACAAGTCACATGGTCACAGGTTAATGGTAAATACGGAATATCCGTAATTACGCTCGGGTCACCTAGTACATTTATACTTTATACATATTATTATCTAGCATATATCATTAATACTGATAATATATATGTACACCAATTAAATACGTATATAATATATATATATATATATATATATATATATATATATATATATATATATATATATATATATATATATATATATATATATATATATATATATATGTGTGTGTGTGTGTGTGTGTGTGTGTGTATGTGTGTGTGTGTGTGTGTACACTAATTGAATTTATACTATATATTTATATTAAACACATACTGGGGAATACATATACTATACGTATATATACCAATTATACATACTAACATATACTAAATACCTATACTAGTACATACACTAAGTACATACATATACCTATTTGAATACCTATACACATACGTACATAAAGTTACGGAGGAGGGGACAGGTACGAACCTTGGCGGGCATGTACGGAGTTGATGATAACGGCGATGTGGTTGACGACGGTGACGACGGTGATAACGATGATAACGATGATAACGACGATGACGACGATAATGACGACGATGGCGATGGTGATGACGATTAGGGTGATGGTGTTGATGATGGTAACGACGATGATGATGACAATAGTTAAGGTGATAATTAGGTCAATGATGATGGTTATGATGATAATGGGTTGATGATGATGATGATGGGGTGGTGATGCTCAGCGAAATCCGGCCAGGGGAGGTCTGGCCAAGGTGGAGACGAGCAGGGAGGAAGGAGGACAGGGAAGAGGAGGAGGTGCTCAGGGAGGTACTGGTGGTGTTGTCCTGGGTGACTCGGTGGTGGTGGCGTGGTGGTGTTGGCCGGGTCTTGCTCAGGCGAAGGGGGAAGAAGATGAAGTCGGGGAAGGAGGTCGACGAGATGGCAATGGTGGTGGTGGTGTTGGTTCGTGCAGCGGGGAAGGGGAAGCTCGGCTGCGAAGTTCATGGTGGTTATGGAGGTCTAGCCGGAGACTACTGGAGTCCGGCGGGGAGTGGTGGTTCTCTGCGGGGAAGGAGTAGTCGAGTGGGGGAGTTCAGTAGTTCAGACAAAGTCGTGGGTCTTTGGCAGGTCTACGGTCGACAAGGGCGGTGGAAGGAGAGGCGGGGTCGAGCTCCAGGTGAGCGGGACTGGAGGAGAATGGGAGGAGGGTCGGTTGTTGATGGCGAACGGTGGGTCATGACGAGTGCAGCGTCGTGTGGGGTGGTTTCAGGCGGAGTCGATGAGGACGGACGGGAAGGTGAACTCCGGCGAGGGGGTTCGGTCCGACGGTCGAGGGGTTGAAGGAGGATGAATAGGGAAGTCGGCTGTGTATGTTAGATTTAGGTTTTAGTTTTTGTGAAATAAAGAAAAAGAAAGGAAGAGTTGTATTTATACACATGTAAGGGGGGTTGGTTTGACCTAAAAAATTTGACTTTGGTCAACATCCTCTTGGGTTGGGCCTTGGCATGACATGGGGATGTTGGAGGGCTATAATTTGCATTGTTTAAAATGCAAGGGCTAGGTTTAAATGAGGGGGTGATGTGCGCGTTGCACATTTCAAAAATTATGGGAAAATTCCTATAAATGGAAAATAGGTTTCTGCATGTATTGTGTCCAACGGTGTGGATACCTCAACGCACTTTTGCATAAATGTGCCTAATAATTGGAAAAATATACAAAGATAGAAATTGGATTTTAATTAATTAAATTTAATGTGCATGATGTTCTGGAATTAATTAGAAGTACATAGGGATAAAATTTGGTGGGACACAAGTATCATGGACATAGAGGGCTCAGAGTAGAATTTTATCATAATTTAGGTTATACGAAACGGGTCAAGATTGTGTCTCCAATTTTAATTGGAACACACAAGGATACAAAGTCAGAATTAATTATAAATGTCCGCGACGAATATTGTGCGAATAAAATGTAGCACAAGAGAGCATAATTATAAATTATACCAAAGTCAGAATAGAAGGCGGGCATGTCTAGGACAAGGGTGTAAAATTTGTAGGAAGGCAATGGCTAGTGAGGTGCTCCAATTATCGAAGCAACGACAAGGTGCACTATATGATATAAATATTACAAATTTAAATAAATGTCGTGTCCTATTTTCAATTGGATACAAACTAGCCCTAGTTTCACTATCTAAGCTAAGTAGGCCTAATTTTGGGTGAAGGGGTTTACAATCTACCCAACTTAAAAATAATTTCGTCCTCGAAATTAAAAATAAGGCATAATTGGATAATTCCTTCACATTCGTACATAAGGCAAGTCAATTACAATCTCTTCCAAATTTTTTTCAACATATTCAATTCCATCATAATCACATTCAAATTAAATTAACCATTATTTAGATCAAACTTCAACACATCGCACTATCTTCCCAATTTTTAAATAATCCACATCCAAATCTAATTCAAATCTATATGACATTCCACATCAAAATTTATATCGCAATCTCCAACTATCACAATCTCCTCTAGGAAACAATCCTAATCAAATATTGTTTCTATTTTCAACTTGTGAATTTCGTACTCTTCAAAAAAAAAATTCAATTTACATCCTCAATATTTCAAATAGGTAATCCAACAATCAAAATTTTACTTTTAAATTCAATCATCAAATTTGGAATTCAATCCGTCCATGTTCATGTTTAGAGTTCTATTTATTTTTCTCAAGATTTAAATCGATGATTCAACCTTCAATATTCAAATTTTAAATCATGTGCTCTAAGTATAAATATTTGGTCCGGAATAGCAAGATTTCAAAAATTTATTAAATACTCATCCTCTAACTCCTTCTTCTAAAATTTTCCATATTTAAAATGACTTAATCCCTCAATCTACTCTTACTTGATCACAATCTAACATAAATTCCTCTCAAGTTAACAATGTAACTTCTACCTAACTTAGAATTTACTCATCTATCACATAAGGCTATATATTTAAGGAGATATTCCTCAAATTATTTAATTATGTTATTCAATCCTCAAAACTTTAACACCAATATATCACATATGATATGCCCTTAATTAAAAAAAATCATCAAGTAATATGATTGGCCTATGGGGTATATCTAGTACTATCTGTATATCAAGCTTATACTAAGCATGAGGTTTCGTCTTTCCAAAATAAGGAAAGACGAAAAACAATAATAAAGAGTTCAAGGGGGAGATAATGGGATAGAAGGATGGAGATCAAGGCGTTTAAAGAATTCAAATGAGAATTATCAAGGCAGTTGTGGATTGAAATCCTATTTGTTAGGTTCTTATTCACATGCTCATATCAGTACAGTTATGTAATCGATATGATATGCTCAGACATGTCTAAGGGCAAGTACATTCGTTTACTAGTCAACTATATATCTCAATCCACGTAAAGTAGTCATGCGAAGAGCGAACCAAGCGTACTAAGGTTAGCTAGACCTTAATACACTGATTCTGAAATGTATTAGTGTATCGACCCAATAATACATATATCATGATCAAGCTCGATAGAAGAGTAACTTGCAAAACTAGGCTATAATAGCAACATAAGTCAAGGTAATTTAGAAATATAAATACGCTGGATTGTGATAAAAGAAGGTACAAAATAATTCAAATTCACAAAAAAAAAAAGAATAAGACTCTACAATCTCTACAGTTGTCATACTAACTCCTTGTCTAAGTCGCTAGTCGACCAAATAGGGGTATGGGCCTCTAAGTTCTACAGTCTAAATAAACACTATCGTCTTATGCTAGTATACAGTTAATGTCATTCAGTTACACTTTATTAAAAGGATTATGTGATACTAGGTTATGAGACATACTACCCAACTTAAAATAATAAACTAGTACTGGGACAATCTTAAGGGAAATCTACAAAATAACCTTATTCTTGTAAATAAAGTAGAAACTCTTATCGGGGTACATGAGAAAAAGATCTTGGTACCTATTAGGGTATCCTATTGCATTATATAGGTAATGGTCATCTTAAGTCTTAATCATAGTGCTTATAGAACAAGTGTCAATAGTATGAATGGAAAAGTTACTGGCCTTCAAGGGAAAAGAGGATATAACTCGTATCAAGGTGGGGATACAAATTACGTGATTCAAAACTAAAGGATAATCATCAAGTCATAATCTACAAGAATAACTCAAAACTATCATGCTCTAACTACCAAGCACAAAATTTTTAGAATTTAAGATTAACAAACTATAATCCTACCACACTATATATCCTAACATAGAATAAAATCACGTGGCCTACAATCATAAGAGTTATGTGGCACGAGTTGAAAGATGAAGAAAATGAGAACATAATTTAGTCATCGCACACTTAGCGAACGTTAAGGTTACAAAGGGACAAGATATAAAATTAAAATAGAGGGACTCTAGATAATATCATGGTTTCCTAAGGGGTAGGTGGTACGCTAATATATGTGCTCGAGGTTTGATCGAGGAAAATATTTTATTCATTCCTCTTGGCTTCCTAAGGTACTGTTCTGCTAATATCAAGGCAATGAGCAAAATTTATAGTTCTATATACTATCTCACTATAAAAGCTAGGTTAGTTGTCACTACCACTTTTCCATATAAGGGCATTTATGTAATTTAACTATTTTAAATAATTATGAATTTAATTAATTGCTGAGTTTTGTAACTAATTATATTATTATTAGTAATGTTTAGTTTTAGGTCAAACCCTAGAACTCATTAGGACAGACCCTAGTGAGTCAACCCTAATTGTAAACCAGTTCTAGTGAAAACCCTAGAATTCTAATTTTAGGTTTGGACCTCAAACCCTAGAAGGCCTAAATCTGAGTTAATTAGGTTCTACATGAGAGGGCCAGGGGGGTTTAACCTAAAAAGACTAGGCATGGAAACCCTAAACTAGGTTTAATATAAAAGGAAGCTTCTCACAAAGCCATCCTTCATGTAGAAAAGAGAAACCCTAGCCTCCATCAAGAGAAACCATCTCCCCACCCCAAAATTTTGAAATCTAGCCCTAGGTTCCATTTTCTCCTCCTCCAAAGCAAGGAAAGCAAGGAACGTGGGTCGGGAAGCCTTGGAGAAGAAGAACCTCCATTGAAGAAGCCATCTCCCTAGGTAAAACCCTATTTCTATTCATTTTAATTCTGTTTTCTGTTGTTCATACCCATTAGGAAACACCCTTGCTGTGTAGTTTTGATTTTAGGGTTTCGATTTGGGTTTTAAGTGTCCCCAACATTGTTTTCCCCAATTATCAGGAACCCTAACCCTAGGTATTTGTATGTAGACTGATTTCATCACATATGTGTAGGTTGAACTCGATTCTTAGGGTTTTGATTGGGAACTTAGGGGTTTGTATGTAAATCGGTTTTTCTGCACACTTTGTGTTTGTGGAAATGGTTATTAGGGGCTGCTTATCTCGATATATAAATTCTGCATGTTGATATACATAAATCTATATACATAAATATCTTGTATGGGTTTTGATATATATATATGCTTAAGTATGTAGATGAGTTGTGTGTTTGGGGGAGAATGCACGGTGGGGGAAGTAAACTGTGTGCCAGTTTTCAGAACTGTGCTGTGTACATCAATGGGGAAGGATCTGTGAGCAGTCGGGTTGGGAAATTGAGCACAGTTAGGCATTAACTATGCAGTCGGGTGGAGTTGTGCTGTGTACCAGATTCTGTGAGTAGCTGTGTTCTCAGTATATTTGAATTGGGTGAGTACACTATGACCTACTACCTGAAACTGATACATTTGTGAGCCTAGTGTATTCATTATGCAGTGTGTATGAGAAGGGGGGCAGAGTCAGTAGGACTTTGGTTTTGCACTATGGTTAGATGAGTTTCAGTATTTTGTTGTGGGTTTAGTGTCAGTAATCTACCCATGTATCCAGATCTATATTTCTTGTGTGTAAGGGATAAGAATTAGTAGCAATTACTGTGTATCCCTATGTTATTTCCTATGTTATTTCCTGTGTGTCCCAGAGCTTATGTACTTGTGTACCCAGACCTATATTCCTGCGTGTAGGTGTGAAGACTGAGTGAGGAATTCTGAGGTATGTGCAGTGTGTATGTGTGTATCCTAGTTTCCTTTAAGACTAGAGAACCTGTGAGATAATATACATAGGTGTGTGAGTCCCTGTGTCAGCAAACTGTGAGTGTAGTATAAGTGTGTATCAGGGAGTTGTGTGTGTAGGTGTATGTAGTGTATCCGTTTCTGTGTATAAGTGTAGTTGTGTATTAGCTTGGTGTGAGACCTGTGGGTGTATCTAGTGTATCAAAAACTGAATGTACCAGTGAGCCTGAGATGGGCAAACATGTGTATATGTGACAGTGTGTGTGAAGAGTGTGAAACCTGTGTTTCAGTGTGTGCCTGAGTGCAGGTGGATTATGTGCAGTGTAGGTAATAAATTTATGTGTGGGTGAGTATCAATATATCTGAGTGCCTGTATGCAGAACAGAGTGCCTGTGAGTGATTTGTGAGGACTGTGTACAGGTGTGAGTATCCCAAAAACCAGTGAGCAGTGAGCAAACTGTGTATTACCTGTGTAACTGTGTATTAGTCCTAATGGCCTAGTGTAGCTTGTGGCAACCTGTGTGAACATCAGTGTGAATGGGTGTGTGTGTATACTAGCACTGAGTGTGTGCAGTTTTTGAACTGAGTAGTGATTCTCAGTGAGGGAATGGTGTCTGTGCTTGTGCACACAGTGCCATTTCAGTCTTAGAGTTATGTGTCAGTGTAAGGGTTTTGGTGAGTGTATCAGGTTTTGGGTTGGCACAGTTGGGGGCATATGGAGAATTCTGTGATGAGGCTTGGAGTTTAGGTTTTGATGTTGAGTTTTATACAACACATGAACATATGTTGGTATGTACCTAGGGGAGGAAAACTAATATTTTGAATATGGGTAAATGTTAAGATATAAGATATGTTAAGGTATAAAGTGGTTAGTGTCAGTAATATTTTTATAGGTAATATAGTTATGGTAATTATATACTAGTGTTATAGAAGTTCATATAGTGTATCAAGATGCCTAGTGTAGGTAAGCTGGTGGGTGCTACCAAGGTATTAGTATAATGTAATAGGGTAGGTATTAAGTCCTAGGTGAGATATTAGTTATAGCTTAATACAAGTATATTTATAAGTCATATATATAGTATTACGAGTCACTATATAGTCTATATAGCTATATGATACCTAGTAACTAGATACTCATGAGATGGACCTAGAAACCTAGTCACAACCTAGTACCAACTAGTATAGCCTGGAAATCAACCTAGAAACCTAGGTGTAGACTGATACTACCAAGAATTTACTATTCAGACCTAGTTAGACCTAGGAAACACTTACTTACATTTTTACCTAATTATCATTCAAGGACATTATTTTGACATTGATATCTTATTTAGGTCTTTGTGATCCCACTTTGGACATCGATCCTCACACCTTGCTCAGGACCACAGGCGAGTATATTCTCTGACAGTTCTCATTGTTGATTACTTCTATAAATTATAGTGTATTACATATTACATACTTGATTCCGACACTGTGGATACACGAGTTAGCACCCTAGATCCCCATCATGAGGAGTCGTGATTGGAATCCACCGTGCTAGCTGGGGATGGGGAACTATTAGTAGATTATGTGATCATATCCAAATTCTTACCATGCATCATAGCTCACCCCACTTCTCACGTCGGGTGCGGCCTGACCATCATCATGCTTCATAGCTGTTATATATGATTAGTCTGATCATTATCATGCATCATAGCTAACCATATGGTTAGCCTGACCTCCAAGAATCATAGCTAATCATATATAACCAGCCTGATCTAGTCCCAAGCCGATCACATAATAAACTAATATTTCAAACACTTAGTTAGATGTTTATCTTTATTCAGATTCATTGTTCTAGCATTCACTATTTATTGTTCTTTGCTAGATGCTCTGTTGCCTATTTCATTTCTCCTGTACTTCTCATTTTCAGCATTTATTTCCATCTTGTATCTCTTACACTGTTTATAGATTTTGTCAATTTAATGAAACTGCTGTTAGTGCTTGTGCTTCGCTCCAATCCTGACTGGATAACATTTTTCAGAGGACCTGGAGGATCTTTGCCCCACTCATTACGGCCCAGGATTAGAGGGTGATTTCACTCCAGAAACCCCAGAGGAGTTGCCTAGCCTAGAGGAGAACGTACCTGGCTGCTCTTAGACTATTTTTTCTGCATTATTGTTTTAGACTGAGACTGAGATGTATTTATTATTTTGTGACTTTGTGAGGTCATTTAGACCCAGGATTTGAGTTGGATTATTGTGGTTGGTTTTTATTAGAACTCTTTTCTATTCTCATCGTGCTATGATTTCTATTAGCTTGTGATTGAGTATATCATAGAACTGTGGATTATTATCATTGTCCTCCGTACAGAGTTGAGATTATTGACAGGATATATTATGTTTAGACCTAGACAGCGTTCTACCGCCGATGCTGCGGCGTAGGCTGGACGTACCCACGACTCATGCCCAAATTCCGGGTGCGGGTCGTGACACGTTTTTAGTGGTGGCCCATGCAGGTCAGTAGTCGAGTCCTAGAACCGCATTAGAGCGATATCGTAGTGGTGCTCGCTTAGAGTATTACTACGAGCCTGTTTTAGGAAATAGGAATTAGGCCGAGGATATGCTCAATCACAATTAGGAAATTCTGATTCTTATGACATTACTCTTAATTATTTTTTCCTTTAGAATTTTTCTGTCCTTCCTTGATGATATCGTATCTATTGCCTTAATTAAATATTTTGATCTGTCTTCAGGATGCCGCCAAGAAGGTCCCAGAGACTCGGAGCAGCAGATTCAGAGAGGTCTGCCACCTCTCGCCCTGCCGGACAGACATTCGCAGCACCTCCTATATCTCCAGTACATGTGGGAGTGTCTGCAGCATTCGGGGGTCCTCCACCACCAGTTCAGAGGGTCCCCACAGCTACGACGGCACCTCCACCACCAGTTCAGTATCCAGGAGGTGTGCTCGTCGATGGAGCACAGATGTTCGCCTTGATTCAGGGCATGGTCGACGCCCAGAGGACGTCGGCAGAGGCCCAGAGAGTGCAGGCTGAGGCACATCAGGTCCAGACAGAGATGATGAGGGTGAACATGGAGAATGCTCACTAAGTGGCTCTCCAGGCTGTGGAGAGGGTCACTCAGCAACAGCAGCATCCTGGTCAGCAACAACAGAGGCCGGGCACCATTGTGGACTTCAAGAGGATGATGCCTCGGGAGTTCAAGGGGACAGAAGGGATACTCTACGCCGATGATTGGCTAGAGGACATCGAGAGGAACTTGCGTTTGGCGCAGATTCCAGAGGCGCTCCAGATTGAGGCCGCTGGCAGCCAGATGTTCGACATTGCCCTGACATGGTTTCGTACGGAGCCGAGACTCTTGCGCAGAGGACTCACTTGGGAGGATTTCAAGGAGCTCTTCAAGGAGAAGTTCTTTCCTGATGTCGCCCTGGGAGCTTTGGAGAGTCAGTTCCATGACTTAGCCCAGGGGAGCTCGTCCGTCGATGAGTATGCCGCGGAGTTTTCCCGCTTTAGCCGCTTCGCGCCATCGATGATTAGAGATCCGGGGGACAGGGCCCGGAAATTCAGAAAGAGGCTGACAAGGGAGATCAAGTCTCGCACGTCGGGATGTCGCACAGCTACCTACGAGGGCATATTGATGGATGCCCAAGTAGCCGAGGACGACTTGGGCCTCAGGCCCAAGAGGGGACGCGATGGTTCCGGAGGAGCAAACAGTAGTACGGGACCGGGCAAACGTCCACACTTTCAGCAGCAACAGCATAGACCCTTTCAGCAGCAGCATCAGGCACCAGCCCGAGGGCAGGTCCAGCAGCAACAACAGAGACAGAACCAGCCCGCCATCCAGTGTGCTTACTGCGGGAAGATGGGATATACTAGAGATATCTGCAGGAAGAGATTGGGCTCATGTCTGTCCTGCGGATCGACGACACACCAGCTGAAGGATTGTCCTACCTTTCGTCCAGGTCAGGGTGGAGCAGCCGCCCAGAGAGGATCAGACAGGGTGCCTACCGCACCAGGAGGCCAACAACAGAGGGGACCACTTCCACCGCAACATCAGAAGTTCGCCCAGCATCAGCAGCAGAGAGGTGCACCCCAGGGGCGAGCATACGCCATAGCAGTCGAGGAGATCGAGCCAGCAGGAGACTTGATCACAGGTTCGGTTCTTCTCGATTGTATTCCCGCATTTACCTTATTCGACTCTGGCGCTTCCCATAGTTTTGTGTCTGTATCATATGCACTTCGACATCATTTAGACACAGAACCATTAGCTAGGACTTGCAAGATCATGACTGGTGGAGGTATTATCCTAGTCCGTGATCACTGCAATGACAGAAGAGTGTCAGTAGGAGGCCGAGAGTTGAGCGTGAGCTTACTTGTCATGCCACTTCCGGGGTACGATATTGTACTCGGAATGGACTGGTTGAGTAGGCATCATGCTACTATAGATTGTCATAGAGGCAGAGTATTATTTAGACCACCAGGAGAGCCGGAGTTTGAGGTCGTCAGAGGAGCAGCGGAACAGAGCAGGGGCACATTTTGCGGAGCCAGGGCAGAAGAAGAGGAGTTGCCACATCCTCTGATAGCGGAGTTCCTGGATGTATTTCCAGAAGAGTTGCCAGGCTTGCCGCCAGACAGAGATGTTGAATTCTCTATAGACTTGGTTCCAAGAGCGGAGCCCATTTCACAACATGTCTATAGAGTCAACAACAGCGAGCTGGCAGAACTGAAGAAGCAAGTTGAGGAGCTGCAGGACAAAGGCTTCATCAAATCCAGTTCATCACCATGGGGAGCTCCGGTATTGTTCGTACCGAAGAAGGACGGCACGGTGCGCATGTGCATTGATTATAGAGCTTTGAACAATATCACTATCAAGAACAAGTACCCGCTGCCGAGGATAGATGATCTTTTCGACCAGTTGAGCGGGGCGAGGGTGTTTTCAAAGATAGATTTGAGGTCAGGCTATCACCAGGTGAAGGTAAAGAGAGAAGACACGCCGAAGACAGCTTTTCGGACCAGATACGGCCAGTTTGAGTTTATGGTAATACCATTTGGTTTAACCAATGCACCGGCAGTATTCATGAACTTGATGAACAAGGTGTTCCACCAGTACCTTGACAAGTTCGTGGTGGTGTTCATCGACGATATTCTTGTGTATTCCAAGACACCGGAGGAGCACGAAGAGCACCTGAGATTGGTCTTAGAGACTCTCAGGAGGGAGAAGCTGTACGGGAAACTCTCTAAGTGTGAATTCTTCCTTGACAAGGTCGAATTTTTTGGGCATGTGGTATCGGGTGACGGAATCTCGGTAAACCCAAAGAAGATCGAGGCAGTGGAGTCGTGGGCTACCCCCAGTTCGGTAGCTGAGATCAGGAGTTTTCTCGGGCTAGCAAGATACTACAGGAGGTTTGTACAAGACTTCTCCAAGATTGCAGCGCCGATGACCAGGCTGACTAGGAAGGATGTGGATTTTGTCTGGACGGAGGAGTGCCAGGCCGCATTTGATGAGCTGAAGAAGAAGTTGACGACAGCTCCAATTTTGACGTTGTCAGCAGGGACAGGTGGTTTCACCATCTACAGTGATGCTTCAGGGAAGGGTCTGGGATGTGTTCTTCAACAGCACGGGAAGGTAATTGCCTATGCTTCCAGGCAGTTACGCCCTCATGAAAAGAACTACCCCACCCACGATTTGGAGTTAGCAGCAGTTATCTTCGCTCTAAAGCTGTGGAAATATTATCTGTACGGAGAGCGTGTGGAGATCTTCACAGACCACAAGAGCTTGAAGTACGTATTCACACAGAAGGAGCTGAACATGAGGCAGAGGAGGTGGTTAGAGTTGATGAAGGACTTTGACATCTCATTGCAGTACCATCCAGGGAAGTCCAACGTATTCGCCGATGCCTTGAGCAGGTATCCGATGGCTATGTACTTGACGACTGATAGACATTTGTTGGCGGATTTGGAGAGTTTGGAGATTGAGGTGTTAGTTCCCGGTACAGAGATTCAGATGTGGGGATTGCAGATACAGTCCGAACTGATGGACAGGATCAGAGCTGCGCAGTACGATGATGAGGCTCTAAGGAGTATCAGGGCACAGGTTCGGATGGGATTGTCGGACGACTTTACTATCGCAGATGATGGTTCCTTACGGCACGGTACGAGGATGTGTGTGCCGAGCGGGGAGCTGCGTGAGGAGGTTTTGCAGGAGGCACACCGCTCTCAGTACTCGATGCATCCCGGTGCCAACAAGATGTATCAAGACTTGAGGGAGCACGTATGGTGGTATGGAATGAAGCGCGAGGTAGCACGCTTCGTATCCCGGTGTCTAGTGTGCCAGCAGGTAAAGGCAGACCGGCAGAGGCCAGGTGGTTTGCTTCAACCTTTACCGATTCCAGAATAGAAATGGGAGCACGTGACCATGGATTTTGTTTCAGGGCTTCCACGTTCTCCAGGAGGGAAGGACGCGATTTGGGTCATCGTGGACAGGTTGACCAAATCAGCCTATTTCTTACCTTTCAAGGTGGGCACGTTGACAGAGAAGCTAGCAGAGATGTACGTACGTCAGGTCGTTTGGCTTCATGGAGTTCCTGTGAGCATCGTCTCGGATCGGGATAGCCGTTTCACTTCCCACTTCTGGAGGAGTCTGCAGGCTAGCTTGGGCACTCAGCTCAAGTTCAGTACCGCATACCACCCCCAGACAGATGGGCAGTCTGAACGGACTATTCAGACTCTCGAGGATATGCTACGCACTTGTGTTTTAGATCTCGGAGGTTCCTGGGAGAATCATCTGCACCTGGTAGAGTTTGCTTACAACAACAGCTACCAGACCAGCATCGAGATGTCACCATTTGAGGCTCTTTATGGACGGAGGTGTCGTACACCGCTATCTTGGGATGACGTTGGAGAGAGAGCCTTGCTAGGACCAGAAATGGTCGTGGATGCAGCAGAAAAGGTAAAACTCATCAGAGACAGACTGCGAGTGGCGCAGGACAGACAGCGGCATTGGGCCGACAGCCACCGTAGACCCCTTGAGTTTCAGGTATAGATTGTTGTTTTCTGGCTTGTGTTTGTTTGTTAGACTGCGTGTTGAGACTATTTTGTTTTAGGTTGGCGATCTAGTTTTCCTACGGATTTCTCCGACGCGTGGAACGATTCATTTTGGCAGAGGCGGAAAGCTTAGCCCACGCTACATCGGACCCTTTGGCATTCTCGCGAGGGTAGGTGCAGTGGCATATAGACTGGACTTGCCGCCTGCATTGGAGGGAGTGCATGATATGTTCCACGTGTCGCAGCTGAGACGGTACATGGCAGACCCTAGTCACATACTTGATTACTCGAAGATTGAGGTTGGTCCGACGCTCAGCTACCCTGAGCAGCCCGTAGAGATCTTGGACCGCAAAGAGAAGGTGTTGCGGAACCAAACTATTCCTTTGGTTCGTGTTGCATGGAGACATCACTCTCCAGGGGAGTCGACCTGGGAGAGAGAGGACGAGATGCGCGAGCAATACCCGTATCTCTTCTAGACTTGAGGTATATTTCCTTTTCAGATTCACTCTTGTTCTAGTTCAGTCCAATTTCGAGGACGAAATTTCTTTTAGGAGGGTAGACTTGTCACTACCACTTTTCCATATAAGGGCATTTGTGTAATTTAACTATTTTAAATAATTATGAATTTAATTAATTGCTGAGTTTTGTAACTAATTATATTATTATTAGTAATGTTTAGTTTTAGGTCAAACCCTAGAACTCATTAGGACAGACCTTAGTGAGTCAACCCTAATTGTAAACCAGTTCTAGTGAAAACCCTAGAATTCTAATTTTAGGTTTGGACCTCAAACCCTAGAAGGCCTAAACCTGAGTTAATTAGGTTCTACATGAGAGGGCCAGGGGGGTTTAACCTAAAAAGACTAGGCATGGAAACCCTAAACTAGGTTTAATATAAAAGGAAGCTTCTCACAAAGCCATCCTTCATGTAGAAAAGAGAAACCCTAGCCTCCATCAAGAGAAACCATCTCCCCACCCTAAAATTTTGAAATCTAGCCCTAGGTTCCATTTTCTCCTCCTCCAAAGCAAGGAAAGCAAGGAACGTGGGTCGGAAAGCCTTGGAGAAGAAGAACCTCCATTGAAGAAGCCAAAGCCTTGGAGAAGAAGAACCTCCATTGAAGAAGCCATCTCCCTAGGTAAAACCCTATTTCTATTCATTTTAATTCTATTTTCTGTTGTTCATACCCATTAGGAAACACCCTTGCTGTGTAGTTTTGATTTTAGGGTTTCGATTTGGGTTTTAAGTGTCCCCAACATTATTTTCCCCAATTATCAGGAACCCTAACCCTAGGTATTTGTATGTAGACTGATTTCATCACATATGTGTAGGTTGAACTCGATTCTTAGGGTTTTGATTGGGAACTTAGGGGTTTGTATGTAAATCAGTTTTTCTGCACACTTTGTGTTTGTGGAAATGGTTATTAGGGGCTGCTTATCTCGATATATAAATTCTGCATGTTGATATACATAAATCTATATACATAAATATCTTGTATGGGTTTTGATATATATATATGCTTAAGTATGTAGATGAGTTGTGTGTTTGGGGGAGAATGCACGGTGGGGGAAGTAAACTGTGTGCCAGTTTTCAGAACTGTGCTGTGAACATCGATGGGGAAGGATCTGTGAGCAGTCGGGTTGGGAAATTGAGCACAGTTAGGCATTAACTGTGCAGTCGGGTGGAGTTGTGCTGTGTACCAGATTCTGTGAGTAGCTGTGTTCTCAGTATATTTGAATTGGGTGAGTACACTACGACCTACTACCTGAAACTGATACATTTGTGAGCCTAGTGTATTCATTATGCAGTGTGTATGAGAAGGGGGGCAGAGTCAGTAGGACTTTGGTTTTGCACTATGGTTAGATGAGTTTCAGTATTTTGTTATGGGTTTAGTGTCAGTAATCTACCCATGTATCCAGATCTATATTTCTTGTGTGTAAGGGATAAGAATTAGTAGCAATTACTGTGTATCCCTATGTTATTTCCTATGTTATTTCCTGTGTGTCCCAGAGCTTATGTACTTGTGTACCCAGACCTATATTCCTGCGTGTAGGTGTGAAGACTGAGTGAGGAATTCTGAGGTATGTGCAGTGTGTATGTGTGTATCCTAGTTTCCTTTAAGACTAGAGAACCTGTGAGATAATATACATAGGTGTGTGAGTCCCTGTGTCAGCAAACTGTGAGTGTAGTATAAGTGTGTATCAGGGAGTTGTGTGTGTGGGTGTATGTAGTATATCAGTTCCTGTGTATAAGTGTAGTTGTGTATTAGCTAGGTGTGAGACCTGTGGGTGTATCTAGTGTATCAAAAACTGAATGTACCAGTGAGCCTGAGATGGGCAAACATGTGTATATGTGACAGTATGTGTGAAGAGTGTGAAACCTGTGTTTCAGTGTGTGCCTGAGTGCAGGTGGATTATGTGCAGTGTAGGTAATAAATTTATGTGTGGGTGAGTATCAATATATCTGAGTGCCTGTATGCAGAACAGAGTGCCTGTGAGTGATTTGTGAGGACTGTGTACAGGTGTGAGTATCCCAAAAACCAGTGAGCAGTGAGCAAACTGTGTATTACCTGTGTAACTGTGTATTAGTCCTAATGGCCTAGTGTAGCTTGTGGCAACCTGTGTGAACATCAGTGTGAATGGGTGTGTGTGTATACTAGCACTGAGTGTGTGCAGTTTTTGAACTGAGTAGTGATTCTCAGTGAGGGAATGGTGTCTGTGCTTGTGCACACAGTGCCATTTCAGTCTTAGAGTTATGTGTCAGTGTAAGGGTTTTGGTGAGTGTATCAGGTTTTGGGTTGGCACAGTTGGGTGCATATGGAGAATTCTGTGATGAGGCTTGGAGTTTAGGTTTTGATGTTGAGTTTTATACAACACATGAACATATGTTGGTATGTACCTAGGGGAGGAAAACTAATATTTTGAATATGGGTAAATGTTAAGATATAAGATATGTTAAGGTATAAAGTGGTTAGTGTCAGTAATATTTTTATAGGTAATATAGTTATGGTAATTATATACTAGTGTTATAGAAGTTCATATAGTGTATCAAGATGCCTAGTGTAGGTAAGCTGGTGGGTGCTACCAAGGTATTAGTATAATGTAATAGGGTAGGTATTAAGTCCTAGGTGAGATATTAGTTATAGCTTAATACAAGTATATTTATAAGTCATATATATAGTATTACGAGTCACTATATAGTCTATATAGCTATATGATACCTAGTAACTAGATACTCATGAGATGGACCTAGAAACCTAGTCACAACCTAGTACCAACTAGTATAGCCTGGAAATCAACCTAAAAACCTAGGTGTAGACTGATACTACCAAGAATTTACTATTCAGACCTAGTTAGACCTAGGAAACACTTACTTACATTTTTACCTAATTATCATTCAAGGACATTATTTTGACATTGATATCTTATTTAGGTCTTTGTGATCCCACTTTGGACATCGATCCTCACACCTTGCTCAGGACCACAGGCGAGTACATTCTCTGACAGTTTTTATTGTTGATTACTTCTATAAATTGTAGTGTATTACATACTTGATTCCGACACTGTCGATACACGAGTTAGCACCCTAGATCCCCATCATGAGGAGTCGTGATTGGAATCTACCGTGCTAGCTGGGGATGGGGAACTATTAGTAGATTATGTGATCATATCCAAATCCTTACCATGCATCATAGCTCACCCCACTTCTCACGTCGGGTGCGGCCTGACCATCATCATGCTTCATAGCTGTTATATATGATTAGCCTGACCATTATCATGCATCATAGCTAACCATATGGTTAGCCTGACCTCCAAGAATCATAGCTAATCATATATAACCAGCCTGATCTAGTCCCAAGTCGATCACATAATAAACTAATATTTCAAACACTTAGTTAGATGTTTATCTTTATTCAGATTCATTGTTCTAGCATTCACTATTTATTGTTCATTGCTAGATGCTCTGTTGCCTATTTTATTTCTTCTGTACTTCTCATTTTCAGCATTTATTTCCATCTTGTATCTCTTACACTGTTTATAGATTTTGTCAATTTAATGAAACTGCTGTTAGTGCTTGTGCTTCGCTCCAATCCTGACTGGATAATATTTTTCAGAGGACCTGGAGGATCTTTGCCCCACTCATTACGGCCCAGGATTAGAGGGTGATTTCACTCCAGAAACCCCAGAGGAGTTGCCTAGCCTAGAGGAGAACGTACCTGGCTGCTCTTAGACTATTTTTTCTGCATTATTGTTTTAGACTGAGACTGAGATGTATTTATTATTTTGTGACTTTGTGAGGTCATTTAGACCCAGGATTTGAGTTGGATTATTGTGGTTGGTTTTTATTAGAACTCTTTTCTATTCTCATCGTGCTATGATTTCTATTAGCTTGTGATTGAGTATATCATAGAACTGTGGATTATTATCATTGTCCTCCGTACGGAGTTGAGATTATTGACAGGATATATTATGTTTAGACCTAGACAGCGTTCTACCGCCGATGCTGCAGCGTAGGCTGGACGTACCCACGACTCATGCCTAAATTCCGGGTGCGGGTCGTGACATTAGTCCTAATATTTAACTTTGGATTTCTATTGGCTCCTCAATACTAGGGTAAAACACTATGTTCAAATTTTAAACTAATCCTAGTAGTATTTATACTACTCTCAAGTCATTCATACACCTATCAAGGGATAATGGTAAATTAATCTATGGTAAGGGGCGCTAGGTTTCATTAAGTATTCTAACTTAGTGATGTGTCAATACTCTAGTTATATTCTTAATAGGAATTTTACCCTAATTATCATCCAATCAACAGGGATTCCTATATTCTAGCAGGGGCTATACTCAAGGAATCTATTAGGGAAGCACATGAATCAAGCAAGATGCAATTATTTAAATAGAACAGACTGGAAGGAAGATGAGTTATAGTCAATTATGGATGAGATCCTATACTCTAATCCTAAGTGCAGGCTTGCTCAGTACAGTAACATAACCGAGACAATATGATCTCTACCTTCATGGGCCACCACTAAAAATATGTCATGCCCAGTCCTAAAATACATAGGACTAGGACACGTAAACATGCCAGCCGCATGTATATGGCAACTCCAATATATGGAAACTATAACACATGCATACGCTGTATCATAAACAATAATTCATAAGTGGTATATATTTATCACGAGTCACAGGGCATAACTAAATCTCATCTACAGAAATCAAATAGAGATAAATAACCACTATCTATGAAACTAGATCTCCATATAAAGTATCTAAAGATGATAGTTGGATGGAAACAAATCCACTACCAACTAGAATAAAGAATAAACAAGACAAATATAATGTAAGTATAACAACTATTAACCACTGAGACTCGAAGAGAAGACCTCCTCGGAATATAAGTAACCAGTCCGGATCTGCGCTCCTGCGAATACTCATGAACAGCTATATCTGGAAAGGGACCAGGTCCTTAGAGGGACATAAAAAGATACGTAGAAGCATGCCATAAAGTAAATATTGAATAAATAATGGGGCATGCTAACCATCTAAGTGAAATATAATTTGAGAACAACTTTGAGTGTATGGGAAAGTGTAGGCTAGACATATGCTAACGTAATTCACCAATCGTGACAACCGGCTAGTATAAGCCACATATGCCCCCATAACAAGGGCGCTATGTAATATAATAAAATCCATACCGCTCCGTAGAACGGGGAATCTATATAGTATAACGTTCATACTGCTCCGTAGAACAGGGAATCTGCATAGTATAACGTCCATACCGCTCCGTAGAACGAGAAATCTGTATAGTATAACGTCCATACCGCTCCGTAGAACGAGGAATCTGCATAAAGGAAGGGGGTATCCCATATGCCTACTAGTCGTCCTCCCCGCCCCATGATCTATGCATGTTGTATCCATAACACGCTGTAGCTATCACACCGAGACAGAGTGAAAGTATCGGTATCGTAACTCTGGCTCATAGTCTATCGTTAGAACAATAGTCTAACCTTACAACCAAACAAGGACAAGGATTGGACCTTCGTACTATAATAGTCTATACTCCGACTACTAATAACTGCTAAGTCTTCCAACATGCATCACTATTAGTAGTTATTTCCTATCCGTCGTACGACCTACACGTACAAGTGGCCAGCCGAATACGCAAGTTCGTGCCCTACATGAGACTCACAACACGTCTAAGAAATGTGTCAAGGCCTGGGGAGTCATACCGATAACTTCATAACTTTAGGTGGGTCTACTAGACACTAGGTCAGACACAAGTCCTAACGTCAACGACTTCGTTGACTGCACCCGAGTCTTTCTCGGACGCGCACAGTTATATAATAATAAAATAAAAAACCTGCAACTAAATAATAACTGAATTTAAACAGTACAACAAGGCAAGGTATACTTGCCTGGCAAGAAAGTTGTGTAGTACTAATAACCTGCTCCTGAAGTCGCGCAGAACAATCTGATATGTCCTATATACATATAATATAATACAATACAACATCAGTCATTACACTAGCACATACACATCCATAAATACATTGAACTCAGGACATAGCTAGGTATGACACTGGTCAACTAGGGTCAAGTGTGCGTCTAATTGCACGGGTGTCGCGTCTGTAATTGCTGCGCAAGACAGACAGTCAAAATGATACGGGGCTCGCCAGTACGTCAGTGTACATAATGGCAGTCTGCTAACAAGTCATATGGTCACAGGTTAATGGTAAATATGGGATATCCGTAATTACGCTCGGGTCACCTAGTACATTTATAATTTATACATATTATTATCTAGCATATATCATTAATACTGATAATATATATGTACACCAATTAAATACGTATAATATATATATATATATATATATATATATATATGTGTGTGTGTGTGTGTGTGTGTGTGTGTGTGTGTGTGTGTGTACACTAATTGAATTTATACTATATATTTATATTAAACACATACTGGGGAATACATATACTATACGTATATATACCAATTATACATACTAACATATACTAAATACCTATACTAGTACATATACTAAGTACATTCATATACCTATTTGAATACCTATACACATATGTACATAAAGTTATGGAGGAGGGGACAAGTACGAACCTTGGCGGGCATGTACGGAGTTGACGATAACGGCGATGTGGTTGACGACGGTGACGACGGTGATAATGATGATAACGACGATAATGACGACGATGGCGATGGTGATGACGATTAGGGTGATGGTGTTGATAATGGTAACGACGATGATGATGATGATAGTTAAGGTAATAATTAGGTCAATGATGATGGTTATGATGATAATGGATTGATGATGATGATGATGGGGTGGTGATGCTCACCGGAATCCGGCCAGGGGAGGTCCGGCCAAGGTTGAGACGAGAAGGGAGGAAGGAGGACAGGGAAGAGGAGGAGGTGCTCAGAGAGGTGCTGGTGGTATTGGCCTGGGTGACTCGGTGCTGGTGGCGTGGTGGTGTTGGTCGGGTCTTGCTCAGGCGAAGGGGGAAGAAGATAAAGTCGGGGAAGGAGAGGTCGACAAGATGGCAATGGTAGTGGCGGTGTTGGTTCGTGCAGCGGGGTAGGGGAAGCTTGGTTGAGGAGTTCATGGTGGTTATAGTGGTCTGGACGGACACTACTGGAGTCCGACGGGGAGTGGTGGTTCTCTGCGGGGAAGGAGTAGTCGAGCGGGGGAGTTTAGTGGTTCAGACAAAGTCGTGGGTCTCTGGCGGGTTTCCGGTCGACGAGGGCGGTGGAAGGAGAGGCGTGGTCGAGCTCCAGGCGAGCGGGGCTGGAGGAGAATGGGAGGAGGGTCGATTGTTAGAGGCGAACGGTGGGTCACAGCGAGTGCAGCATCGTGTGGGGTGGTTTCAAGCGGAGTCGACGAGGGCGGACGGGAAGGTGAACTCCGACGAGGGGGTTTGGTCCGGCGGTCGAGGGGTTGAAGGAGGATGAATAGGGAAGTCGGCTGTGTATGTTAGATTTAGGTTTTGGTGTTTGTGAAATAAAAAAAGAAAGAAAGAGTTGTATTTATACACATGTAAGACATGGGGATGTTGGAGGGCTATAATTTGCATTATTTAAAATGCAAGGGTTAGGTTTAAATGAGGGGGCGGTATGCGCGTTGTACATTTCGAAAATTATAGAAAAATTCCTATGAAGGAAAAATAGGTTTCTGCATGTATTGTGTCCAAAGGTGTGGACACCTCAACGCACTTTTGCATAAAAGTGTCCAACAATTAGAAAATTTTACAAAGATAAAAATTGGGTTTTAATTAATTAAAATTAATACGCATGGTGTTCTGGAATTAAAAAGAAGTACTTGGGGATAAAATTAGGTGGCACACAAGTGTCATGGACATAGAGGACTCAGAGTAAAATTTTATCATAATTTAGGTTGTACAAAACGGGTCAAGATTGTGTCTCCAATTTCGATTGGAACGCATAAGGATACAAAGTCAGAATTATTTAAAATTAATTATAAACTTTTGCGACGAATATTGTGCGACTAAAATGTAGCACAAGAGAGCATAATTATAAATTATACTGAAGTCAAAATAGAAGGTGGGCATGTCTAGGACAAGGGTGTGAAATTTGTAGGAAGGCAATGGTTAGTGAGGTGCTCCAATTATCGAAGCAACGGCAAGGTGCACTATGTGATATAAATATTTCAAATTTAAATAAATGTTGTGTCCTATTTCCAATTTGATACAAACTAGCCCTAGTTTCACTATTTAAGCTAAGTAGGCCTAATTTTGGGTGAGGGAGTTTACAAGTACTTACAGCTTCAGCCCAAAACTATTTTGGATGGTTATACTGATGTAACATAACTCTAGCCATATCGCCAAGAGTTCTATTCTTCTGCTCTACAACACCATTTTGTTGTGGATTTCTAGGACAAGAAAATTCATGAGAAAAACTATTTTTAATATAAAATCTTTTGAAATTACTATTTTTACATTCGCCTTCATGATCACTTCGGATACGAATAATCATGAAACTTTTTTCGTTTTGAACCTTTTTGCAAAAGTAACAAATTCAGAAAATGCTTCATTTTTGTTTGCAAGAAAATAAACCCATGTGTATCTAGAAAAATTATCAACAATAACATATAAAGCTTACCGCCAAGACATGTGACTCTACTGGGTCCAAATAAGTCATATGCAAGAGTTGTAGAGGTCTAGAGGTACTTACAGAGTTAATTGATTTAAAGGAAGATTTAGTAGCTTTATTCTTTTCACAGTCAGCACATATCATATCTTTCTTGAAAGTAATCTCTGGTAATCCTCTTACGAGTTTCTTTGTGGATAGTCTTGCAATAGTGTCCATATTTGCATGTCCTAGACGCATATGCCATAGCCAACTATCATCTTTGTTGGCGTATAGATATTTGCCTGCATTGTTAGTATCTTTTGCAAGATAGAAAAAATATATATTATCTTCCCTGATCCCTTCAAATATAACTTTACCTGTGGATCTTTTATAAATAGAGCATTTATTTTTAACGAAGTTAATACCATAACTATGGTCAGCTAAGTGACTGATGCTGAGTAAGTTATATTTTAATTCCGTTACTAGACAAACGTTTTTAATGACAAGATAGGGAGAAACACCTATATTACCATTTCTAATAATATATCCTCTGAGGTTATTGTCGAAGGATACATAACCTTCTTTCTTCATCGATAGCGTTGCAAATAGGTTAGCATCACCAGTCATATGTCGTGAGCAACCACTATCGGGAATCCACTTGCTTCTAGTATGAAAGGGTTGGTCCACCTACAAAACGAGTTATAGATGTAACCCTTGGTACCCATTTCTTTGAGGGTCCTGCTGTGTTAATTTTTGGTACCTATGCATAAATATTCATATCTACTAACTTCCTCGTTCTACAAAATCTAGATATATATCCTTTCTTACCACAGTAGTGACATATAGCTGTGTGATTGGTGCTTGGTGTAGCATGATAGAAATGATTGTATGAAACAGTTCTTTGTGGTCTTTATGGATATCTATAATAGAATACATGACTATGTTTGGTTCTATGTATATGATATGTTCTGAACATATGATTACATAATTTGTTATGCATGTAGGTAGAAGCATAGTTGTGAGTGTTTTTTGTCTTGCTACGTATCTCATGTTAGGTTGAGTGGACGTTTCTTCGACCTGTTTACCCAATCTAATCTTTAGTCTTTTAAAGGTACCATATACTTCATCATATTTAGCAGTGAGAGCATTTATTCTATATGCATCAATAGAATACTTCTTCTTTTCAGATTCGAGTTCTTTCTTAAGTTTAGCGTTCTCCTGAGAGCTCTTGCCAAGACTGGAAAGTGCCTCATGGAGGTTAAGCTTAAGTCTAGAATTCTTGTCTGAATTGTCTAAAGCAAATACAAATACCAAGATGTATACTGGTTTTCCTCTTAGAGGACTAGTCCAGTCCCAAAAACTCAAGATCAAAGTTTTACCCACTATAATCACCAATAGTGAATCACAAGCTTTGATCTGAAGGCTTGCCACTTCTTTACACCATGAGGTTTGATCCAAAGTCTCACAACTTCACAACGAGAGAGAGAGAGAGAGAGAGAGAGAGAGAGAGAGAGAGAGTAACTGATGGAACGAAGCTCTTTACAACTCTGAAGACTTCTAGACCGATTCGTACTTGGCACTAGGAAGACTAGGGAGTTACTCTTGGAGATGGAAAAGTTAAGGCTTAGATGTTTGCTCATAATAGGATAGAAGATTAAGAATCGTTAAGTGAGTAGGAATATAGAATTTTAATCCTATTTATAGTGTATAGGCAAACAGAATTCGGCCAAAATTCGGATGGGGTTTAATTCAAATTTCTAACCATTGGGCCAAGAAATCAGGAGCTAATTGAACTGGTTGATTTCATACCAAAAGGGTAACCGAGTTTGGTTTCTAAGTATGGTAGACTTTGTTAATAAATTTGGCCTGATTTGGAGGATAGGTTCTTTGGTTTATTTGAGTAGACTAGGTATCTGGTTATAGGTACTTGGATTTGCCAGTGTGACTCAGCTTACATCGATCCTAGACTCAAATAAATAAAAGATTACATTTGAATAGACATAATACATACGACATATAATAGCAGTATTGAGGCTTCAGATCGCGATATATCAATACATAGTTTAGTTAACTATCAAAATTAAGTTGAGTGAGACCGGATGGGCCTACATGACGTACCCTAAGCCATGCTTGGTCTTATGGTAGTAATCCTAGGACTTGCATGCAGGAGTCTGCAGACGTAAAGGCAGCTATCGGCCTTTGTCGTAGTTCAAGCCCCTAGCGGCTTTCCGATCGTATCCCATATTCTGGACGAGGTGTTTGGTTTGAGAGCTATACCGGTGAAGTAGCATTTTACCAGTATCGATTTCTGGCTCTAGTTCCTCTAGGATGGAGGATTGGGGACTTTCTACTCTTTCAAAGATGATAAGTTTGTCTCCCATCTTCCTTTTCAGAACTATGAAGTATGAGTTTTGACTAGGAAGAACTCGGTTCACTGCATAGGTGGAAGTCACATGTATATGCAGGTGCAAGCCTAGACCGTGCTCTATGGAATATAATATGCTGAGATATACAACATCCGAGTAGTTCAAAGATAGCCCTTTATTCATAAAATAAGGTATCTTTTTTTTAGAAATTACATCGTCAAGAGAAGGGACGTTAGAATGCGCGGCTGCGTACTCCTCCAGTTCGTACTTCCCGAGATCTACCCCCAGTGTGAGCGACGGCTTCGGAGGTCTCCTTCGCAGCTTTACCACTAGAGGTTCAAAAGTCATAGTAGGTACCAGATCTTCCTTCAACAGTCGACTCGGTCTACGAAGGAGAACGACCAGAGGTTCCGATGCTTGCTTGTGTAGTTTCACCATGAGGGGAGGGGATGCGTCAGGAGCCATACTTTAAAATTGACTCTCAAGGGTGTAACGACCCGCTCCGCTCAAACCGGAGGGCCGATTCAAATGACACAAGTGTAACGATCCGACCCTCCTTGCTCAGCGAGATAGCTCGTTCGATGCAAAGGCATTCATACTTAGATCTTCAAATGGAGTCAGACTTAGACTTTCAGAGGCGCGCTCGGAGTCTCTCTCGACCGATATGATTCATCGTTAAGGTAGGTGGCCCCTGTGAACCTGTCTCTACTTAGTTGCACACTAAGAAAATGAATGATACATGCAAGTTTTCAGGCGATAACCTTTGCATGCTAATAAAAGAGATGAACACACATAGCTAAGGGGATATCTCACCTAATCATTGTATAGAACATGGAGATCTTACTTGCTATTTGCGTAGTTAGGCTTATTGAGTTAAAATGTAGTAGTTTCTTATATATGCCACAAAAGTAGTTTGATTTCATACTGAGGCATTGTACCGTACGGAATACGACACAGGATAGAGTAGAATCATGTTGCATACATTGACGAGGAAGGCTATCAAGTAGTCATTCCGAGTCAGGAGAAGGAAAGAAAAGAAAGTACTCGGGATATCCAGATTACCGAGGCAGTCTCTAATCAGGGAGCTACGTAAAGAAGAAAGATCCGAGTGTAGTCCTCGGCAAGATTGAACCGAGTTATTTCTCGGCTAGGAGATTGGAAGTGGGGGAGTAGTTGCATGGTCATGGACAACTGGTTGCTCACCAGGTAGAAGATGAGTCCTCGACACGATTGCTGAGGCAACCAAATCGTGTCGGTCCAGGAGGACAGTGCTAGTGTAGTCCTAGTAACACGCTAGGAGATGACTATCGGACGAAAGCGGGACATCCAACAAGGCTTGCTACCGACCTGGATGGGCGTCGACTCATCAGATGGTTCGGAAGGCCCAGCAAGGCTGGCAACCGATCTGGGAAGACAGCTGTCCATCGCAGATCATATCCACTATGGCTAACAGAGCCAGTGACCTACATATAGATAAGTCATGTTTGCATAGCGGCTATCCGTATTTAGAAGAGGAGTAACGGAAAGGAGTACATTTGCACGATATTCTGCATAATTAGAATGGATGCATGGTAACACACATAGTTCGGGTAAAATAGGTTTTGAGGCAGAGACACGACATAACACTTGGAATTCATAAATGTTCTTTGTTATTCAGTAGATCATTGTTATATTGTTGCATATAAAGGGGAGGCCGAATGGTAAGAAAGGGTAAGACGAACTCAGTTGTTCATTATTATGACACTCTTGAGCAGACACGGATATTACTTTCATTATATTGCCATGTAACTTATCCTAAGGCAAAAGACTAGAAAGACAACAAAATTAGTTAGTGCACATAACTAATGAATGTGCTTGTTTTGTGGCGTGGGCGAGAGGCCTTCCCACCAGTGCATTATATGTACTGATACCCAACTAGTCTGCATATAGGGTGTAGGGGGAACTCGTACGGATTCGGAGATTGCTTAACGCAATGAGGCGCCGGACCGCACTTGGCATCTTGGAGCGTGGCGCTTGAACCTGGAGCTCACATATATGAGACATAATGTATGGGAACATCATCATCCAGATTGTTTGGATCAGTTCTAAGCCTAAGGGCATATTCATTGTAAAAGAGAGAGAGAGCATGAGCGAATTATAATCTCGGCCTAGCGCCATTTGTAATATTTACTTCGTATCAATAAAGAGCTTAAATTGGATTCAATACTTGTGTTTTATTCTAAATTTCCGCTATGACGACTCTGCAAACTAGTTATCAATGGCTGTTTCGGTATTTGCCTCGTGTGGGCGCAACTCCAGACTCGTGCGAGAACATATCCCGATGGAAACGTTCGTCATGCGGTAGCGCTGGCGCGGTGATTCGCGCCCAGCAGGGACGACCGATTCCGGCGGAAGATTGGGGCATGACATTTTGGTATCAGATCACGGCTTTACATCCTTGGAATTCATTTTGATTCTCTCACTTTTGAACTTTTATATTAAAATAGTGATAGATGCTCTCTCTTGATGTTCGATGAATATTCCATACAACAAGTCTAAATATTTTCAAAAAGTGCATATGAATAATACGATTGCTTGAACGGGATTATGATGCCTGGTCCTTTGTGCCAATTTGTGTCAAAACTTTCATGGGAATAGACTTATGTTAGAATCTACGAGTTACATGTGAACCCGTATACCTATACGAGAGCACTAAGCGGGTTAGTGTGCGAGATAGAATATCGTTTGGATTGTTGCCTTTGCACATGGCCTTTTGGCCAAGTTGTGTTGAGTGTCATGTGCCAAGACCCTTAGTGCTAGTGAGTTGCAGCAAAATTTGGGTATCGTTCGGATAAGAATAAAGTTGGACTTAGGAGAGAAATCGATAGAGACGTTATCGGAGTGCCGCTAAGGAGAATAAAGGGAATCGTGTAGGAATTTTGAGATATAGTTGGGATGGTTATTCGTAGCGATAAGTTATGATTCAAAATATAGTTTGTATATAGGACTATGGATAGAGGTATATTCGGGCCTAAGATCGTCAAGCAGCGATTGGGGATCGTGCTGGAGTTATAAGGAACGAATTGGGTAGACGAGTGAAGGATACGAATGCGATTCAGGATTTAATAGGATAACTCAATTCCTGAGTGGTGTATGCGATAGTACCTGGTTCGAATATGCGAATTAAGGATAGAATGAGTTATAAAGATTTATAGAGTATAGCTCGAACCCTGAGTAGTATATTGGTTGGCTTAGAAATATTTAAACAAATCATGGATTTTGGAGTATTAAGCGAGTCTAGCGGCGAGATTGGATAAAGCCTTAGTATAAATAAACAATACCTAACAAGTAAGCAAACTCGTAGGAAGCATGCAAGAATTGGTTCGAACAAGTTAGAATGAGTTGAACAAGGGATAAGGCTTACATCGAATAGGAATTCAGGGCAATTAAAATTGATATCATGGTCGGGAAAACTTAGAGGATTGTACGAGTGACTTTGAGTTGAAATAAACGAATTAAAACTTGAGTTGAGATGGAATAATCGGGGATGCGACCGGAGTTAGTGCAATTGAAAATAACGGCACGAATGAATGATAGCGCGCATAGAATTTTTTTGGATTTGAGTAGGATATCGCTCGATAGAGTTCGGTTTGAGTACGAATGTGTAGGTTTCAAATTTGGGAGATTTTAGACCATAACAATAGTTGAAAGATAGCACGGATTGATGCAAGTTAGCAAAATTGTGATTTGAAGATTGAGACAGACGATAACAGATATAATCTTAAATTTGAACGAACGATCTTGAATCAAGTTCGAAGGGTAACACTCGACAACAGGCCTAGACGAGATCGATTATCCCGCGGGGATGATCGAACTCGCAGGAACATGTTCGATGATGTTATGAACGAACTCGATAAAATAAAATAAATCGAAAGTGAATAAACTTGGGTTTGGGATTTTAACTTAATTATTTGAGGAATGCTAGAAATAGACTATGAAATGATCGAAGTGGTAACATTAAAGTTGGACGGTTTGTCTAGGCGAACTTTGAACGGTTGTTAGAAGAACATGGCTTGAAGGATCAATGTACAACTTGGGATGGAACGAAGAGTGGCGATAAGGTGTCTGTTCGTTCGATGATAACCATAACGTTTGACCTTCTTATCTTGTACGAGTACAACTTCTTACTCACACATGCGTCACCTCCGGATTAGGACAATCATTTCGCGGGAGCTTTGGCGTAGTAATCTCATGTTCGACGGGGATGACTAAACTTGCAAAAGGCCAGAACATGATAATTGAAGGATCATTTTGACTTGTGGTTCGACACGATAAGATAATTTACAGAATATAAGTGAATCGAAGGTATTTTGGGGATGAGTTAGTCCAGAATGTGAAATAAGATATGCTGGATGGTTTCATGAACGAATACGTAGATCGTGTTGGACGACTTAGAGTTTATGATATACATCGATGTTTTAGAATGGGATTGTGACTTAGTGGTCCAGGATTAGAAAAGGATGGATAGGTGGATTCTATCAAACGTAATGGAGGAGATAGACTATGCAAATCGATAGGTTGTATATACAACGTGGACATATCGTGGGTTCGATTGAAGGAACGTGTTGATGGGATAGGATGATCTGTGCTCGATGTTTAAAAATCTGAGTAAAATGAGCTTGGGTAGAATACCCGTGTAAAAGAAAAATGGTTTGACCTTAGGGTATTTGGGGCAAGCGTTGTGCAACACGATTGCACGATAAGTCACAAACTTGAACTGTATCTATAACCTTGTGAGCTGACATAGTAGCTAGGCAGACGACCCTATGCCTCGAGTTAAACTAGAGTTGTGGACTTCAGAGTATCATTCAAAAAAATAATAGAACTGGGGTAACGAGACTTAGAGTTAGGACTTGAAACTGGGAGTGTATAATAGCGACATTGGCGTTAAATGAACGCAATAGGAGATAGGACTTGGGTGATATTTGATTTGGTTGGATAGGTTATGCGACGGTTAGGAATAAGATAGTATTAGAGAATTGTCGAACTAAACTCTTACGATTGAAATTGGTGATATTCAAGATAAGTTAGGCATAACGAGTTGGATCGTTGCTTGGAAGATGTACGTCGCTGGTGATGCAAAAATTTAAATTTGGTGAGATTGGAGTAGATGATAACTAAAACGAACCAGAGTTCGGTTATTCGTGTAGCAAAACGATCGACGATTCGAAAGATTTTTACGAGTAGCTTGTCCGACTTAGCTGTCACTAAACTTGGTTGAAATATACATATTTGGGGGACGCCTTGAATATGGGTATGATCCAGACTTAGCAATATGCATAACTCGAATGCAGCTGCAAGTAAAAATATTCAGATTCGCATGGATGAGTATGGCAATTGAAGTAAGTTAGCCTCAACCTAGACTTTTATAAAGGAAAGATTGTAACATTCTCCGAGCGATCGAGATAGTTCTGTGCTAAGGCGCAGTAAGAGACTGAGTTTGGGAATGCAATAGTTGAACGAAAGAATCATTCGATAAAATGATTAAGCACTCGAGCAAAACGAAATAAGTAAAATAAATAGGAAGTTAAGCTTGGTTGGACCAAAGATGCGAAGGATTAGAACATACCCCAAGTAGGCAATTTAGCTCTACGCTAAGGCACAATAAAGAATGAGTCAGAAAATATAGGCAATTTAATGCGACGACCTTGGATGACAGTAGATTTACTTAGCGAGATTGGACGGTGACTCAGAGAGATATTGATGCAAACGAGATTGGAAAGTTAACTGCAATTCTAGCTTTTTGGTTTAGGCGTAACGATGGGTTTCGATAGGCGATGTCAAGTAATTGGTCGAATATGTTGGGTTCATATGGATGGAATATAATAATTTGGGCAAGTCCACCCAAAGTCGAAGTTTTCTAGTCTGCATTGGGTTATAGAATATCCCGTATTTGAGTAATACAGCCCTGCGCCAGGTGCAATAAATTTTGAGTCGGGAGTGCAATGATTAAGTTGAGTATAGTTTGATAGCATTAAACGATAGAGTCGTTCGATGAGAATTGGCTAAACATGTGTGTAATGCGTGGTGAGGAAATAAATGAATATAGTATTGAAACAGTCCTTGGAAGTTAGACAAGATGTATAGAATTTGGTTTAGAAGTTGTGCGATAATACGAGTTTGCTCAGGAAGTCTCGAGGACGAGACTTGTTCTGAGTGGTGTATAATGTTACGACCCGCTCCACTCAACCCGGAGGGCCGATTCAAATGGCACAAGTGTAGCGAACCGACCCACCTTGCTCAGCGAGATGGCTCGTTCGATGCAAAGACATTCATACTTGGATCTTTAAATGGAGTTAGACTTAGACTTTCAGAGGCGCGCTCGGAGTCTTGCTCGACCGATGTGATTCATCACTAAGGTGGGTGGCCCCGGTGAACCTGTCTCTACTTAGCTCCACACTAAGAAAATAAATGATACATGCTAATTTTCAGGCGATAACCTTTACATGCTAATAAAAGAGATAAATCCACATAGCTAAGTGGATAATCCCGCCTTATCATTGTATAGAACATGGAGATATTACTTGCTATTTGCATAGTCAGGCTTATTGAGTTGAAATATAGTAATTTCTTATATATGCCACAAAAGTAGTTTGAGTTTATACTGAGCCGTTACACCGCACGGAATATGACATGTGATAGAGTAGAATCATGTTGCATACATTGACGAGGAAGGCTATCAAGTAGTCATTCTGAGTCAGGAGAAGGAAAGAAAAGTAAGTACTCAGGATATCCATATCACCGAGGCAGTCTCTAATCAGGGAGCTGCGTAAAGAAGAAAGATTCGAGTGTAGTCATCGGCAAGATTGAACCAAGTTGTTTCTCAGCTAGGAGATTGGAAGTGGGGGAGTAGTTGCATGGTCACGACAACTGGTTTCGCACCAGGTAGAAGATGAGTCCTCGATACGATTGCTGAGGCATCTGAATCATGTCGGCCCGGGAGGACAGTGCTAGTGTAGTCCTGGTAATATGCTAGCTGATGACTAGCGGGAGAGCGGGACATCCAGCAAGGCTTGCTACCGACCTGGATGGGAGTCGACTCTTCAGACGGTTCGGAAGGACTAGTAAGACTGGCAACCGAGTTGGGAAGACAGCCGTCCATCACAGATCATGTCCATTATGGCTAACAGAGCCAGTGACCTTCATATAGATAAGTTATATTTGCATAGCGGCTATTCGCATTCAGAAGAGGAGTTACGGGAAGGAGTACTTTGCACGATATTCTGCATAATTAGAATGGATGCACGGTAACACACATAGTTCGGGTAAAATGGATTTTGAGACAGAGACACGACATAACACTTGGACTTCATAAATGTTCTTTGTTATTCAGTAGATCATTGTTATATTATTTCATATAACAGGGAAGGCCTAATGGTAAGAAATGGTAAGAAATGGTAAGAAAAACTCAGTTATTCATTATTATGATACTCTTGAGCAGACATGGATATTACTTTCATTATATTGCCATGTAACTGATCCTAAGTCAAAAGACTAGAAAGACAACAAAATCAGTCAGTGCACGTAACTAATGAACGTGCTTGTTTTTTGGCATGGGCAAGAGGCCTCCCTACCAGTGCATCCTATGTACTGATAGCCAACCAGTCTGCAGGCAGGGTGCAGGGGGAACTCATACGAATTCGTCGATCGCTTAACGCAATAAGGCGTCAGACCGCACTTGGCGTCTTGGAGCGTGGCGCATGGACCTAGAGCTCACATATATGAGACATAATGTATGGGAACATCATCATCCAGATTGTTTGGATTATTTCTAAGCCTAAGGGCATATTCATTGTAAGAGAGAGAGAGAGCATGAGCGACTTATTATCTTGGCCTAGTGCCGCTTGTAATATTTACTTCATATCAATAAAGAGCTTGATTTGGATTCAATACTTATGTTTTCTTCTAAGTTTCCGCTATGACGACTCTGCGAACTAGTTATCAACGGCCGTTTCGGTATGTTTCTCGCACGGGCGCATCTCCAGGCTAGTGCGACATCGCGTCCCGATGAAAATGTTCGTCCTGCGGGAGCGCTGGCGCGTTGATTCTCGCCCAGCGGGGACTGCTGATTTCGGTGGAAGATCGGGGCATGACAAAGGGCTCGTTCAATGTTGTCCCATTCTCTACCTCATCGTCGACATCATTGTCACCTCATCTTGGTAAACTTTTTTGTAGAGGATCGAGCCAGAGTAATAGGCCTCAACCCCTTTGAATGGATCAACATCGGCAAATTATGTCTTGACGATGTCATAATCATCTACATACTTCAAGCACTGGTGTAGGATCGACGGTACGATCATATATTGGTGTATCCACGGATGTCCCAATATGACATTGTAGGATATGTATACTGTCATGCCCCAGTCCCAATAATATGTAGGACTAGAACACATAAACATGCCAGCCGCATGGATATGGCAACTCTAATATATGGAAACCAAACCCATACGTACGCTGTAATATGAATATAAAATCCACAAGTGGTATAAACATATGTCACAAGTCACAGGGTACAATCTAAATCTCATCCACAGAAAATCAATATAAATGAATAACCAGCATTTATATAACTAGATCTCAACATAAGTATCTAAGGATGATAGTTGGATGGAAACAAATCCACTACCAACTCGAATGTAAGAGCAAATACAAAATAAGTTCAACACAATAACACCATATAAGAATACCAGCTAGCAATCACGGGCTCGAAGAGAGGACATCCACGAAACATATATAACTATCCAAATCTGCGCTCCTGTAAATACTCAAGAACAGATACACCTGGCAGAGGACCAGGTCCTCAGAGGGACGTAACAAGATACAGAAAAGTGAGCCAACTTGAATACAGTAAACATGCATATTATTTGTAAATAAATAAGTATGCTGTACAAAACATCTATATGAATGCAAATGAGGACAACTTTTCGACGTATGGGCAAGGGTAGGCTACTCGATCTAATCCTCACAACTCATGCGCTCGTCAGTGGACACCATCAGCCGACATACCTCTGGGGTAGCGACCCTCGGACTCCATCAATCGACATACCTCTGGGGTAGCGACCATCGGACACGACCACCATAGTACGTGCTAGTGACTATGGTTTACCAGAGTGGTTAAAAGCCCATAAGCCTAATGATTGTCCTCTATGATACTAAGTGTCAAGTGTGTGTCAACATATCTAATATATAGTAATGACAGAAAGGAACTACACATGCAATAAATATACAGAAATGAAATAAATATACAGAAATATACTAAGCATGCAAAATACTGTAAGAAATTTGACAAGGTATCTTGCCTGGTCTGAAAAGGATGAAGTCCCAACTCAAGGCGTCGTCCGATCTACCCGTCACATAAATTAAACAAGTTAGGTTACAAAAGTGGGTAAATAGGTTCCTCCATTTAATCTATTTTAATTCTGAATAAAATAATCTAAAATAGTATTTTAATCTTATTATAATCTAATTTTATTGTTAAACCCTAATTTTGTCCAAAGAACTGAATTTTATCAACTCGAGACTCATGGCACGCAAATTGTGGCAATCTGTTGACCGAAAAGTCAACCGATACAAACTCAACTTTCATGTATGATTTCCTGTAGATTTCAGCATCAAAAACATGCTGGAATTTACAGCTCGTCCGAATTCAAATTCGTTTGGGAATTATGGCACATACAAATTTTGTATTGTGCACCGATGGTTAAATTCTAACCTAGAAGTTCTACAGAATTAACAGTATGAAAATACTTAGAATTAAATTCTGGGAAAAATATATGTCGATCGACATTAGCTTTCCGAAACTTTAAACGGCTCGTGATTCTGATTCCGGGTTCTCCCGAAATTGTGAAAACATCGAAACACGTCTATTTTTGGACATGCTATGCTCTACGAATTTTGCAGAATTTAATACTAATAATTTAGAAAAACAATTTATATAATCAGAAAGCTAACCTCAATATCTTTCTAACGCAAGAAACTAGACCTCGTTTGGAGTCCGGAGCTATGCGCAATGGCTTCTGGAAGATGAAGGAACCCTAGATGGCAATTCTCCAAAAATCGGCTCAAGAAAAACCCTAGAAAATAACTTAAACTATTATATGTATAGAGGAGAGAGAGTGCAGCCGCGGCTCGGAAAGCGCCACGTGGCAGCCATCCACGCTGCCCCGCCCAAATTGGACGGTCCGAAACTGACGCGGCTCGGCTCAGTTGAGTCCAAGTCGAACTCTGACTCGGCTCGGCTCGATGTCGGCTCGGCTTCACCCCGCGGTCACTGACAGGCGGGCCCGACATTGTTCGCTGCGGGAGGCTGACAGGTGGGCCCTATGTTTGCTGACTGGGCAGAATTAATTACTTTTTGGGTTTTCTTTTTCAGAAATTAGTTTTAATTCAGTTTTTCATAATTAACTCAAAATAAATGCTAAAAATAATCAGAAGATTCCCAAAAAATTCTAGAAAATATATTTTATTATTTAAACCTAAAATAAAAGTTTAGGATATTTTTAATTAAGTTTGAACATAAAATAAATTCTTCAAAGTCCTAGAAAATTAGTGTTACTAGTTTTTAATTAACTAAAAATTATGGAAAAAACCCAATAATCTAAAATAGCCTAAAAATAATTCTAAATAAATTTTTATATAAGTAAATATCCTAAAAAATTTATTTTCTAATTAACTAAGAGAATACTCTAAATAAATTCAATATCTATAATAAATATAATAATATAAAATATACACAAAATACCTATTTTGGATGAGGGAGTTTACATATACATCTATGAAATAACATGTGACCCTGTTTTTAAATCGCTGATCTAACACTTCAAGCAAATCTTTCCCAGAGGGTAGCTCCTTCCTGTGTTGAAGACACTAATGACAGTATTGGTTTCTGCCAGGCTATGCATCGGGATGCCCAAGGTCTAAAGTAGACTCTGTAGGATGATGCTGATTGACGAGCGGGTCGATATGCATCTGGTCCACCTTGATGGCGCCGGTGTACCCAGTATAATACAAAGGGCGATTGTTCCTATTATTCTTTAGCAACATGTCTTGTTACGAGAACATAATGGTTGGTATTTCCTCCATCACATTATTGCAGTGGAGGCATGCGGCAGGATCCTCAATTGGCGGCTTAATCTGTGCCAGGTAGGTGTTGGCATTCCATAATTCCTCACTCAGAGCAACCTGAGAGTCTTTGGAGAGTCAGAGAAAATTGAATAGTAACAACTTCGCTGGAGTATTGGCCAGTTGTGCCAAGATATGGAAGTTGTAGGGCTTCTCTAATCCCTGAGTTATATCTTTGCATAACGGTTTATCCAAGAGAGTTTCTTTCTGCTTGGACTTGTCCACTACTGGAGGCTGGGATGGACCTGGATCAGATGTGACGATTGGGAGCGCACCATCATCAGGGATTTCGTACTCTTATTGGTACGCCAGGCCTAACCTTATTGTTCCTACTATTTCTTCTTCGGAAGGAATAAAAACCGTGTATCAGGACTTGAAGTTCTTGCCCTTGGACTTGGTGGCGGAAGGTGTTGCCTGCTACATCAAGTCTGGAACAAGATCTGGATAGACCCATATGACCTCCCCACGTGATGTAGTGAGAGGTATCAGCCCGGCTGTTTGGGCATGAGTTGGCGGGAGATTGACAACCTATATTGTTGCTCTGGGGATAGGGATCACTCCATCTTGGGCTTTCGTTGCCGGGACATTACTGAATTGGAGAGATACCATGTTAGTGGTACCTGTTTTATCATCGAAGTCCAAGGTCAGGGCCTTGGTGTCGAGCAGACGCTGGATGTACCGCTTCAGTGTTGTTATGACCCGTACCTAAAATTTTGTCATGAGTCTTGGGTACGTCCAGCCCACGCCGTAGCATCGACAGTAGAATGTTGTCTAGGTCAGAATACTATCTATCACAGCTCACAATAATATATAACCTGCCAATGATCTCAACTCCATAAGGAGGACAAGATGAATATAAATATAACGACAATACCAATACTCAATCACATAATTCTATAAGGAAGAGGAATGTCACGATAATGATATAAGGAAAAGAGAAGTCAAAAAATAATACATCACACATTAACAAGTCTAGAGTATAACTATCTCAATAACAATATAAGTATCCACATAAAATATACAACTCAGAGTATCTAAAGTCTATAATTCAACTACAAATGAATGCTAGACTCTAAGCCTCTACTTATGGATCCAATACTCGAATGGGATCCTCCTGAAACTCTGGGGTGTAATCCTCATCTACTCCGGGTCCATAATAAGTGGGGCAGAAAGCCTCGAGTTCCTCTGAAAAATATTATCCAGACAAAATTTGAGCGAAGAACATAAACTAACAACAGTTCAATTAATTTAACCAAGACTATAAAATAGTAAGCAATAAAAATACGAGATGAAAGAAATATAGGACAATAAGAAAAATGGTACACAGATAATTATCTCACAGGTAATAATGACCTGTAAATAACAAGGAATAACTATATGAATAGGTGTAAACTGGAATAGAGATATGAACAACTATTAAGTGCCTTGAAATATTAATTATTATGTGATCGTCTTGGGATGGATCAGGCTCTACCATATATGATTGGCTATGCACAATTACAGTAAGGGATCATGTCAATCAAGTATGATTGACTATGCACAAGTACAGGTAAGGGGATCAGGCCAATCATATAAGGGGAGCTATGCACAAGTAATAAGATTAGGCTACACCCTCGTGTAGTGAGGGTGAGCTATGCACAAGTAGGTGGTGTATGATCACATAATCAACTAATACTTCCCTATCCCCGGCTAGTAAAATGGATCCAATCACGACTCCTCATGACCGGTATCTATGATACTAACCCGTGTATCCACTATATCCAAAATCAAGCATAACACTACATACAAGAATCATAGTAATCGTCAAAATAAAAAAATTGTCAGAGAATGTACTCGCCTGAGGTCCTGAACAAAGTGTGAGGATCGATGCCCAAAATGGAGTCATAAACTTAATATCAAATATTAATGTTAAATGGTGAATTAAATGATAAGTATGATTAACTAACTAAATATGAGGCTTCTAGGTCATGTATAAGTCCAAACTAGGTTAACTAGGTCCACTAGTCACTTTCTATACTATAATAGACAATATCTATAAATACTAGTCATTAATATTATACTTAACTATTAGTAGCAAGCATCTATATAATATTAGATAATGTCTATATACTAGATTCTAATCAGTATATAAATAACTTATAACACTTACCTATATATTATCACTACTATGGTATTATACTAATACCTTACCTTGCTAGTACTCCATCTTAAATAGCACTAACCCATACCTTACACTAGCTATACTAGTACCAACTTAACTGATACTAAACTTAACACCTCATAACTGACATAGCTCTCACCTAATGTTTAGAACTGATGCACACTTATCAGTCACTTGCAACACTAATGTGCTCCACTCAAAACCGTACACCAAGTTTCTGATGTTACATGCTCTAGGTATTACTCATTACCTGATACTTGAGCCTTCAATCCTGGAAACTGCTACTCACTAATGCCTTGCCAGAGTTCCAGGCCTCAACATTCTAACTGATGTCTAGGTAAACTGCTACACCTTGGCTACTACCCAGGTAAACTGCTACACTTGGCTACTAATACAAGGGTATCCGTCAATTAAGAAAGTGCTACTGCACCCTTAATACTCGTTTATACTGCCTTGCTAGTGCCTGTGCAGTCATGCTACCTCACTCAACTCACTGCACCCATACCACATACCCTAGTACCCTTACACCATATGCTAGATATCACTCCCCAAATATACTTACCTCTTATCATGAACTATGACTGAAACTTAACACTGATACTCACTTCTACACCCAACTACTGCCCAGGTATTGTTGCCTACATCAGTGCACTATATTAAGCAACACACACTTGCTCATTGCCTGCCAACTTACCTAGGAACCCGACTTCAATTAGTGTACAAAGCATACTCATTGTTGTATACAGCTCCAGGAACTTTTTTCCCTAGCTACTGATACATCAGGGTATCAATATACTGATACACCCCCCCTGAACATAGTGCACATGTATATTGCATACCACTACGCAATATACACTTAACACAACACAGCATTCTCACACTATACACATTGTCTCCCATGCTTACATACCTGCTGCTCCCTACATCAATCACTTGCACCCAATAACTGAACATACCCGAGCCTGCATCTCAAAGCTGAACACAGAGTTCAGTACCCCAGTGTTTAGTTGAACCCGAGATCAGGACCAACATTTCTACTACCTAGCCCTAACTGCATACAGTCCAGAGCTACAATAGTTAACCTACACTAATGATCCAATTATAGGGAACTGATACACTGTGTATCAGTTCTAATACCACAAAAGCCTCAACAACAACTAACAAGAATAGCAGCTAAAAACAATAATAATTCCTACTGTGCACCCTTCGAGCATACTCCACACAGTTGTTCACTAGGAACAAAACTCACACAGCTAATATATGAATGTATAAACTAAACCACACACACACACACACACACACACACACACACATATATATATATATATATATATATATATATATATATATATATATATATACATATATATATATATATATACATATATATATATATATATACATATATATATATATACTAAATGGATAATTCACCAAACACCTTGAGGGCAAGGCAAGATATCCTCTAAGGTGTTATGATACACTATCAACTAATATATCAAATCCCACAATACCCCACCAATGTTATGTATATATGACAAATCTAACGATATATAGCTAATATAACTTACTATAATGAAATTTGAAGTGAAAAACACTAGCATGCATAAGAACCCCCAAAATAGTGCCCTGTACCACACCGCATCGTATTGTATCATGACATGGCCTACCCGTATCTAATTGTGGACACGTATCTACTCTTACATGACCAATCTAACACTAATGAGGTCTAGAAAATCTAATGACAAATACTTGGTGTCACATTCTCAAATTTTCTCCAAAATGGACACCAAACTCAAAGTAGAAATCACAATTATGGTCAATAGGAGTTCAAACTCCTTCCTATGGGTTGCCCTAATGCATATGTATATTCTATATGCTCTAAAATATTAAAAAAAAACTAAGTAGAGAGAGGGATTTCAGAATTTACCTATTAGGAGATGATTTCCCAATAAAAATGCCAATAGGACACGATTTGGACACGAGCACCAAGCCTAACTCCTTCTCCAAAGCTTCTTGCAACCACTAGCTTCTAATCTCCTTAGACAGTGAGGATAAGGAAAATTGATATAAATTTATAATAGAATTGATGGTGGAATAAACTATTGGAGAAGAACACTAATTAGGAATTACTTGAGGATGAAGAATGAGAGGAGAGAGAATTTTCTCCCTAAAAACTAGGGCCGACCACCCTCTTCCTCCTTTCTCAAGTAGTGTGGAATGTCCTAATTACCCCTATTGGGTTGTCATGAAGGAATTAATTAGTGGAACCCTCTAATCCTAACGTGGGTTCAATCTAATTTCTAATTAATGAGAAGGGTTAACTTAGATTGAGTCTAATGTGACTAGTCCAACTATGAATCCAAGTTGTCATGTCAAGTCTAGTTCATACCCCAAATAAATAATAATTACTATGTATATCAATAAATATCATGCACAATATGAATAATATAAAATAGCAAAAATATCCCTATTCTAGAAATGTGGTAGTGACAAGTCTACCCTCCTTAAAATAATTTTGTCCTCGAAATTAAAACTAAACTAGCACAAGACACAACAGAATAAGAAGAACTATACCTCAAGGCTCAAAGATATATAGGTACTGCTCACGCATTTCATCCACCCTCTCCTAGGTTGACTCAATTGGAGAGTGATGCCTCCACGCAACACGAACCAAAGGAATGGTCTGGTTTCGTAATACCTTCTTCCTGCGATCTAAAATCTCCACAAGCTACTCTGGATAGCTGAGAGTCGGACCAACCTCGATCTCCGAGTGCTCTAGTACATGACTGGGATCTTCCATGTACCGTCTCAACTGTGACACATAAAATACGTCATGTACTCCTTCTAGTATAGGCGACAAGTCTAGTCTTTAGGCCACTGCACCAACCCTCGCAAGAACACTTAAGGGTCCGATATACCGTGGACTAAGCTTTCTGCCTCCACCAAAGCGAATCGTGCCCTATTTTGGAGAAATCCTCAGAAATACCAGATCGCCCACCTAAAACAAACACAGCCTTAATACGCAATCTAAAATAAAGCAATCACAAGTAATACAAAACTTAACTTATACCTCAAACTCTAAAGGTCTCTGGTGGATGTTGGCCCAATGTCGCTGTCTGTCCTGTGCCACCCGAAGTCTATCTATAATCATCTTGACCTTTTTAACTGCATCTACGACCATCTCTGGCCCCAACAAGGCTCTCTCACCGACATCATCCCAAGATAAAGGAGTGTGACATCTCCGTCCATATAAAGCCTTAAATGGTGATATCTTAATACTGGCCTGGTAACTATTATTGTAAGTAAACTCTACAAGGTGCATATGGTCCTTCTAAGAACCTCCGAGATCCAAAACAGAAGTATGAATCATATTCTCGAGAGTCTGAATAGTCTTCTCTGACGGCCCGTCTGTCTAGGGGTGATATATGGTACTGAACTTGAGCTGAGTGCCCAAGCTAGCCTGCAAACTCCTCAAGAAGTGGAAAGTGAAATGACTATCCTGATCCGAGATAATGCTCACAGGAACTCTATGTAATCTGACAATCTGTCGTAAGTACATCTTTGTCAGTTTCTCCATAGACATGCCTACTTTAAATGGTAAGAAGTAGGCTGATTTGGTCAACCTGTCTACGATGACCCAATTTACGTCTTTCCCTCCCAGAGAACGTGGATGCCCCAAAATGAAATCTATGGTCACATGCTCCCACTTCTACTTTGGAATGGGTAAAGGCTGAAGCAATCCACCTGGCCTTTGTCTATTTGCCTTTACTTGCTGGCATACCAGACATCTGGATACGAAGCTCGCCACCTCCCACTTTATACCATACCACCATATATGCTCTCTCAGATTCTGATACATCTTGATGGCACCTGGATGCATTGAGTACTAAAAGCGATGTGCCTCATGTAGAACCTCCTCGCGCAACATCCCCACTCGGTACATATAATCTAGTACCATATCATAATGACCCATCATCAGTGACAGTAAAATCCTCTGATAATCCCATTTGAATCTGTGCTCTGATGCTCCTCAGAGTCTCATCATCAAACTGCCTGGCCCTGATCCTGTCTATCAGCTCAGACTGTATCTGTAATCCCCACATGTGCTTCTTAAAACAAGGAACTAGCACCTCAATCTCCAAGACTCTCAAGATCGGCCAACAAGTATGTGTCTGTCGTCAAGTACATAGCTACCGGATACCTACTCAAGGCATCGGCGACTACGTTCGCCTTCCCTGGATAGTACTGTAATGATATATCGAAGTCCTTCATCAACTCCAACCACCTCCTCTGCCTTATGTTCAGCTCTTTCTCTGTGAACACATACTTTAAGCTCTTGTGGTTTATGAAGATCTCAACACGCTCTCCGTATAGGTAGTATTTCCACAGCTTAGAGCAAAGATGACCACTGCCAACTCCAAATCATGGGTGGGGTAGTTCTTCTCATGAGAACGTAATTGCCTAGTAGCATAGGCTTACCTTTCTGTGCTACTAAAGAACGCAACCCAAACCCTTCTCTGAAGTATCACCATAAATAGTGAATCCACCTGTTCCTGATGGCAACATCAATACTGGAGCTGTAGTCAATCTCTTCTTTAGCTCATCAAAAGCGGCATGGCAATCCTCTGTCCAGACGAACTCTATATCCTTCCTAGTCAGCCTAGTCATTGACTCTGCAATCCTGGAGAAGTCATGTACGAATCTCCTGTAATACCCTGTCAGCCCAGGAAACTCCTTATCTCTGCCAGTGAACTCGGAGTAGCCCACGACTCTACTGCCACAATCTTCTTTATGTCAACTAAGATCCCGTCACCTGTCACCACATGCCCAAGAAATTCAACCTTGTCAAGGAAGAACTCATACTTTAAAAGCTTCCCATACAGCTCCTCCTTCCTGAGAGTCTCCAAAACTATCCCTATATGATCCTCATGCTCTTCTGGGGTCTTCGATTACACAAAAAAGTCATCAATGAAAACCACCACGAACTTGTCAAGGTACTGGTGGAACACCTTATTCATCACGTTCATGAATACCGCTGGGGCATTAGTCAACCCAAACGGCATCACCATGAACTCTAATTGGCCAAACCGAGTCCAAAAAGTTATCTTCAGAATGTCTTCTTTCTTTACCTTCACCTGGTGGTAACCCGACCTCAAGTCTATCTTTGAAAATACCTTCGCTCTGCTTAACTGATCGAAGAGATCATCTATCCTCAGCAGCGGGTATTTATTCTTGATAGTGAGGTCGTTCAGAGGCTTGTAGTCGATACACATGCATACCGTCCCATCCTTCTTCGGTACAAACAATATCGGAGCACCCCACGGTGATAAAATGGATATGATGAAGTCCTTGTCCTGCAACTCATCAACCTGCTTCTTCAACTCTGTCAGTTCTTTATTGTTGACCCTATAGACATGTGGTGATATTGTCTCTACACTTGGCACCAAGTCTATAGAGAACTCAATATATCTGTCTAATGGCAATCCAGATAACACTTTTGGAAAGACATCTAGAAACTCAAAATATTAAAGGATGTGGCACCTTCTCTTCCAACAAAGCTCCACAAAGGATGTTCTTGCTCTGCTTCGCTGCTCCTCTAGCAATCTCAAACGCTGACTCTCCTGGCGGTCAAAATATAACTCTGCCTCCATGATAATCTATACCAGCATGGTGCCTACTCAACCAATCTATCCCGAGTATAATATCGTATCCCGGAAGTGGCATTATGAGTAAACATGCTCTCAACTCCCAGCCTCCCAATAAAACTCTCTGATCCTTACAAAAATTACTGACTCTGATAATGCCTCCCCCAGTCATGATCTTTTAAGTCCTAGCCAAGGGTTCAGTCTCTAAACGATGCTTAAGAGCAGAAGATACATATAAAAAACTATGGGAAGCACCGAAATCGAATAAAGTGAATGTTGAAATAGAATCGAGAAGAACTGAACCTATAATCACATCTCCTTTTGGCTTGGTCTCCTCAACCGCAAAGGCGAAAGCTCGCCCCTGAGGTGCACCACTCTGCTATTATTGGTGTTGAGCGAACCTCTGCTACTGTGGCAGAAGTGGAGGTCCCTGCTCCTAAACTGCAGGTGGCCTCGTTGGTGCTACATGAACTGGCACTCTAGCTGATCGTCCCTGAGCTGGACGAGCTAGATAATCTCTTAGCTGGTGGTCGGGTAACCCACAGAAAAGGCACACTCCCAACCTCTTCCGATAAACCTCCCAGGTATGTCCTAGATTTTCATAAAATATATAATGAACGGCCTGTTGTGCCTACCTCTGTGGCTGCTACTGGTGATCACTACAAGCTGGTGCCTGGTGCTGTTGGTGATGGTACTGGAACGGTCTCTGCTGCTGCTAAAAGTAGGAAAGCTTGGCCGGGCCCGTGCTACCACTCGCTCCTTCAGAAATGTCAAGTCCTCTCTTAGGCCTGAGGTCTAGATCATCCTCCGTAATCTGGGCATCCATCAGAATGCCCCCAAAGGTAGCAGTGCAAAATTCAAAAGTATGAGACTTGATCTCTCTCATCATCCCCTTCCTGAACTTTTGGGCTCGATCTCCTAGGTCTCGAATCATCGACGGTGCAAAATGACTAAAGCGACAAAACTCTGTGGCATACTCGTCAACCGACATATTTCCTTTGACCAAGTCATAAAACTGACTCTCCAAGGCTCCCAAGGCCACGTCGGGAAAGAACTTCTCTTGAAGAGCTTATTCAAAGCCTCCTAAGTAAGTCCTCGAGCAGTAAGTACTCCGTACAATACCACATGATCGAACAACTGGCTACCGGTGGCCTCGATCTGCAGGCTCTCTGGAATCTGAGCCAAGCGCAAGTTCCTCTCCAGGTCCTCCAACCAGTCGTCGATGTAGAGTATCCCATCAATACCCTTGAACTCCTGAGGCGACATTCTCTTGAAGTACAATATAGTACATGGCCTCTGCTGATGCTGCTGGCCAGGGTGCTGCTGCTATTGGGCGACAATCTCTACTGCTTGTCGAGCCACCTAGTGAGCATTCTCTATGCTTTCTCTCATCAGCTCGGTCTGCGCTTGGTGTGCCTCTGCCTGCACCTTCTGCACCTCAGCCTGAATGCTCTGAGCCTCTACCGACATCCTCTGAGCATCCACCATTCCCTGGATCAAGGCAAACATATGTGCCCCGTCAATAGGCACACCTCCCGGAAATAGAATCTGAGGTGGTAGTGGAAGGTCCTCTATAACAACCGGGATAACCCTCCGGACAGGTGAGGGAGGGGGAACCCCGAAGGCTGCTGAAACTCCTATATGAATAGGTAAAGTAGGAGGAGCAACTCCAGCTGTCTGGGTAGCAAGTCGAGAGGTGGCAGACTTCTCAGAAGCTGCGGGTCCCAATCTCTATGACCTGGTCTTTGGCGGCATCCTGAAGACATATCGAAACAAGAAGAATTTAATTAAGGCAAAAGATACGATATCATCAAAGAAGGACAGTAAAATTTAAAGGAAGTAATTACTTAAAATGATAAAAATATCAAAATTAATAAACTGGAAATTTTTCTAGTTGTGATTAAGTATACTCTCATCCTATATCCTGTAGTAGGCCCATAATAGTACTCTAAGTCTGAACACTACTACGATATCGTTCTAGTTGCGACTTTGAATTACTCGAGGACCTCATGGGCCACCATAAAAATGTGTCACAACCCGTACACAGAATTTAGGCATGAGTTAAGGGTACGTACAGCCTATGCCGTAGCATCGGCAGTAGAATGTTGTCTAGGTCATAATACTATCTATCACCGCTCATAATAATATATAACCTGCCAATGATCTCAACTCCATAAGGAGGACAAGATGAATATAAATATGACGACAATATCAATACTCAATCATATAATTCTATAAGGAAGAGGAATGGCACAATAATGATATAAGGAAATGAGAAGTCAAAAAATAATACATCACACATCAACAAGTCTAGAGTCTAACTATCTCAATAACAACATAAGCATCCAAATAAAATATACAACTCAGAGTATCTCAAGTCTATAATCCAACTACAAATGAATGCTAGACTCTAAGCCTCTACAGTAAGGGATCAGGTCAATCAAGTATGATTGACTATACACAAGTATAGGTAAGGGGATCAGGCCAATCATAAATGGAGAGCTGTTCACAAGTAATAAGATCAGGCTACACCCTGTTATTGTGAGGGTGAGCTATGCACAAGTAGGTGGTGTACGATCACATAATCAACTAATACTTTCCCAGCTCCGGCTAGTATAATGGATCTAATTATGACTCCTTATGACCAGTATCTATGATACTAACTTGTGTATCCACTGTGTCCGAAATCAAGCATAACACTATATACTAGAATCGTAGTAATCATCAAAATAAGAAAACTGTCAGAGAATGTACTCGCCTAAGATCTTGAGTAAAGTGTGAGGATCGATGCCCAAAATGGAGTCACAAACCTAATATCAAATATTAATATTAAATATTGAATTAAAGGATGAGCATGATTAACTAACTAAATATGAGGCTTCTAGGTCATGTCTAAGTCCAAACTAGGTTAACTAGGTCCACTAGTCACTTTCTATACTATAATAGACAATATCTATGAATACTAGTCATTAATAGCTATACTTAACTATTAGTAGCAAGTATCTATATAATAATTGATAATATCTATATACTAGAGTCTAATTAGTATATAAATAACTTATACCACTTACCTATCTATTTTCACTACTATAGTATTATACTAATACCTTACCTTGCTTGTACTCCATCTTAAATAGCACTAACCCATACCTTACACTAGCTATAATAGTACCAACTTAACTGATACTAAACTTAATACCTCATAACTGACATAGCTCTCACCTAATATTTATAACTGATGCACACATATCCGCCACTTACAGTACTAATGTGCTCCACTCAAAACTGTACACCAAGTTGCTGTTGTTGCATGCTCTAGGTATTACTCATTACCTGATACTTGAGCCTTTAATCCTGGCAACTGTTACTCACTAATGCCTTGCCAGAGTTTCAGGCCTCAACATTCCAACTAATGTCCAAGTAAACTACTACACCGTGGCTACTGCCCAGTTAAGGTGCTACACTTGGCGACTGATACAAGGGTATTAGTCAACTGACACAGTGCTACTGCACCCTTAATACCCATAAGCAAGTATTGCCTTGGTCGTGCCTGTGCACTCAGGCTACCTCACTCAACTCACTACACCCATACCATATACCCTAGTACCCTTACACCATATGCTAGATATCACTCCCTAAATACACTTATCTCTCATCATGAACTATGATTGAAACTTAACACAGATACTCACTGCTTGTCATGTCCCAGTACCAGAATACGGAGATGAACATGGCCAGCTACCCCGTACAAGGTGCTATACGTCGTACGGCGATTACGACTGTATAAGACAAGGGGGTGCATGCTATAATCAAGTCTCCTAGGGTCAAGAACTTCTATGTCACAATCATTCAAACAAGAAACAGTAAGCATAGAGAATATATGTTAAAGCAATAAGGCGTCCCAAACGCTTTCTCAAAATATTCCGGAGACCAGTTGTGCAAAATAAGGAGTTGGAAGAGTAACAAAAATACATGACAGTGATCAGCTGCAGTCTGATATAATACAACAATATAAGAAAACTAATGTCCAGATGAGCTGGTTAACAGGTGTTGGTAGCTAAACTCCCAAAAGAATTAAATGCACAATTATAAGCTAGGAAGAAGAAAACTCACTCGCTATCCTCTGCGACTATGTTCCTAGTACACGCCATGAGTTGGGGGAAGGTACGCTAGATCCTCAGGTGCTGGCTCGAAACCTGGCCATGCAAAACCAGTGAGGTTAGACCCCAAATAGCAAGTACCACATTGGAAGCATAAAATGGAGAAACAAAAACCCAATGAGAAATATATAATAATACATAGGTTCAGTGTCGTAACTTAGGTCCATGGCATATCCTAGCGCAAAGGCCCAAGCCTACAACTAAACAAGGACAAGGATAGAACCATCACACTATGATAATCCATTTTTTTAGGCTACTAACCGAATAATACAATCACAACCAAGTCCAATTCCTTATATCGGCTAATCACTTGTACGACTTGCTAATTATGGAGTCTGAGGTTATCTCAGAAAATAATGCATAATAATTATTCTCAGATCACGCTAGTGTCGAACATGAGCTAATCGAACCAATATATAAATAAAATAGGTATTCACGAGATGCACCAGTTCCTCGTAGGGCCATTGCACTAAAAAAATGGCATTAGCGGTTCCAGTGTTCCTATAGTAAAATAGTGGCTCGACATAATAATATGTCAGATACTGCACTCCACTAAGGCATATGGTATACAGTATCTGTGGCGGCAGCCCACAACGCACTTAGAATGAATCTCTGTGGGAAGGTTCGTTGGCATGATCTCGGGATACCGTTTCCTCTAATATTACTACCACTTTTAGTTACCTAATCAGTCCTATATTGTGTTTGAAATCTCAAGGCATGGTCACATGAGAATTTCTCTTAAAATGTCATATAAAGTACGGGCACGCTAGAAACGAATCCATGAAAGTCAAATTTGGATTCACCCGAGCGTGTATACAATATTCAGTTAATCAATATCCTAGCCACGCTTTGGTAGTTGACTCTCTTATTATGCCCGTAATAAAGAAATAATACATATTTATAATATCACATATTAAGGAATTTGGAGGCATTCTCGATGCATAACCCAAATATAATCACTTAACACGTGACACGATATGTCATACCTCGGCGTACATTAAATCATGGACAATTATCGGGCAATAGTGGTATCACCACGGATATAATATTCGAGTCCAATTACCAATTATACATTGGGTTACGAAAGAATAATAAAACATTCAATCAAAACAAGTAAGGCCACATGGGTCTCTAGGCCGCATGGAAAGTCCAGGCCATATATGACTCTAGGTCCCATATGAAGTCAGGGCCGCATGACAAGTCCTGGCCACATATAAAGTCAGGCCGCATGAACCACTTGGCCGCATATGGAGTCTGGGCCGCATGCTCAGGGTTAAAGTTTACTCCTTGGGTTAAGTGTTGAAGTGACGGACAATAAATAAAGTATCAGTGATGTGACATAAAGTAATTGATGTGACAAGCCATAAAGTGTGTAAGGAAGAAAAGATAAAACCATAGAAAGATGTGCCAAGGTTTCAGAGTCATGTGTCCAAGGGAAAGTGGCCGCATGCTTTTCTTGCCTCATATGCCTACTTGCCGCATATGATTCGGTGTTGTATGGTATTCGATGCCGTATGGAGGTCTCTTGGACTTAGCAAATTTCTCATTCGTTCAGCGAGTGAACACACAAGGAGTTCAAGGATAAGCTCCAGAATACTTGTGTGATGGAAGTCATGTGTCCAATAAGACAGACGCATGCTGGTCAATATGCGATAAAAGCTCAGGCCGCATAGTCCTCTCAGGCCGCATAGCACTCTCTGTCGCATAATTTGTCATGCTCCAGTCCCAAAATACGTAGGACTACGAATACGTGAGCATGCCAGCCATATGTACATGGCAACTCCAATATATGGAAACCATACACATAAGTACGTTATTTTATGAATAATAATTCATAAGTGGTATATAATTACACAAGTCACAGACAATACTAATCTCATCCACAAAACCAAATAGTAATAAATAATCAAATATGACAATTAACCAAGTAAGAAAATAGTCGAAAAGAACTAGTAGTTGGGTGAAGACAAATCTACTACAAACTAGGATATGAAAGACAACAAAAAAAGTACATTATCTAGTGATAAAGAAACTTTAAGGGAAGACCTCCTCGAAAGATAAAGAAGTAGCCAGTCCTGATTTGTGCTCATTCAAATAATCATGATCTTCTATACCTGGAAAGGGTGCTAGATCCTCAGATAGACATAACAAGTACACAAGAAATCGACATCTATGAAAGTAAAGCAGTAAACAATGAATACGGTAACTAAACCACCTATGTGATATGCACTCGAGATATCTCTAATGGCGTATAAGGGGAAAGAAATAGAGGAACAATCATCCCACCAAGCATTCCGTAGAACTCGAGGGTTACACAGTTGCACCATTTTCACAGTACAGTAAGAAACAAAAAATTTATACGCTCACTAGCAGATTCTCCCCTCCCAATGAACTATCCGAACCGTATACGCAGTGCAGAAATAATACAATGACGTCAAATAATATCTAAAAAACTAAACCAATACCAACTACTAACATAAGACTCGAACTCTCGTACCGATGATCAGTCGACATGCTAGTCCATGCACTCTCTCAATCAGATAGTGAACGTGATTGAAATAGTGTCAGGTCAGAAGATACCACGTATCTTTACAAGATATCAGGTAAGTTAACTATTTCTTAGATACGTGTACACAACTAAACAAAAAAAAACTAGGCATAATATAAACTGAATAATACACTCAAGCAAGGTGTACTTGCCTTCCAAGCCAAGTTGCGAGCATAACAAATCTGGTCTGGAGATATCCATAGAAACATCTCAAACATCTACCAATTAATTATTAAACTAATTAGACTCTTATTCTTCTAGTCAAATTAAGTTATTATCTTGTTAATACTCCTACGTTGGTTGAACATGCAAGTAACTCAACACCAAAACATTACTAACCATCAAACATTATCAAAAACTATTTTTAAAACATTATTTAATAAAAACTATTAATTCTAAGATTTATTGAAAAATAGGATTCTTAGTGATAGGGTCGTCTCCTATAAAATCTATGAGTCCAAAATCAAGTAGAAACCAAAACTAGGTCATAACGGGTTACCTACTTGTCACCAAAAATTAATTTTTGACAAATAAGTAAATATAGAATAATAATTAAAATTTCAGAATTAAAATATAATAATATAATTTTAAATGCTAAAATATGGGTTTTTGTTCGGGGTTTAAGTCTAACATTGACGGGGTCATATTTTGTCAAAACCATGTCAACTTGCTACATAAAACACCTAGAATTCTAATTTTTATAAATTAAAATAAAATATGAATAAATATGATAAAATTAGTAATAAATACAATAAATACTATTTCTTTTATTTATACAAAAATAATTAGGGTTTTACCATCTACAAGTTGATCTTATTAGGGTTGGCAATCAAACTTGCTAGTATGCATGCAAAAGGGGTGGTACATGAGTGTTGTAACAATATAATCATGAAATAATACAATTTTGATATAATTTTAGAATATATAATTTATGTAAAAATAATACTTTATCAAGAAAATTTAGGGTTTTCTATCTATGATCAAGTCCTAACAAGGTCCAAGGGTCTCCAACATGCATACATCAAAACTATGTCAAAACTACCGATAAAATATGCTCAAAACTCTAATTTAATATAAATTAATAAATCTGGAATTATTTAGAAAAACTGAATATATTTCCTATTAATAACATCTATATAAATTTATTAAACTGAATATATTTCCTATTAATAACATATATATAAATTCATTAAACTGAATATATTTCCTATTAATAACATCTATATAAATTTATTAACAAGATTTAAAGAGGGTTTTAAAAGAGGTTTCATGCATGCACAAAAGTTTTGGATTGAACCTCAAAATTAGGGTTCATGGGTTGCATGAGTTCTTCAAAATAAAATAATAGAGTTTACATCATATATATATATATATATATATATATATATATATATATAAATATATAAATATATAAATATATAAATTAAGAAGATATTGAAGAAGGAATGAGAGAATGATTAAAGAAACTTACTAAAAGAAGAAGGAAGGAGATGCTAGGGTTCTTGGATGGAGAAGATGATTGTGGGTGTCCACGTGAAGGGGGGGCAGCTTGGAGATGGTAGGGAGAAAGTTAGAGTTTTGGTGGAGGAGATCAGGTTAGGGTTTGTGGAAGAAGATGAGAAGGAGATATTGCGAAGGTATATATATATATATATATTTATATATATATAGAGAGAGGGGGGGTCGGATTAGGGGGTGTGTGCGGGTTTTGAAAAAGGGGCTGTGGGTTTTGGGAGAGGGGGTAGGTTATGATGGATAGTTATTTATTAGGAGGTTTCCTAATTAGGTTGTTAGTTATTAAATAGCCAATAACTAATTAATGAATAAGATTTGATTTGCTTTGATTCTAAGGAAATAAATCAGAGATTTGATCCATGAATTTAAATAGGTAGATGCTACCAAAAATGGATGGATGAAATATTTAAATTAGAGGGTTTCCAAATAAAAAATTATTATAATTGGATTGGCTCTAAAAGTGGATAAGGTGCAAATGTTGACCCTATCTCAAGAAGGTTTCAAATTCTATCCTCCAAAAATAAATTCTACATAATATATATATATATATATATATATATATATATATATATATATATATATATATATAATTATCCTATTTTAAGCCACTAGTGTCCAATAAATTAATTCATGGCTTTGGGTGGGGTATTTGGATTAAAAAATAACCATAAATAAATTATATATATAAAAATCTCTAAATATTAAATACAAGAAACTATGGTTGTTACACTAGTGCCATACTAATGTTAAATGATCGAATTTTGTATCACGTGAAGATCCTACGAGTTGTGTCTCCCGTGTAGGCTACTTTCTACGAAGGGCGATATAGATTTTGGGGTCGTGTTATATCATTAATGTCCAAACTACGGCAAAATATTCTAATAAAATAATTGGGTTTTAGTTAATTTTAAAATAATCTAAAACAAATACAATAAATATAAAATACCTATTTTGGTTGAGGGGTTTTATAATCTATCCAACTTAAAAAAAATTTGTCCCCAAAATTAAAAAATAAAGCACGATTTGTTAAATCCTCCAAATTTGTATCTACTCCAAGTCAACCACAATATTCTCAAAAATTTAAATAACAAAATCTATTCAAATACATCGCAATTTATTCAACTTACAAGAATTTCGTCCTCAAAATTAAAAAATAAAGCACGATTTATTAAATTCTCCAAATTTGTATCTAAGCCAAGTCAACCACAATCTTCTCAAAAATTTAAATAAAAATCTATTCAAATATATCGCAATCTCTTCAAATTTAAAGTACCACTATTTAAATCAAAATTTGACCTATCGTAATCTCTTTTCGAATTAAATAATTAAAGTTTAAATCAAATCTATACGATATCTACAAATTTAAATAACCCGCATCAAAATTTAAATCATGATTCTAACTATCATAATCTCCTCTAAATTTTTAAATATTAACAACTATAATCAAATCTTATTCCTAGTTTCGAACTTAAGAATTCTGTACTTATCAAATTTTAAATTCAATTTCCATCCTCAATATTTCAAATAGGTGATCCAACAATCAAAATTTAACTTTGAGTTCAAATCATCAAATTGTAAAATTTTGAATTCAATCCATCAATGTTCATGTTTAGAATTCTATTTTTATCCTCAAAATTTAAATCGTTGATTCAATCTCCAATATTCAAAATTTAAATCATGTGCTCAAATTATAAATATTTGGTCCGCAATATCAAAATTTTAAAATGTATTCTATAAGACATTCTCATCTTTAAAGTTAATCCTCATCATCATAATTATAAATTAAAATTAATTGACTTAAATCTCTCAATCTTATTTTACTTGATCACGATCTAAGATTTTCACCTTTATATAAAATTTGGCTCAAGTTGACAATGTAATTCCTACCCAACTTTCAATTTACCAATCATTCATAATTATAGGGCTATAAAAAAAATTCCTTAATCATTCAATAGTGCTTACTAATACTCAAAATCTTAACACAAAATATCTCATATGTGATATGCCCTTAATTACAAAGATAGTCACAAATTAATGCGATTGGACTATGGGGTATACCTAGTATTATCCGTGTATCATATTTATATCAAGCACGAGCTTTCATCTTTCCGAAATAGGTGAAGATGAAAGACAACAATAAAGAATTCAAGTAGGAGGTGATAGAATACAAGTACGAGGTTCAAGACGATTAAATAATTCAAAAGGGAGTTGTCAAGACAGTTGTGGATCGAAATCTTATTTTTGATAAATTCCTATTCGTATGCTTATATTAGTTCAGTTATGCAACCGAAACAAAATGCTCTAACCTGTCTAGAGGGCAAGTAATTTTGTCTAACAAACTAAGTCATTTATATCTCAATCCACGTAAAGTAGTCGTGCAAAGAGTGAACCAAGCACACTAAGGTTAGCTAGACCATAATATACTGATTCTGATTTAGACAATATAATAGTGTGGGCCCCCACTAACACATATGTTAGGAACAAGCTCGATAAAAGGATAAGCTTACAAAACTAGGCTGTAATAGTAGCATTAGTCAAGATAGTCCAAATAATATAAGTATGTGGGATTATGATGAGTGAAAGTATAAATAGTTCAAGTTCATCAAAAATCTATGACTCGTCCGGTGTTTGTGCCTCTACAGTTGCCATACTAACTTCTTGTCTAAGTCTCTGGTCAACCAAATGGGGTATGGGCCTCTATAGTTCTACAGTCTTGATAAATACTATCTTCTTATGCTAGCATATATTCAGGTGTCATTCTATTATACTTCATTAATGGGTCAAAAGGAGTATGTGATACTAGGTTGTGAGACATGCTACCCAACTTACGAGAATCAACTAATACTGTAACCGCCTTAAGAGGATTCTATAAAATAACCTTGTTCTTGTAAATAAAGTAGAAACTCTTGTTAGGGTATACGAGAAAAAATCGTGGTACTTATTAGGGTATTATATTGCATCATAAAACTCCATAGGTAATTGTCATCTTAAGTCTTAATCATAGTGCTTATAGAACAAAAGGGTTGATATTAAGAATGAAGAAGTTACTGGATCTCAAGTTATAAATCCCCTCACCCAAAATTAGGTCTTCTAGACATAGATATAGAAACTAGGGCTAGTTTGAACCCAATTAGAATTAGAACACGGCTTTTTATTTAATTATACAATGTTTATATCACTTAGTGCACCTTACCGTTGCTTCGATAATTAGAGCACTAATATAGCTTTTGCCTTCCAACAGATTTCATAACCTTGTCCTAGACGTGCCCGCCTACCATTCTGACCTTTGTGTAACTTATAATTATGCTCTCTTGTGGTACATTTTAGTCGCACAATATTTGTCGCGGACGTTTACAACAACTTTTAAATAAATTCTAACTTTGTACCCTTGTGCGTTCCAATCAAAATTGGAGACACAATCTTGACCGTTTTGTGCAACCCAAATTTATGATAAAATTTTACTCTGAATCCTCTATGTGCATGACACTTATGTCCCCACCTAATCTTATTCCCATGTACTTCTAATTAATTCCAGAACATCGTATGCACTCATTTTAATTAATTTAATCTAATTTTTGTCTTTGTGCAATTTTCTAAATTGTTGGGCACTTTTATGCAAAAGCGCATTGAGATGTCCACACCATTGGACAATACATGAAGAAATCCAACTTTCCCCTTCATAGGAATTTCCATAATTTTCGGAATGTGCAACGCGCAACATCGCCCCCTTTATTTTAATCCTAGCCATTGCATTAAACAATGTAATTTATAGCCCTCCCAAACATCCCCATGTGAGCCCAAGGCCCAACCCAAGAGGATGTTGACCAAAGTCAACTTTTCCTAGGTCAAACCAACCCCCTTACATGTGTATAAATACATAACTTTTCCTCCCCTCCTCTTTATTTTTCTTTTCACCTAAAATACCTAACCCAGCCGACTCCCCCATCCCCAACCCGCTGCTCGACAGCCGGCCATCGTCCTCCACCGAGCCGCCGGGATCCACCTGCACCACCTCCCCCTGCTCTCTCCTCCATCCTCCTCCGTTCCCTCGACTCCCCTCGACCCGCCTACGCCGGAGATGAACCGCCTACTGCCATCTTCACCCAGCCGACTGCACACCTCGACGAACCGCCGGCTATCCCGACTAATCCACCACCTCTCTCTGTTGCAGCCTGTAACCCCTCCACCACCACGTCGACCTTCCCCCGGCCTTCTCCGTCGCATGACCTCCATCCACCCTCTCGACAGCGGCCCACGCCAGAGCAACCCCCTCGCCGAGCCGCTCCGACAACCCGCTGCCCAACTCTCCAGACCTCCGTGCTCCTCCTCCTCGACTGATTCAACACCTCCTCCCTCCGCCCAAAGATCTACAGCCACCACCATTAAATTCCCCTCGACGACGCTACCTCTGCTCCTTCCTCCCGAGCCCTTCCTTGCTTCCTGTCCTTCTCCTCCTCCTTGCCGGACTCCCCTGGCCGTAATGGTAATGACCCCATCACCACCACCATTGCCATTATCAACACCATCACCATTAACTCCGGCAGCCTGTCCTCCCTCCCCTTCACTGCCCCCTGGCCGGACCTCCCCCTGGCCTGAGCACCATCATCTCACCACCATCATCCTCTTCATCATCATCATTATCAACTCTTAATCATCATTACCATCATCCCATCCCTAAGCACCATTATCATCAATCCCTTCATCACCATTAACCTAATTAGCACCTATTATTATCATCAACATCCCAATCATCACACTATTGTCCACATCATCATCGTCATCACCATCCTCTATATCATCACCCTTATTATCACCATCAACCACATCATCGTCCTCGTCATCACCATTGTCCACATCATCATCGTCATCACCATTGTTCACATCATCATCGTCATCACCATCATGTAATCACCATCATGATCATCGCCATCATCGTAGATATTATCTCATCGTAACCCTCATCGTCATCATTGATATTGTCGTCATCATCACCATCGTCGTCATCATCATCCACATCGTTGCCATTATCTTCGTCGTCATCATTGTCGTCACCGTCATTCCCGTGCGCGTATTCCGAGGACCTATTAGATTTATATGCGCAACTTTTGGAGCAGGTTATTGGTACTTCGTAGCTCTCTCGTCAGGTAAGATACCTTAACATATTTACTGTTTAATTTAAATTATGTATATGTTGTATGATATCTTGTTGCTTTATTTCATATGACTGTGCACGTCGGAGATTGACTCGGGTGCAGTCGACGGATGCGTCGATGAGTAGTGTACTTGACCTAGTCACTAGCAGACTCACCCCCATTGAGAGGATACTCTGATATCTTCCGAGATCTGACACTCTTACACGTTTTACGGTGACAAAGTCATATTGGGATGTGGGTTCGCGTACTCGACTAGCTATCAGTGCGTGTGACATGCATCACGGTTAGCGCGTAATTCAGGATTTTGTATTAGTAGAGACTTGGCATATAGATACATGGTATGCACGTCGAGTATTCGATTTTTGTATCTATATTGGACGGGGAGGACAATTAGTAGGCGTATGGGATACACACATTAGAATCCGTAGTATCCAGAGGAGCCACGGATCCAATGACTCCCTTTATGCAAATTCCACGTTCTTCGGAGCGATATAGACGTTATATTTTATGCAAATTCCACGTTCTTCGGAGCGATATGGACGTTATATATACTATGCAGCTTCCACATTCTACGGAGCGGTATGGACGTTATGCCTACGCCTACCCTTACGTACCAAAGTTGTTCTCACATTGCATTCACTTAGATGGTTAGCACACCCTTTATTTTATTTTATTCAGTATTTATATATGGCATACTTCTATGTATCTTGTTACGTCCCTCTGAGGACCTGGTCCCTTTCCAGGTGTAGATGTTCATGAGTATTCGCAGGAGCGCAGATCCGGACTGGTTACTTACATCCCGAGGAGGTCTTTTCTTCAAATCTCAGTGGTTGATAGTTGTTGTACTTATATCGTATTATCTTGTTATTTTATATTCTAGTTCGGTAGTGGATTTGTTTCCATCTGACTATCATCTTTAGATACTTTATATTGAGATCTAGTTTCATAGATATTGGTTATTTAATTATACTTGATTTCTGTGGATGAGATTTAGAGTATACCCTGTGACTGTGATAGTTTTACCACTTGTGAATTATTGTTCATTATACAGCGTACGCATGTGTTATGGTTTCCATATATTGGAGTTGCCATATACTTGCGGCTGGCATGCTTACGTGTCCTAGTCCTACGTATTTTTGGGACTGGGGCGTGACACAAGTGAAAGAGGATGTAACCTATATTGAGATATGTGGAATAAATTACTTGATTTGAAACTGAAGGATAATCGTAAAATTATAATCTAAATGATAACTCAAACTATCAAGTTCTAATTACCAAGCACAAAAATTTTAAATTCAAGATTAACAAACTATAATACTACTAACTATATATCCTAACATAAAAGGAATTTCTAGGCCAACCATTAGAAGGGTACGGTATCATTATTTGAAAGATGAAGAAAAATTATAGTCATTGCATAAATAGCGAGCGTTAAGGTTTCGGAGAAACAAGATATGAAAGTAAATAAAGAGACTCTTGATAATATCATGGTTTCCTAAGGGAATGTGGTATACTAGTCTCTATGTTTGAGGTATGATCAAGGAAAAGGTTCTAATCATTCAATAGGTTTAATTAGTAAAGAGATATTACAATTGATCTATGATGGAGGGAGAGATTAACTTAAGATGGGAAAGTACATAGATAGTTGGATGAGATGGCACGGTCGGTGACTCATGGAGACTCAAGTATGACTCAACGATGATCATAGATTCTAGAGGATCTACTAGGTTGAAGGTTGGGTGCCCTTGCTCTTACTAAGGTATTGGTTTATTCCTCTTGATTTCCTAAGATACTGCTCTGCTAATATCAAGACAAGAATCTAAATTTATAGTCCTCTTATATTATCTTACTATGATAGTTAGGTTTAGTCATAATATTCAACCTTGGATTTCTATTAGTTCCTCAATACTAGGGTCAAACATTATGGTCAAATTTCTAACTAGCCCTAGTAGTGTTTATGCTACTCTCAAGTCATTCCTAAATATATCAAGGGATAATGGTCAATCAATCTATTGGTGTTGGATGCTAGAATTCATTAAGTATGCTAAATCTTTGGGAGATGCCAATATTCTAATTTATTTTTCTTAGTAGGTATGCTATCATAATTATCTTCTAACCCTAACAACAAGGATTCCTATATTTTGGCAGAAGACTATACTCAAGAAACTATTAGGGAAGTACATTAAGTAGGAAGAGGTAAGGAAACAAGGATACCGATGTCAAGAGAATTAAGTGAGTACAATTTCGAAGGTCAATAAAGTAGGTGAGTTCAAGAATTCAGAACAGAAATAAAGAGGGAAGTCAAATATGTGGATAAGATCCAATACTCTAATCATATTTGAAGGCTTGCTCGATACAATAACGTAACCAAAATAATATACTCTTGACCTGATTGGGCCACCACTAAAAATATGTCATGCCCCAGTCCCAAAATACGTAGGACTAGAAATACGTAAGCATGTCAACCGTATGTACATAGCAACTCTAATATATGGAAACCATACATATACGTACGCTATTTTATGAATAATAATCCATAAGTGGTATATAATTACACAAGTCACAGGCAATACTAATCTCATCCACAAAACCAAATAGTAATAAATAACCAAATATGGCAATTAACCAAGTATGAAAATAGTCGAGAAGAACTAGTAGTCGAGTGGAGGCAAATCCACTACCAACTAGGATATGAAAGACAACAAAATAAGTACATCATCTAGTGATCAAGAAGCTTTAAGGGAAGACCTTTTCGAAAGACAAAGAAGAAGAAAGTCCTGATTCGTGCTCCTGCAAATAATCATGATATTTTATACCTGGAAAGGGTGCCAGGTCCTCAGAGGGACATAACAAGTATACAAGAAATTGGCATGCATGAAAGTAAAAGAGTAAACAATAAATAGGGTAACTAAACCACCTATATGATATCCACTCGAGACATCTATAATGGAGCATGAGGGGGGAGAAATAGAAGAACAGTTCCCACCAGGCGTTCCATAGAACTCGGGGGTTACACAGTTGCACAATTTTTACAGTACAGTAAGAAACAGAAATCCCATACGCCCACTAGCAGATTCTTCCCTCCCAATGAACTATTCGAACCGTATACGCGGTGCAGACATAATACAATAACGTCAAATAATATCTAGAAAATTAAACCAATACCAACTACTAACACAAGACTCAAACTCTCGTACCGATAATCAGTCGACACGCTAGTCCATACACATGTAGAATAATCAACAAAAATAAACTTGTTCATAGAATACTGGTACATGATACCAACCCTATTTTATTTACTAAAGTGCCAAAATACAACCAAATACCATTAATCGAAGCCTGCAGCTTCACAAACAAAAAATACCCGAAACCGAAGCCCCAACTTCATAAACCATCATTCATCGAATCCCTGTAGCCAATTAAAAACATATTGTTAGTGAAGTATTAGAGCATTGTGGTATAGAAGGACCAGAGCTTAGTAAAGTAGAAGTATCAGAGCTTTGTGAAGTAGAAGTATCAGAGCTTCGTGAAGTATCAGAGCTTAGTAGTGAAGTATCAGAGCATTATGGTAATAAGGCCATGTTTAGTAGTGGCTAGTTAGTAGTATCAGAGCTAATATCTACTAGGTATAGTTAGTATCAAAGTATCAGATATAATATCTACTAGTAGTGGCTTAATAGTATCAAAGTAGCAGAGCTAATACATGAGTATCAGCAATTAGCCCTAGGTATAGTTAGTATCAGAGCTAATATCTACAATATAGCTCAAGTTGATGCTAATATCTACTTAGTAGTGGCTTAATAGTATCAAAGTATCATAGCTAATACATGAGTATCAGCAATTAGCCCTAGGTATAGTATTAGAAAGTATCCTAAACACAAGTATCCTGAACATGAATATCAAAGCTAATACTAGTAGTGGCTTAGTAATGGCTTAGTATCATGAGTATTAATATTGCAAGTATCCTGAACACAAAATTAAGGGCAGCATTGATACTTCACTACTAAACAATATCCTTATATTTAATAATACATAAATATACATCACATAATGACTGCAAATCATAGATAAAGTCTAAAAATTACCTTTAGGAATGTAACGACCCGTTCCGTTCAAGCGGACAGCCGATTCAAATGACGCAAGTACAATGACCTGACCCACTTTGCTCAGTGAGAAGACTCATTTGAGGCAAAGGATTCCAAACTTGGCCCTTTAGGAGTTCAGACTTAGACTTTCAAAGGCTCGCTCGGAGTATTGCTCGACCGAGGCGAATCATCGCTAAGGTGGGTGGCTACGATGAACTTGTCTTTCCTTAGCCAGCATAATTAAAATATGGATGATACATGCTAGTCGCTAGGTGAATCACCCCCTACATGCTAATAAAGAATACAACGCACCTAGCTAAGGGAATAATCTCAACTTGTATTGCTTGTGTTAAAACATGAAAATAAATTTTGGCTTATGACTTGGACCCTCGCATGCTACCTTTGCTTCGTGCAAGTAGACCCTGCTATGCCTCGAGTAGAACATTATACTCTTCGTAGTGCACTTCTTTACCTGTTTACATTATATACCCTTAAGAACTATGTTGCTCGATATGTCCCTGTACGGTTGCACTTCTCGCACCACCCCTTAGACCGCGCCAACGTAAATGCTTATGTTTCAAATATAAATGCATGCTTGCGTGCTTACATTATAGTTAGTATTCGTTGCCTTATTTCAATGCTTGTCACAGGATTTATGCCACAATCAAGTAACACTATTCGTATCGTGCATGCATCTAGTTAGCCAGAAGTCTATCAGATAGTTCTTTTGTGCAATATGAACCTGCAAGTATCCGGGACCGATAGGTCGCCAAGGCAGTCCCCGAACCAGGGGAAATGTATTAAGTCAAGTTGAACACTAAACAAGAATCATCTCAAGCAAATCAAGAATCATAACTCATAGAGCAATGCTCGTTCAGAATAAGAATCGTGGATTTTTATATCAAGTTGTGAATCATAAGACCAAGACTTGCATATCGCGGACAACTTGGAAAATAAGTAGAATCTTCGGATCTCGTTCCACGGACGGTCTCCGGGGCACCGGGGCCGATCCGATCCGGATAGAACTTTACGATAGTCTCACATGCTGGATGGGATGGCTTGCAGTACCTCATGTACTTTCGTTGCATACCATCCTTGTTCAAGACTATAACTCGTCATTTATGGCTATGCCAGCGACTTATGTTCATATAGATAAGTCATCCTCGCTTAGCGGTAATCCGCATGCAAGTTATTATATCGCATCCAATAAGCTGAAATACCTGAACTATTATGAGTATAAGTCATCCATATGCAAATTGAGCAACCTGAGTAATTCATTGAACACTTGAACATCCATTGCAATACTTCTGGATAACCTATGTAACTTGTGTACCCGAAGCAGCATCTCGCACACGACACTTGTGTTTGCATATGCTATTGCCCCTGGATTTATTATATATATGCATGTGCTTGATTTAACTTGGTTTTCCTTGGACAGGGAAGGAAGGATGGTAAGTTGGTAAGTATCGCCGTGTTCTTTTATATATATCGTACGGTGCACTGCCATATGAGTTAGACTTTTTATAAATGGTATAAAACTGATCCTAAGACAAAACTAGAAAGATAACTTAATAGGTGGTGTATGAAACATATATAACGTATTTGGATTTATCGTGCGGGCGAGAAGCCTCCCCACCAGTACATTTATGTACTGATAACCCACCAGATTGTTTGCAGGGTGCAGGAAAACCTCGTTCGGTACGGATGCTCCCTTCGTGCGTGCTAAGGTGTGGAGTCCACTCTGGAGCCTTGGAGCGTTGCGTCCAGAACTGAAGCACATATACATAACATAATATTGGAACATCGCCTATGTATCATTCCACAAATATAGCCACTTGGCATGCTTTTACTATTTCAGAGAGAGAGAGGCTTGAGCAACTTGTAATCTCGGCCTAACGCCGCTTGTAACACTTGTTCAATATCAATAAAGAGCTTGTTTTACTTCTATACTTGTGTTATTCAATGCTTCCGCTTTTGACGACTCTGTGAACTTGTTACCAATCACCTGTGCGTTTCTTATTTTGCTGCACTCAGACTATCAGTGCGACTGTATGGCTTAGACATCTTATCGCATGTTCGGATCATGGCCTTGCACGGGCCCGGCTTACGCTTGTGTGACATCACATCCAGATGGCAACAATCGTCCCGCGGGAGCACTAGCGTGGTGATTCGTGCCCAACGGGGATGGCTGATTAGCTACGAAAGATTAGGGCATGACAAGGAATGGCTAGGTCAAGAACGGTGACACATGATCCATTCACTCAATGCGAACTTCATTAATCTCGTCAAAGTTGTACTCACTCTTCTTATTGTACTATTTATAAATAGGAAAAAACAAACATAAGTGATCGTAATATATTTTAAATATACATGTTGATTAAGCAGAACATCATATTGGGATTAAGCAAGCTTGGATCATTTATGATCTCTTTCATATATCTCATCACGTAGTAACCACATTCGATAGTGCCACTTTGTTCTGGCACCTATGCATAGAAAAGCAAAGTCCTTACACAAATGTTTATTTTTTATTTATATATTAACGAGAGAAATATATTATACCTTAATTGATAACCAATTCAATTTAAATTTTTTAACTTGGTTTCTACATTGAGCATGATACATCCGAAGCCCACTATGCAAACTAAAGTGGACAACATTATTTTTCATTATTAAAGCATATAACATTAACTATAGTTGTGTGAAGATTTAGGACATATATATTCATGCATACTTTGTGATAATTTGTTTAAGGTCCTTATATATGCGACCCCCCAGAGAATCCAAGTAGTACGCTTTTATTAGTACAATATCAATGACAACCAAAACCCAATGATCAACAGGTCAAAGCTAAACATCAGAGGACAGTAGGGCTACTACAACCACTTTCGATTCCTGAGTGGAAGTGGAAGCATATCACTATGGACTTCGTCACGGGCTTCTCGAGGAGTCCAAGTAGGCAAGATGCTATTTGGGTAATCGTGGATCGACTCACCAAGTCCGCGCATTTCTTGCCTTTTCGAGTTGGCCAGTCTACAGAAGCTTTGGCTGACTTATACATGAGGCAGATCGTGAGATTGTATAGCATTCTGGTTAGCATTGTGTCAGACAGGGATTCGCGTTTAATATCTCACTTTTGAAGAAGCATGCATGAGAGTCTTAGGACTCATCTGAAGTTTAGTACATCTTATCACCCACAGATAGATGGACAGTCAGAGCGTACTATTCAGACACTGGAGGATATGTTGAAGGCTTGCATATTTGACTTTGGAGGATCATGGGAGGACTACCTACATCTAGTAGAGTTTTCTTACAATAATAGTTATCAAGCGAGCATCCAGATGGCTTCGTTTGAAGCATTATATGGAAGAAAGTGCAGGTCTCCCGTGTGTTGGAGTGACATGGGAGAACGTCAGATATTGGGACCAGAGTTGGTAGTCAGCACTGTAGAGACAGTAAAAAAGATATAAGGGCACTTGCAATCAGCACAAGATAGGAAGAAGCAGTAGGTAGATCTTCATCGTTGTCCCTTAGAGTTTAAAGAAGGTGGTCATGTCTTCTTGTAGATATCACCTACTAGATGCACTATTCACTTTGGAGGACGCGACAAGTAGAGTCCAAGGTATATTGGACCATTTGACGTGCCAGAGCGAGTGGGAGAAGTGGCGTATCGACTGGCACTACCACCTTCACTCGAGGGAGTGCATGATGTATTCCACATGTCGCAAATCAGGCGATATTTGGCAGATAGTAGTCATATTCTCGACCACTCCAAGATCAATATTGGGCCGAGCTTGTCATACCAAGAGCAACCCGTGGAGATTTTTGATCGTCGAGAGAAGGTGTTAAGGAATCAGTCTATTCCCATGGTCCGCGTGGCATGGAGGCATCACTCGTCAGGAGAATCCACTTGGGAGCGTGAGGATGACATGCGCAAACGTTTTTCGCCTTTGTTCCAAGATCAAGGTATGATTTACTTGGTTCTTTTCGTATAATATAATTTTCGTTTCCTACCATGGATTAGTTATAATTTTGAGGACAATTTTTTTTAAGTGGGGTAGAATGTAACCACCCTAAATTTCTAATTAATAAAATAATATATGTATATATAAATACGCAATTTTATAAGAATAGTGATACTTGAGGGTGACCCCTACTACTTTAGTATATTAGAAATTAGAATTTCTCGTAATAAATAAAATAATTTTGGTATTATAGAATAATAATAATAATAATAATAATAATGATTCTAGTGTTAATAATAAATAAAATAAAATAAAGAAAAATATAATAATAAATAAGTTAGTTGTTAAAAAGAATATATAAAATTAAAGTAATATAAATAAATAAAGTATTAATAAAGTAAAGAAAAGAAAAGAAAAGAAAAAGAACAAGAGCACTTGCTAGTGCTACTAACAAAAGTAGCAGCATCATAGACCTTTCACCCCCGCCCCTTTAATGCGGAACACAACAGCATACCAACCTGACCCATAACTTCCTTCTATATATATATATATATATATATATATATATATATATATATATATATATATATATATATATATATATATATATATATATATGCATCCAAGAAATGAAACCCTAACCCTACTTCTCGATCTTACCCTCATGTAGCGAAGGCTGAAGGGCAAGATGATAAGCAACATCCCCTACCCTCTTGAATATAGAACAGTCCAACGTACCATGGACTAAGCTTTCCGTGAACCCCGAACCTAATGACTCTACGGGTAGGCAAAATCCGCAAAAATACATGGTCGCCAATAGAAAATTCTAACGGCCTACGATGCTGATATGCCCAATGACGATGATGATCTTGTGCAACTCGAAGCCGCTCTCTAATCTGCTTAACCACTTCAATGGTCTGTGTGATCATCTCAGGCCCCAACATCTTCCATTCACCAATGTCATCCCATGCTAAAGGTAACCTGCACTTTCTTCCGTATAATGCCTCGAATGGTGCCATTTGTATGCTGGCCTGATAACTGTTATTGTACGAGAATTCCACTAAATAAAGGTGATCCTCCTAAGACCCACCAAGGTCTAAAGTACAAGCCCTCAGCATATCTTCTAATATTTGTATTGTCCTCTCTGGCTGGGCGTCTGTCTGAGGATTGTACGCGGTACTGAATCTCAACTTAGTACCCAAGTGCTCGTGTAAACTTCTCCAAAAATGAGACGTAAAGCGGGTATCACGGTCTGACACTATACTTGCTGGAACTCCGTGATGTCTCACTATATGTCGCATATACATCTCTGCTAACTGTTTTGTGGATTGTCCTACTCGAAAGGGAAGAAAATGTGCCACCTTCGTAAGTCGATCTACTATTACCTAAATTGCATCACGTACAGTAGGGGATCTAAGTAAGCCGGTCACAAAGTCCATCGTAATATGTTCTGACTTCCACTCTGGAATAGGCAGGGGTTGCAATAATCTTGCTGGTCTCTGCTACTCTGTCTTCACCTGCTAACATATGAGACATCGTAAAATAATCCGAGCTATCTCTCTTTTTATTTCGTCCCACCAGAAATGTTGCTTAATATCATGGTACATCTTCATGCCTCTGGGATGAATAGAATATAGAGAACTGTGTACCTTAGTCATTACTTCATGTCTGATATCTCCACTTGGCACACAAAGACGGTTTTCAGATCTAAGTATTCCGTCTTCGTGAATTCTTATCTCCTTCCTAAGGCCTGACTCACATTCTGTCATAAGCTTCTGAATCTGAGAATCTTCTGCTTGAGCCGCATTGAGCCTCTCCACCAGGGTTGACGGAATATGAAGATTGGCTAGTATTTTTAATCCTTGAGGTAACACTACCTTGATGCCAATCTCTCGAAGATCTTCTAATATGCGCTTCTGAGTTGTTAAGACAAATGTGCTGCCTCTCCTACTTAGAGTATCTGCCACCATATTTGTCTTGCTTGGATGATACTAAAGTGCTATATCGTAATCACCAAAAAATTCTAGCCACCTCCTCTGCTTCATATTCAGGTCCTTTGGGGGGAATATATACTTTAAACTCTTATGATCTGTGATTATCTCCACCCGGCCGCCATATAGGTAGTGTCTCCATAGCTTGAGTGCAAATACTACTGCTGCTAACTCGAAATTATGTGTTGGATAATTTTTCTCATGATCTCGAAGCTGCCGAGACGCATAAGCTTTTACTTTTTTGTGCTGCATCAACACACACCCGAGTCCTTTCCCAAATGCGTCGCAATAAATTTTGAACCCTCCAGATCCTACTGGAAGTGTGAGGATCGGTAATGATATCAGTTTCTCTTTCAACTTTTCGAATGCTACTTGGTACTCTGCCGTCCAAACGAACTTCACCTTCTTGTGGGTTAGACGAGTCATTGGCGCTAAAATCTGTGCAAAGTCTGCAACGAACCTCCGATAATATTTTGCTAAACACAAAAAACTTCGCACCTCTGCTATTGTCTTTGGGACTGGCCAATTCTCTACTGCTTCGACCTTCTTGGGGTCCACTAATACTCCTACTCTTGAGATAATGTGCCCCAAGAATGACACATGACCTAACCAGAATTCACACTTACTAAGTTTGGCATACAACTGATGCTCCCTTAAAACCTACAACACTCTCCGAAGATGTTCCTCATGCTCTTCTTTACTGTTAGAGTAGACAAGAATGTCATCTATGAATACAACCACAAATTGATCTAGATATGGCATAAAGATATGATTCATAAAATCCATGAATATTGTTGGTGCATTAGTCAATCCGAATGGCATAACTAAAAATTTGTAATGCTCGTACCGAGATCAAAATGTTGTCTTCGGTATATCTTGCTCCCGGACCCTTACTTGATAATATCCTGATCGAAGGTCTATCTTGGAAAATACTTTTGCTTCGCTCAATTGGTCAAATAAGTCATCAATCCTAGGCAATGGATACTTTTACTTCACTGTTACTGCATTTAGCTACCTGTAGTCGACACACAACCGCATCTTTCAGACTTTCTTCTTTATTATAAGCATTGGTTCTCCCCATGGTGATCCACTAGTCCGAATGAACTTTTTTGACTTCAGTTCTTCCACATATTGATATAGCTGGTTGAGTTCCATCAGTGACATCTGATAGAATTTGTTGAAAATTTGTTCTGCTTCTGGCCTCAATTCTATGCAAAACTCTACTTCTCTTACAGGGGGTAATCCTGAAAGATCTTTCAAAAATACATCAAGAAATTCTCTAATTATTCTGAGAAATTGATTCCCAATTCCCGCTACTGCTGTTATGCCATCTTCATGATGGTCTCTCACTGTCCTGTTGAAGATAAACTCTTCCTTGTCGGGGATATTAAATAATACTCTACCCCTACGGTAATCTATCATCGCGAGACTTTCTCTCAACCAGTCCATGTCTGGAATAATATCAAAATTATGTATAGAAAACTCGATCAACCTTGCAGGTAATAAATGCCCGTACACTATGATTGGATATGCTAGACATACTCTATCAACTCCTACGAAACCATTACTAGTGAGTATATTCAGCCTCTCTGGCAATGCCTTAAACTTCAATCTAATACGTGTCACAAATCGTGCACATACAAATGAATATGATGCTCCTGAATCAAATAATGTTATGACAGGAAAAGACAAAACGAGAATGTTACCAGCCACCACGTCACCTAATGCCAAAGTGTAAACTCCCTCGACCAGATTTCAGTAATTTAGGATTAATTTAGACTAATTTGAATTTGTGCAACTTTTTAAAAAATTTATTTATTATATAATCAATTGATTGTGCACTTATTTGCTACACAATTAATTAGGGCAACACACTAACTGTTAACCTTAAACAAATTTCACATCCCTGCTCAAGACTTGCTAGACTACATTTTCTGTATTTTTAGCAACTTCCAGAAACCTTGTTTGGTGCCTCGTTTTATTTAATTCCTATTTAAAATTCTGCTCTTTACCCATTCTTGTACCCTAGTGATTTAAAAGACCAGTAGGCACCTGTTTTTGCCAAACAAAAATACGATAATATTCTACTCTAATTGTATTACGATTATCGTATTGACACCGTAGAAAAATTATGACCCTAACAGCCTCAGAATAATTAGTGAACACCGTGCGCAGTATTTATTAAATAATAAATACGATGACCGTATCATCTGAAAAATCAGACCCTGCCTCTGCCCAGACTCACCCCACACTGTCCAAAATATTTTCCCCAGCTATTTCCCCCATTTTTGTACAATTTAGAATTTCGGGAAATCAGTATTTAAAATTAGGTAAATTGCGAAATTACGCAAAATACCAATTTCATGCATTTATGCAATTATTGAAAAGTTAGGGTTTAAAATGCAAAATTGCATGCTAGGTGGCCTAACCCTATTGGCTAGACCATAGGTGGGTGGGACCCACCATAAAATCCAGACATTTCTGCTGGAAAATATCCTTAAAATATCAAAATACCAAAATACCCCTGAACTTCTAGGTATTTACGAAATTGCCATTAGGCAAAACCCTATATAAACCCTAGTATTCCTTCATTCAAACCTATAACCCTTCCTTCCGGCCAGCTCCGACCACCGCCTCCGGCCAAACTCGACCCAAACCTTCGCCACCCTCCCCTCTTCCCTCCGGCCAAACCCCACCGCCGGCGCCGCCTTGCTCCGCCGGCTACAGCCCCCGCAACTCCCTCCTCTCCTCACTGTCCACAGCACCACCTCCACCCGAACCACCTTCCCCCGCCGCCTACGGCCGTCGCCGACCACCGCCACCCTACCCAAACCCTTCGCCCCGACCTCCCCTACCTACCACCACCACCTCAGCCCTCCACGTCACCGCCTCCGGCCGCCCTAGCCCCCGCAGCAGCCACCCTTCCCTAACCCTAGCTGCTGCTGCTGCTCTCCCCGACGCCTCTACCCGCCACCACCACCACCGTAGACCCCCGCCACCACCGCCAACCTCACCGCCGTCCTCCCCTCTCCCGAACCCTCCGCCTGCCCGGCCACCTCCGCCGCTCCTCCGCCGGCCAGCACCCCCGCAAGCTGAAACTGCTGCTGCTGCTGCCAGTGTACACTGCTACTGCTGCTGCTCCTCCGGCCGCCTCCGGCCAGCTCCGCCGCCGTCCTCCCGCCGGCGACACCACGTGGGACCCCCCTTGCCACCTGTAAAGGTATATTATACTATACTATACTAAATACATAATTATTCTACAATACATGAGTATATGTATATATATGTATATATCTATGTATAATTAAATGTATATATGTGTATTTATATTTATATATTATTCTATAATATATAAATATAATATATAAAGCTATTATACAGTATAATAATACTGTATATACTAGTATTATATATATAATCATTATATACATATATGTAATGTATATATTTACTATATACTATTATGTAATTATATATATCTCTATTGTATATATATATATGAATATATATTTATAATATGAATACTATATGATATATATTATATATATAATTATATAACATATTTACATGTTATATAATTACTACTATACTTGTATTTTTCTTTTATTTATTTTTTTTCTGCAATTAAATTCCTGTACCTATATATATATATATATATATATATATATATATATATATATATATATATTATCTATATATATATATATCAGCTGGATAATACAGCTTATTATAAATATGTAAATTTACATTTCTGCAATGTCATTTATTTATACTATATATATAATTTTGTACTGGATAATACAGTACCTATACTTATGTATTTAATTCCTGCATTATCTTTTATTCCTTATATATTTATATATAAATATATTATATATATGTATTAAATTCTTGCACTGTCAATTTCTTTTTATTATCTATATACTATATACTATAATACATATATTATATATATGTATTTAAATTACTGTCCTGTCATTTCAATTTACCTATATATATATATCAATCAGTGGATATACCCTGAGTATATATGTATTTAAATTACTGTCCTGTCAATTCAATTTATTTATACTATTATTATATCAGAGGATATACCCTGATAAATACTATATTTATCGCAGTGGATATACCCTGCTACTATATATTATTGCCTGCATTTATCTGTTCTATATAAATATATACTATTATATATATTATATTTATGCCTACTATATATATATCTATACTATATATATGTATATAAATATGTTTTATATTACAGCCTGGATATTTACAAACCCTGTCTATTCTAACAGAAATCAACTTCAGCACTGCCAGTGACCCCCTGTCACCAACACCTTCACAACTGACTGTAAAATCAGGGTTTCAACACTATCAAGGAGTAGGCAAGTATACCTTGCCAAGTTATTGATTAAATTAAATTATTGATATCTGCTTTGCTCTGAAATTCATATACCATGATCACCTGAGACTGCCTTGGGTACAGTCAACTGTTATGTTGACACGATATTACAGACTCACCAAACAGCTGAGAGAATATCCTAATATTCTCCTAAACCCCATCACGGGAACACGCAACATAGTTGCATTACATATATGGATGTGAGCTGCGTATTTGATTAGCTACCAGTACGTGTGACCCGCATCACGGATCAGAATAACTCAGGAAATGTACGACTTGACATTTAGTTTCATTGGGATGGGAAAGATAACTAGTAAACGTATGGGACACCCCCTCCAATAATGTTTTATACCTTCGTACCAGTGTTGGTCGATTGCAGAGTTCCCTGAGTCGGGGGCATACGACACCTATACTAGCCAGTCGCCACGATTGGTGAATTACGTCAGCGTATGTCTAGCCACACATTCCCATGCGTACTACTGGATCTTTACTTGCATTTTCACTTAGTATGGTTAGCACCCTGTATTTATTTACCTTATTTCAGTATTTACATACATGGCATGTCATTTCCTGTATCTTGTTACGTCCCACTGAGGACCTGGTTCCCTGCCAGATCTAGACGAGGCTTTCTACCCCACTGTGTACGGGCCTGATCAGGAGGCCAGATGTGCTACAAAGGAGGAGCTCGAGGAGACACCCTCAGAGTAGGCTTGACCCTAGATGCTGCTACCTGGAGCTGGAGATGTTTTGCTCAGATAGACACTACTTAGTCTATCTGATTTTTCTGCGCTATTATCAGTTGTTGTAGTAGGCTTGTATTCTCACCATTTGTGTACTATATCAGACTCAGTTTATATATATTAGCACTTGCTTTTCTGACATTTTCCTGTGGATGAGATAGATTTGACTGTGTTATACTTGTAGTATTTTAGGACAGCGTAGCACGTTTCTTTGGGTCCATTCAAAATGGATTAAGCCCTTAGTGACGTGACAGCTGGCCAGTGAGACGTGGCCTAGTTCCTGACATTTTGGGACTGGGGCGTGACACGGTTTTAGTGGTGGCCCATGCAGGTCTCTTTTTATTGCTAGTGGTATGATGACATGCCCAGCAAGCCTGCAATAGGATAGGAATATTAGGTCTCATCCACATTGACTATATCCATAAATTTTTTTTTTTTTATTTTATTTATTTTGCATATTGCTTGATTATCATCTATTACTTCCTTTGTGTTTTCTAATTATTCTATTTTTCTCAGAAATATGGACATACCTGAAAAATCTGCGAATAATGGGGCTACCCAAGCAATAGAACCTTCGCCAAGTGTCCAAGGAACACCGTCCAATTATCAAAATTCTGGCCAGGAGACGACCCCAACACCGCAGGCGGAGACACCTTTGCCTCCACCTCCAGGCTTGCCTATCCTGATGCCACAACTTGAGGGTCAACCTCAAATGTTGCAGTTTCTCCAGACGATGTTGCAGAACTAGTGGCAACAGACTGAGGCCCTGAGACAGTCTCAGTGGCAGCAGACTGAGGCACTGCGACAGACTCTGATGACGGCCTTGGAGAGAGCTACTACTCCGGCACCAGCACCTGTCCACCCAGCGGGCACAGTTCGAGGCTTCCGCCAAATGAGCCCGAGAGACTTCAAAGGCAACGAAACTCCTGAGGAGATCTCCGACTGGATCTCCAACACCGAAATGCTGCTGGAAGGATCGCAACTCACTCCCGACCTATGGATGACTGCTGTGAGGGACCAACTTCTTGGCAACGCCCATCACTGGTGGGAATCCATAGAGCGCAGCGTCGGCAAAGACCAAACTTGGCAACAATTCTTGGAGCACTTCAACGCCAAGTACTTCCCAGCGACAGTCCAGAATGCTCTATACTCCCAGTTCCTGCACCTGGAGCAGGGAAATATGACTGTCGATGCTTATGACGCGGAGTTTAGCCGATTGAGTCGTTTCGGGGCTGATCTGATCCCGAACGAGCTGAAAAAGGCTAAAAGATTCCACCATGGCCTCAACTACGAGCTCCAGAAGTACACCACGACGCAGTCAAGAATCTCCTACAACGAGGTTCTTACTGAAGCCAGGGAGCAAGAAGCCATTGGCCGAGGAGCTAGACGCTCAAATCCAACCTTCTCGGCCAAGAATCAGCAAGGATCAGGAGGACCTATACGTCGTCCCCAATATCAGACTCAGCAGACGACGGGGCCTTACCAGAAGAAGGAGCTCCCGACTTGTCACTATTGTGGCAAGAAAGGACATTGGGCTAGTGACTGCAGAAAGAAGCTGGGATTATGCCTGCTATGTGGAGCTAGAAATCATATGGCCAAAGACTGCCCACAACGCAGAGATGTCGCACCTCAGCAAGGGCAGAAGCCAGGAGCCCAAGCTCAGAAGATGCTTCCCTCCACATCAGGAGGATATCAGAGAGGAGCACCTCTGCCTACTCAGGAGGCCCAGTTCAAGGCCAGACAACAAGAAGGAGGACAAAGGCGCGGACAAGCCTTTGCGTTAGCTGCTGTTGCAGAAGAACCTGAAGGGGAGACCATAACAGGTACCATTTTAGTTGCATCATTACATGCAACTGTGTTATTCGATTCTGGGGCTACTTTGTCTTTCATATCCAGTAGATTCGTAGCTATGCACAAACTATCTACTTCGCCGCTACCCAAGTGTTGGAAAATACTTACTGGAGGAGATATTGTTCCAGTTACCAACATTATCGAAACCTGCCCAGTAGTTGTCTGTAGTCGAGGACTAAGAGCGTGATTTTTGGTACTCCCAATGCCAAATTTCGACGTTGTCTTAGGCATGGACTGGCTAAGCCAGAACGATGCTATCCTAGACTGCCGGAAGGGTAGTGTTATTTTTAGACCCCCAGATCACCCAGAGTTTGAATATGTCCGAGGAACCATTGAGCAAGGAGTAGGCCAGACTCCTAGAGCTTACATGGCGATGGAGACAACACTTCCATCAGTTGTAGCAGAATTCGCGGACGTATTTCCAGAAGAATTGCCAGGCCTGCCGCTTGACAGAGAAGTGGAGTTCATTATTGAGCTAATTCTCGGAGCTGCACCAGTATCCTCCAACGTATACCGACTGGCGAAGAAGGAGCTTGACGAGCTGAAGCTTCAACTGGAGGAACTTCAGATCAAGGGATTTGTTCGTCCTAGTGCATCACCCTGGGGAGCACCAGTGCTGTTTGTACCTAAGAAGGACGGAACATATCGCATGTGTATTGATTACAGAGCCCTCAACGCTCTAACAATCAAAAACAAGTATCCCTTGCCGAGAATTGACGACCTGTTCGATCAACTAATAGGAGCCGTGGTATTCTCGAAGATAGACTTGAGATCAGGCTACCATCAAGTCAAGGTACGAAGAGAAGACATTCCAAAGACAGCATTCAGAACTCGTTATGGTCATTACGAGTTTCTGGTGATGCCGTTTGGATTGACTAATGCACCTGCTGTATTTATGAACCTGATGAACCGAGTCTTCCATCAATATCTGGACCATTTCGTGGTAGTCTTCATCGACGACATTCTGGTGTATTCAAAGAGCCACGAGGAATATGAGGAGCATTTAAGACTGGTACTAGAGACGCTGAGACAGGAAAGCCTTTATGCCAAGATGAGCAAGTGTGAATTTTTCCTTGATCGTGTTGCTTTTCTTGGGCACGTGATCACAGGAGAAGGCATCTCGGTGGACCCTGCAAAAATTTCATCCGTGGAGACATGGCCAACTCCGACCAATGTCTCAGAGGTGAGAAGCTTTCTAGGACTTGCCGGATATTACCGGAGGTTCGTAGAAAACTTTGCAAGAATCTCGGAGCCGATTACTCGCCTTACCCGCAAGGAGCAGGAGTTCTTATGGACTGAAGAATGCCAGATAGCTTTTGATGAGTTGAAGAAGCGTCTGACTACAGCACCCATCTTGACTATACCCTCTGGATCCGGAGGTTTCGTCATCTATAGCGATGCATCTGGAAAAGGATTTGGTTGTGTCTTAATGCAACATGGGAAAGTCGTAGCTTATGCCTCACGACAACTAAGGACTCATGAGAAGAATTACCCCACTCACGACCTGGAGCTTGCTGCAGTCATCTTCGCCTTGAAGCTATGGAGACACTATCTATATGGCGAACGAGTGGAGATCTTCACCGACCACAAAAGCTTGAAATATGTCTACACCCAGAAGGACTTAAATCTGAGGCAAAGACGATGGCTTGAAGTGATGACGGATTTTGAGATTGATCTGCAATACCATCCTGGGAAAGCAAATGTAGTAGCAGATGCTCTAAGCAGAAGACCCTCGGCATTCTTTATGATCACCCAACCAGACCTGCTGAAAGATCTAGCAAAGTTGGGAATAGAGGTCATTGTGCCAGGACTTGACGGCCAGTTATCAAACTACCAGCTGCAATCAACCTTAGTGGAAAGAATCAAAGCTGCTCTACCAACAGATGCAAGATTTCAGAGACTTCGACAGAGAACAGAGGCTGGACTCCAGACTGGTTGTCACATACACGAAGATGGGACTTTATGATGTGGCAATCGTCTTTATGTTCCAAATGGAGAACTTCGTAATGAGCTGATGTCAGAAGCTCATAGCTCAGTATACTCTATACATCCTGGAGGCACAAAGATGTACAGAGATCTGCGGCAATACTACTGGTGGCATGGAATGAAGCGGGAGATAGCATGCTTTGTGGCCAAATGCCTGGTGTGTCAGCAAGTCAAGGCTGAGCATCAAAGATCTGCCGGTCTACTTCAACCCCTCCCAATACCCGAGTGGAAATGGGAACACATTACGATGGACTTTGTTACGGGCTTCCCAAGAAGTCCTAGTGGTCGTAATGTTGTCTGGGTGATTGTAGACAGACTCACTAAGGCTGCTCATTTTCTACCATTCAGAGTCGGGCAATCCACAGAGGTCTTGGCAGATATGTATATGAAGGAGATAGTGCGTCTGCATGGAGTACCAGTCAGTATAATATCTGACCGGGATACGAGGTTTACATCATACTTTTGGCGAAGTATGCAAGAAAGTCTTGGTACCCGCCTCAAGTTCAGCACCTCGTATCATCCGCAGACAGATGGCCAGTCAGAGCGCACCATTCAGACTCTAGAAGATATGCTGAGAGCCTGTATGCTTGATTTTAGCGGATCCTGGGAAGATCACTTACATCTGGTGGAATTTTCCTACAACAACAGCTATCAAGCGAGCATTCAAATGGCTCCCTTTGAAGCTTTGTATGGAAGGAAATGTCGTTCCCCAGTATGCTGGAGTGATGTTGGCGAGAGACAGATTCTGGGGCCAGAACTGATTATTCGTACGGTGGAGAAGGTGAAGAAGATCCAGGGATACCTACGAGCTGCACAAGATAGGCAGAAGCACTGGGCCAACATTCATCGCAGACCTCTAGAGTTCCAAGTAGGGGAGCATGTGTTCTTGAAGATCTCACCTACCAGAGGAACTATCAGATTTGGAGGACGAGGGAAGCTAAGTCCAAGGTACATTGGACCCTTCGATGTGCTAGATCGCGTCGGAGAAGTTGCTTACAGGCTAACTCTACCTCATACTTTGGAGGGAGTACATGACGTCTTCCATGTATCTCAGCTAAGGAGGTACATTCCAGACCCGAGTCATGTACTAGACTACTCAGAGATCACCATCGGGCCGAGCTTATCTTATCAGGAGGAGCCTGTAGAGATCCTGGACCGTAGCGAGAAAGTGTTGCGTGGCCAGACTATTCCTCTCGTTCGTGTTGCATGGAGACATCATACACCAGGTGAATCCACCTGGGAACGAGAAGAGGATATTCGTCAGCGTTATCCCCATCTATTTCCAAACCAGGGTATGTCCAATATTTCAAATTCAAATTTTCTTTATGTCCTTAATTAATTTTTCATTTTCATTATATGGTTGTTTTTATTTCGAGGACGAAATATTCTAAGGAGGGTAGATTGTAAACTCCCTCGACCAGATTTCAGTAATTTAGGATTAATTTAGACTAATTTGAATTTGTGCAACTTTTTAAAAATTTTATTTATTATATAATCAATTGATTGTGCACTTGTTTGCTACACAATTAATTAGGGCAACACACTAACTGTTAACCTTAAACAAATTTCACATCCCTGCTCAAGACTTGCTAGACTACATTTTCTGTATTTTTAGCAACTTCCAGAAACCTTGTTTGGTGCCTCGTTTTATTTAATTCCTATTTAAAATTCTGCTCTTTACCCATTCTTGTACCCTAGTGATTTAAAAGACCAGTAGGCACCTGTTTTTGCCAAACAAAAATACGATAATATTCTACTCTAATTGTATTACGATTATCGTATTGACACCGTAGAAAAATTATGACCCTAACAGCCTCAGAATAATTAGTGAACACCGTGCGCAGTATTTATTAAATAATAAATACGATGACCGTATCATCTGAAAAATCAGACCCTGCCTCTGCCCAGACTCACCCCACACTGTCCAAAATATTTTCCCCAGCTATTTCCCCCATTTTTGTACAATTTAGAATTTCGGGAAATCAGTATTTAAAATCAGGTAAATTGCGAAATTACGCAAAATACCAATTTTATGCATTTATGCAATTATTGAAAAGTTAGGGTTTAAAATGCAAAATTGCATGCTAGGTGGCCTAACCCTATTGGCTAGACCATAGGTGGGTGGGACCCACCATAAAATCCAGACATTTCTGCTGGAAAATATCCTAAAAATATCAAAATACCAAAATACCCCTGAACTTCTAGGTATTTACGAAATTGCCATTAGGCAAAACCCTATATAAACCCTAGTATTCCTTCATTCAAACCTACAACCCTTCCTTCCGGCCAGCTCCGACCACCGCCTCCGGCCAAACTCGGCCCAAACCTTCGCCACCCTCCCCTCTTCCCTCCGGCCAAACCCCACCGCCGGCGCCGCCTTGCTCCGCCGGCTACAGCCCCCGCAACTCCCTCCTCTCCTCACTGTCCACAGCACCACCTCCACCCGAACCACCTTCCCCCGCCGCCTACGGCCGTCGCCGACCACCGCCACCCTACCCAAACCCTTCGCCCCGACCTCCCCTACCTACCACCACCACCTCAGCCCTCCACGTCACCGCCTCCGGCCGCCCTAGCCCCCGCAGCAGCCACCCTTCCCTAACCCTAGCTGCTGCTGCTGCTCTCCCCGACGCCTCTACCCGCCACCACCACCACCGTAGACCCCCGCCACCACCGCCAACCTCACCGCCGTCCTCCCCTCTCCCGAACCCTCCGCCTGCCCGGCCACCTCCGCCGCTCCTCCGCCGGCCAGCACCCCCGCAAGCTGAAACTGCTGCTGCTGCTGCCAGTGTACACTGCTACTGCTGCTGCTCCTCCGGCCGCCTCCGGCCAGCTCCGCCGCCGTCCTCCCGCCGGCGACACCACGTGGGACCCCCCTTGCCACCTGTAAAGGTATATTATACTATACTATACTAAATACATAATTATTCTACAATACATGAGTATATGTATATGTATATGTATATATATGTATATATATGTATATATATATATATGTATATATCTATGTATAATTAAATGTATATATGTGTATTTATATTTATATATTATTCTATAATATATAAATATAATATATAAAGCTATTATACAGTATAATAATACTGTATATACTAGTATTATATATATAATCATTATATACATATATGTAATGTATATATTTACTATATACTATTATGTAATTATATATATCTCTATTGTATATATATATATGAATATATATTTATAATATGAATACTATATGATATATATTATATATATAATTATATAACATATTTACATGTTATATAATTACTACTATACTTGTATTTTTCTTTTATTTATTTTTTTTCTGCAATTAAATTCCTGTACCTATATATATATATATATATATATATATATCTATATATATATATATATATTATCTATATATATATATATCAGCTGGATAATACAGCTTATTATAAATATGTAAATTTACATTTCTGCAATGTCATTTATTTATACTATATATATAATTTTGTACTGGATAATACAGTACCTATACTTATGTATTTAATTCCTGCATTGTCTTTTATTCCTTATATATTTATATATAAATATATTATATATATGTATTAAATTCTTGCACTGTCAATTTCTTTTTATTATCTATATACTATATACTATAATACATATATTATATATATGTATTTAAATTACTGTCCTGTCATTTCAATTTACCTATATATATATATCAATCAGTGGATATACCCTGAGTATATATGTATTTAAATTACTGTCCTGTCAATTCAATTTATTTATACTATTATTATATCAGAGGATATACCCTGATAAATACTATATTTATCGCAGTGGATATACCCTGCTACTATATATTATTGCCTGCATTTATCTGTTCTATATATATATATACTATTATATATATTATATTTATGCCTACTATATATATATCTATACTATATATATGTATATAAATATGTTTTATATTACAGCCTGGATATTTACAAACCCTGTCTATTCTAACAGAAATCAACTTCAGCACTGCCAGTGACCCCCTGTCACCAACACCTTCACAACTGACTGTAAAATCAGGGTTTCAACACTATCAAGGAGTAGGCAAGTATACCTTGCCAAGTTATTGATTAAATTAAATTATTGATATCTGCTTTGCTCTGAAATTCATATACCATGATCACCTGAGACTGCCTTGGGTACAGTCAACTGTTATGTTGACACGATATTACAGACTCACCAAACAGCTGAGAGAATATCCTAATATTCTCCTAAACCCCATCACGGGAACACGCAACATAGTTGCATTACATATATGGATGTGAGCTGCGTATTTGATTAGCTACCAGTACGTGTGATCCGCATCACGGATCAGAATAACTCAGGAAATGTACGACTTGACATTTAGTTTCATTGGGATGGGAAAGATAACTAGTAAACGTATGGGACACCCCCTCCAATAATGTTTTATACCTTCGTACCAGTGTTGGTCGATTGCAGAGTTCCCTGAGTCGGGGGCATACGACACCTATACTAGCCAGTCGCCACGATTGGTGAATTACGTCAGCGTATGTCTAGCCACACATTCCCATGCGTACTACTGGATCTTTACTTGCATTTTCACTTAGTATGGTTAGCACCCTGTATTTATTTACCTTATTTCAGTATTTACATACATGGCATGTCATTTCCTGTATCTTGTTACGTCCCACTGAGGACCTGGTTCCCTGCCAGATCTAGACGAGGCTTTCTACCCCACTGTGTACGGGCCTGATCAGGAGGCCAGATGTGCTACAGAGGAGGAGCTCGAGGAGACACCCTCAGAGTAGGCTTGACCCTAGATGCTGCTACCTGGAGCTGGAGATGTTTTGCTCAGATAGACACTACTTAGTCTATCTGATTTTTCTGCGCTATTATCAGTTGTTGTAGTAGGCTTGTATTCTCACCATTTGTGTACTATATCAGACTCAGTTTATATATATTAGCACTTGCTTTTCTGACATTTTTCTGTGGATGAGATAGATTTGACTGTGTTATACTTGTAGTATTTTAGGACAGCGTAGCACGTTTCTTTGGGTCCATTCAAAATGGATTAAGCCCTTAGTGACGTGACAGCTGGCCAGTGAGACGTGGCCTAGTTCCTGACATTTTGGGACTGGGGCGTGACACAAAGCCTCCTCCAGAGATAGGGTAAAAGCTTGCCCTTGGCCTTGTTGTGCTCCTTGTTGCTATCTCCCTTGGATACGCAGTTGTGGCCTCTACTGCCCATACTGCTGATTCCTCTGCTGGTTGTATATCTGAGATTGCATCGATAATGGACGCTAAGCCAAAAGCCTGACTGCCAGTGCTGGCCCCCTGTACTGAGCTGCCCCTGGTGCTGGTAAGGCTAATAACTGTGCTGGCCCTTAAATCCTTTGCAACATCAGACAATTGGCGACCCGATGGTCTGGACTACCACATCATAGGCACAAACCTTGTACTTCCTTACACACATCCTTGGTATGGCCTCCTTTGATATAATACGTACATCCGACTGGGGCTCTCAATCGTTGTTGTAGTTATTGCCTCGGCTGATATGGACGAGCTGGTGTTGTTGCTGCCGATGTCATTGGCCTCCTAGGTGTTGTATCATAAATAGGAATGCCAGGAGTTGGTGCTGACATCCGTTGTGTTGGTCCTCCTCCTCCGCTCTGTGCATGAGACCTCTTTTGGCCTTCTATCCTCGAAGCTAACCTCTGCATTGTCAGCTCATGTCGCCAGGATGCGATCAATACTTTGTTGAAGGTTTGGTAGTTATGGCCCTCTACCAATTGCTGAATTTTCAGATGAAGTCCATACTGAAACCTCATCGCCCGCTCTGGTTTTGTTGCCACCATTGTTGGGGAAAACCTATTAAGCCTATAGAACTCTATTGCGTATCCATCCACCTTCCTCCTAGATTACTTGAGATTGATAAACCTCTGCTGTAGCTCAAGTTACGCTACCACTCCGAAATACTTGACCTTAAAATGGCTTCAGAAGTTGTCCCATAAGACATGTTGTCTTAAACCAACCTCTTCTGCTTCCCACCAATCTTTGGCAAGGTCCTGGAGTTGCAATCGGAACTGATCAACTTATTCCTCAGTTGGAACCCTTTCTGCTGTCAGTATTGTCTCAATATTCTGCAGCCAAGCGTCTGCGGTAATGGTATCCTCAGTGCCATTAAAGTACCTAGGGTTGAGTCGGCAGAACCTCACCGATGCACCTGAGTCCATTCTAACACTTCTCTCCAAGGTCATTTGTAATCCTTGATGCAACAAGATATTTTACTCCTGATGTTGAAGCTGCTGATGTTGTTGAGCCACCATCATTCCTCGAATAATCTCTAGCAATATCGGTGTATCAAGTGCTACTGGCACTGCTGGTATGACCAGGGGTATTGGAACTTCTGGTACATGTTGTTCCTCGTGCTCCTCTACAGGTTCTACTCTGATCCCTCTAGGAACGGGTGATGTCTCTCGTTATGGGCCAACAGATCCATGTCTTGCTGAAACTACTGGTGCTCCAACCACCGATTCTGAAAAAGCCCTTAAGAAAAGGACATATAATAAATCAAGAACATGACAAGAAAGGATCGAGGAATCAATGGTACAAAAGTCAAGCTGAGTTCAAGAAGGCAGATTCAAGATTTCAAGGAGGAACATGTTTGATTGAGATTTCCTATAATCAGGCCAATCCACAAGTCTAAAAAATATAGACCTGCATAGGCCACCACTAAAACCTTGTCACGTCCCAGATCTAGAATACTGAAAAGCGGAAGAATGACTCAGCCAACCATACCTTGCGGAATGCTGAAGCAACTCGCAATGTATTAAGGTTGTCTAGAGACAAGGGGGTGCATACTATAATCAAGTCTTCTAGGATCAAGAACTTCTATATCTCAATCATTCAAACAAGTAGCAATAAAATATAATATTTCAAAATAAGTAGTAAGGCCTCCCTAATGCCGCATTAGAATATTCTAGATATCTAGCAAATATTAGTGATATGCCAGATACACCATCAAAAGTATACATGATAGTGACTTAGCTGCAGTTTGAACATATTACAGTCATGTAAGGAACTAGTGTCCATATTGTCCGGCTAACAGGTACCGGTTGGCTAAACGCTCAAAAGATTATAGTTTACAAAAGACGAGTAGTGAATGAAGGAAGCCACTCGTGCCCCTCAATCCCTCAACAGCCATCCTTCTGGTGCATACCATTAGTGAGGGAGAGATACGCTTGATCCTCAGGAGCTGACTCTAAACCTGGCTATGCAAAACTAGTGGGGTCAGACCCCAAATAGCAAGTACCACAAAGAAGCACGAAATGAAGAAACAAAACCAGTTCTATAGCATGAGATGCATAAACCAATAATCAATGGCATATGTCCCATCCATGACATGATATGACACTCCTTCACCAAACAAGGACAAGAAGTACCACATCACATCAAGATAGAATACGTCCCTTGAATATAGTCTATCGAGAATTTTTCTTCGTCGTAGTTTCAGTCCATAGACTATCGTAACACAGTAGCGCAACCCAACAACCAAACAAGAACATGAGTTAAACTATCATGCAACGACAGTCTATGTCCCTAATTCCACTCAACAGAAGGCACAATACACAAGCAGGGATATAATATTAAGTAAAAATAATATAGTAATAATAAGTAGCTTCGATCCGTGTCCCGTTGTTATACAACAACACAACTAAACAACCAAACAAGGACATGAGTTGAACCTTCATGCTGCAACGGTCCACTTCTCTAACTAAAACAGATTTAATTGGCCAAACATGTGTTATAGTTTGACATATGATCTCTGGGTTATCCTAGTAATACAATTTATAAGTATCCTCATATTGTGCCATAATCAAGCAGGGCTGGCTGAACCAATGATATACAAGCAAGAATATATAATGCACCAGTCCCTTACAAGGGCCCTGAGCTAAATTAATTATCAGTAGCAGTTTCAGGCTTTTTATATGAAGACACTGGTTCGGCTTATAATTAAGTCAGATATTGCACTCCACTAATGCGGATGATATACAGTATCCGTGGTGGACAACCTTTACTCCCAGCTAACTTAGGGTGGTTCGACATACACGATCTCGAGATACCATTCCCTCTCAATGCTCTACAAATTAAGTTGCCTAGTTAACCCTAGATAATTTAGAATCTTATGTCGTGGTCACATGAATATTACTTCCTAAATGTTGAAATTTAAGTATGGGCAATCTTGATACGAATCCACATTGTCTCTTAAATCTGGTTTTACCCAAGTGTGATACAACAATCAATACTATTTAACCACGACTAAAGTCACTGTCTAACTACCAGATTCGTGCAAGAAAATAATTACCTATATCATGTAACAAGTGTGAGGCACGACGACACACTATATATCAAGTAGCACTCTCAGTGTGATCAAGTGTATCAGCACGGATATAATAGTTAAGGTAGGAACAAGTTCTAATATAAAGGTTATGGGCAAGCAAATGATAATCACAATAATTTATCACTCTATTATATCGATAGATAAAATAAGAGTAGTGCGAGAACCCCTTGAGATCAGATCCACAATCCTTAAACCAAACAAGGACCGGGATTGCAGATCTTGTCATGAGGAGCCCTTTATTCTGTCTAACGTATAATAAGGTAATCCAGGAAAAGTAACCTAATTAGTAAGTAAGTACATATAGGGTCATATTTATAGGCTCTTGCCAGGTGCTTAGTCATTTAGCACATGGTCACATCTGGGTCATACAAGTTATTTCTAAGTTAACAATGTAATGCCCCGCTCCGCGTCGGCATTATGTATCAAGGTGAGTGGGCATAACTTTGTTCTCTGATTCTTGCATGCCTTAATAATGAATCTGAGTTTTCGAATGCTTGTTTTCATAAGAGAATGATAGAACTTGCCTTGCATGCTAATAAACGAACTCACCTAGCTTGTCTTTGAAACGAACATGTTTGCTTAACTAAGAGACACTGAAACGCATGTCTAAGACTAAGTGTTTGCATGAACATGTTCCACTATCGCCTATGCTCCGAGAGAACCATATCGTGTGCCTGAATGTATTCAAAGATAAGGCGGCTTGCCCGCAACAAAGAAATATAGTCTGATGGTTTGTTTCGTTTGCATCCTAGAGTTTATTTGATAGTGTTTCATACATTCGCATCGGTCGAACAATGGCTATTGGTGGAAAGCAACCATGCGTCACGGCTACTACAAAGATAGTAAAAAGCAACCATGTGTCATGGCTGCCAATAATATCAGATAAATGAGTCATTGGTTAGCTGGATCAACCGCTGCTGATCCTGAGTTACTCGGGGACCGCACTGCATATAAGATAGTTTATTGTGTTGGCTTGGATAGAGGACTGCCCCTAGATGTGCATTTGTGTCTAGATGTGCATTATCCCTAGCGTCTTTGAGTATAACTCACGAGAAACGCTACGCACACCCTGAAATAGAACAATCGACTTCTTTTGCTTATATCGCATATGAAACTCTGTTTTCTAAAGATGTTTACAAAAACAAAGTAATATGACTCCGTTCTATGCTGCATGTAATGAACATAGGTAAAACTAGAAAGATCACTAGAATATAATATTTTATAATATGATTACTTAGTGTTGGTTTTAGTGAATGCTTGCTTCTGTTCAGTTGTTTATACTCACCAATACTTATAAAAGTGCTAACCTACCAACAGTTTACTTGCTTGCAAGTACTGGATCGTCCGAGGGAGCGATAGGCGTGCCTCATCCCCAAGACTCAAAAATTCTGGTTTTAATTACCTCGAGCATGCTTTCGTATAGAGGGAGCGATAGGTGTCACGCCCCAGTCCCAAAATACGTAGGACTAGGACACGTAAGCATGCCAGGCGCCTGTATATATGGCAACTCCAATATATGGAAACCATAATACATGCGTACGCTGAATAATGAACAATAATTCACAAATGGTAAAACTATCACAAGTCACAGGGTATAATCTAAATCTCATCCACAGAATTATATATAAATAAATAACCAATAACCATGTAACTAGATCTCAATATAAAGTATCTCTATGACAGTCGGATGAAAATAAATCTACTGCCAAAATAGAATATAAAATAAACAAGATAAACCCCATATAAATACAACACCTAACCATCACGAGGCGCGAAGAGAAGACCTTCTCGGGATATAAGGAACTAGTCCAGATCTGCGCTCCTGCGAATACTCATGAACATCTACACCAGGCAAGGGACTAGGTCCTCAGAGGGACATAACAAGATACATAGAAGTATGCCATAAAGTAAATACTGAATAAATAAAGGGGGTGTGCTAACCATCTAAGTGAATGCAATTTGAGGACAGCTTAGTGCGTAGGGAAAGTGTAGGCTAGACATATGTTGACGTAATTCGCCAATCGTCGTGACTGACTAGTATATGCCACATATGTCCCCATATACATGGGCACTCTGTAATCGTCCATCTCCGAGGAGCATGGTATCTGTATAATAACGTCCAACGTTCTATAGAGTGTGGTATCTGCAAAAATAATAAGTGATGCCCAATACTCTAAAGAACGTGGTATCTGCAATATATATACGTCTATATTACTCCGTCGAGTGCGGTATCTGTATAGAGGGAGTGGGTGTCCTATACGCCTGCTAGTAGTCCTCCCCGCCCAATGTAGATATACAAGTCGTAAATACGATGTGGATATCTCATACTATGATGCAAGTCTCTATAAACAACTAAGCTAAATACCGTTACACGTGTTGCCCACACCGATGGCCAGTCGAGTATGAGGCACGCGTCCCTACATGAACTCACTCTGTGACATGAAATAATACATGTCAAGGCCTGGGGAGTTATACTAATAACTCCACAACTTTAGGTGGGTCTACTAGACACTAGGTCAAACACAAGTCCTTACCGTAAACGCATTTGTTGACTGCACCCGAGTCTCTCTCGGACGCGCACAGTTATATAATATAAACATACAATAAATAATTCAGAATTTAAACATTACAACAAGGCAAGGTATACTTGTCGGGCAAGAATTTTGTATACTGCAATCGTCCAAATGTCAAGGACACAGGATTTAGAACTAAGGCCTCCGAGTAAACGTTTCCGGATGTGGTGAAGACGGTATTTTGAGTTTGGTGGAAGAATTAGAGTTAGGGTTTGGGGTGTACTGCATGGGATATATATATGGAAAGAGGTCAGTTTCCCCGGGGGGGAGGGGGGTAGTTTAGTATTTAGTGGTTTCAAAACCACTGCTGCTGGTTTTCTTTCTTTCCTTTGTTTTGGTTTTGGAGAGTTTAGTAATAAACAGGATAAGAGATAGTGGAATAGGATGGCTCACATGCGCAGAGAAGGGAAAGCAAAATTAATTTTTTGCTACTGCTGCTGTTGATATTTTGCTCCCCTAACGGATCCGGGTAGGGGCTACACGGGTAGTGGGTTCAAGCAGGTAGGGTAGAAGCTAAAAGGTTAACGGTCTTGGGTAGAGATCCAATAGGAATTTCTATTCTAATTAATTATATCTATACATAGAAAAATTCTAAAAATTATATTTTGGTGCATACGGTTAAGCTAGCAACTGTCCAAAGGGTCTCCTAAATGGAAAAAATTAGGAAAAAATTATAATGACTCCATAAATCCTCTAAATGCTCAAATACCTCAAAATAAAATTTAATAAAATCTATTCTCTCTATTAGCTCATAACTATTAAAAATAAATAATTTAATACGGTTTTCAGAATTAGGAGTTCTATACGGGACGTGACATAATAGTATCAGAGAGGATTCGATTCTTTATCCAATTCGTTGCTATAACTCTGAGATTTGCTCGATATGGTATTATAATAGAGCGTTCCATAAAATAAGTCTATAGATATCCTCAAAGTTGTGCAAATGTTTTTTGGACTTGACTTGATTGTTCGATTGAGTACGGCGAGGGATGAGGACTATCGCTGATCGGAATATCGAGAAGTTTATCCTTGAAGTTTCGAGGACGAAACTTTTTGTTGGTGGATAAGTATGTAATATCCCGCTCCACGTCGGTATTATGTATCAAGGTGATTGGGCAGAACTTTGTTCTCTGATTCTTGCACACCTTAATAATGAATCTGAGTTTTCGAATGCTTGTTTTCATAAGAGAATGATAGAACCTGCCTTGCATGCTAATAAATGAAATCACGTAGCTTGTCTTTGAAATAAATATGTCTGCTTAACTAAGAGACCCTGAAATGCATGTCTAAGACTAAGTGTTTGCATGAACATGTTCCACTATCGCCTATGCTCTGAGAGATCCATATCATGTGCCTGAATATGTTCAAAAATAAGGCGGCTTGCCCCGCAACAAAGAAATATAGTCTGATGGTTCGTCTCGTCTGCATCCTAGAGTTTATTTGATAGTGTTTCATGCATTCGCATCGGTCGGACAATGGCTATTCATGGAAAGCAACCATGCGTCATGGCTGCTACAAAGATAGTAAAAAGAAACCATGTGTCACGGTTGCCAATAACATCAGATAAATGAGTCATTAGTTAGCTGGATCAACCGCTGCCGATCCTGAGTTACTCGGGGACCGTACTGCATATAAGATAGTTCATTATATTGGCTTGGATAGAGGACTGCCCCTAGATGTGAATTTATGTCTAGATGTGCATTATTCCTAGAGTCTTTGCGTATAACTCACGAGACACGCTGCGCACACCCTAAAATAGAACAATCGGCTTGTTTTGCTTATATCGCATATGAAACTCTGTTTTCTAAAGATGTTCACAAAAATAAAGTAATATGACTCCGTTCTATACTGCATGTAACGAACATAGGTAAAACTAGAATGATCACTAGTAATATAATATTTTATAATATGATAACTTAGTGTTGGTTTTAGTGAATGCTTGCTTTTGTTCAGTTGTTTATATGCACCAGTACTTATAAAAGTGCTGACCCACCAACTGTTTACTTGCTTGCAGGTACTGGATCATACGAGGGAGCAATAGGCGTGCCTCATCCCCAAGACCCAAAAATTCTGGTTTCGATTGCCTTGAGCATGCTTTCGTATAGAGGGGCATAATGTATGGAATGATGCCTTTGTAAACAGAGAACCCAGTCCCTCGATTTGCACCGAATACTCAGTTGGCTAAATGCATTGTATTGCAAAAATGTCCCTCCACTGCTTACTCGATTGATGCTATGATAGCCAACAAACTCTAATGATGTTGCCTTGTGCAGGCGCAACCCTAGGCTCGCACGGTACCACGTCCCAGTATCAAACGGACATATGTTTCCCATCGGGAGCGCCGAGGTGCGGTGATTCGCGTCCGGTTCACCGAGGCGCGGTGATTCGGGTCCAGTCCCAGCGGGGGAAACGGTGGTCGGGTGGCCCTCGGGGCCGGGGCGTGACAAACACGTAGCATCACAACCGTTCAATTAATATCCATATTAAACCAAGCAAGTAACCAAAGTGAGTAAGAAATAATAGGCGCATAGGAGGAAGGCGCATAGCAAGGTATCGCATAGTCGTCGAGGCCGCATAGGGTCAAGGCCGCATAAGATCAAGGCCGCATAGACAGAGCAAAGTCCACTCTTCGAAAAACGTGTGATATGACATACAATAAATACAATTCAAGTCAAAAAAATAACTGATGTGACATATGATAAAAGTGTGTCAGAAGAAAAGATAAATTATAAAAAGTCATGCCAGGTCAGTTAGAAGTTATGCATTCAGAAGAAGAGGAATGCATAGATCCTGACCGCATAAACAACGAGGCTGCATACTCCTCTTGGTCGCATACATACTTGGCCGCATGAAATCTTTTGAACTTAGTAAAATTTTATTCGTTCAAGTTCATGTAATTGGCCAAGGACTCATGTGCAAATTCATTCATGCGTCCAACAAGGTTGGTCGCATGCTGACTCGAGACGAGAAGTTCAGGCCGCATAGCACTTCTTGCCGCATAGTGCTCCTTCGTCTCCACCAAGCAGCAGCTTTTCTGCCATGGCCAAAGGCTCAAAAATAAGATTTTGTTTCTTCCATAGAAACCTCAAATGATGCCCAAATCTAGCAAAGTAAAGTTCTAAACTACTCAAAATTAAGCGCTCATCAACATAGAACAAAGAATTTTCGAAAATATTGAGTTTTAAAAGATCAAAACCCAAGAATACTCAAGAACACCAAGAAAACCCTAAAACTTAAAACTTAGATCTACACTAATCCATCTACCGAATCCAAAAATACCAAGTTCTAAATGCATAAAGAATTATATAAGGAACATAATGGAATAAAAATATAAAGGGTTTCTCTATTTCTTACAAGATGTACTTGCCTATGGAGGGGAGAGAAAAACCTAAGAAAGAGAATGGAAGAGGAAAATGAGGGAAGAGAGAGTGAAGTTGGGTTATAATATATGGTGGGTTTGAGGTTTGGACCATGGTTTTAAATCATGATAAACCAAACCAAATAAATAAACCAAGAGTCAAGTGAACCAAAGAATGGATCTAGTTTCTCTACAACATATAACTACGCTAGCAAGAAAAATAATTACTCTCCAAATACGTATATTAGGAACAGATAGTGACAATTATATAGTTATTATCTAATTTGAACTAGTAGACATTGGTATGACATAGAACACCCTAGTACTAGCTAGTATAAATCACCAAACTTAGAATAACAAGTTGTTTGCCTAGTTTGGACATAGAAGTTTAACATAGAGCTAGTTAAACCAGTTTATCATTTTAGTTCACCATTTAACATTATTATTCCATATTTAGGACTCTTGGACTCCAGTTTATTCTTTGTTGACAGTTCATTGCTCAGGACCACAGGCGAGTACATTCTCTGACAGTTTTTATTATTTTGATCATTACTATGATTCTAGTTATAGTGTATATTTGATTCCGACACAGTGGATACACGGACTAATATCAAAGATATCTGTCATAAGGAGTCATAATTGGAATCCATCGTACTAGTTGGGGGACAAAAATTTATTAGCAAGTTATGTAATCATACCCCACCTTACATGCATCATAGCTCACCCCACACATCACGTTGGGTATAGCCTAAACATTTACATGCCTCATAGCCTATTATATATAATTAGCCTGACTTTTGCTTGCATCATAGCTAGCCATATGGTTAGCCTGACCTCACATGTATCATAGCCAATCATATATAACAAGCCTGATCTAGTCCCAAGCCAATCACATAGCAAACTGATATTTTACGGCAGTTAGCAAGTATTTCTATTCTTTATTCTAGTACATTCATTTCTAGCATTCACATATATATCTTCACTGCTAGTTATTTCTTTATGATGATTGTCTCTCTAGTTTTCTTACATTCCAGTATTTTATTCTATCATATATATTTCTTACTCACAGCTTTATAGTTTTCGTCAATATAATTGAAATTGCTATTAGTGTTTATGCTTTGCTCCAATCATGATTGGATAATATTTTTTAGAGGATCTTGAGGATTTTTGTCCTACCCATTATGGTCCAGGAGTATATGGCGATTACATTCCAGAGATTCCAGAGAAGCCACTACATATAGAGGAGATACCACCCGCAGTTGTTTAGACAGTACTTAGCCTAGTTTATTTATATATTGGATTGTTCTAAACTTAAGACTTGAGTTATATTATGTTGAGACTTATGTTGTGTTGAGATAGGTAGACTCTTAGACTCTATTTTGGTAGAGATAAATTATTTTGCCTCTCATATTTTTTTACATCTTTATCGTGCTATTTACCTTCCTTATAGTTATTGTGACTGAGTATATTATGAATTGATGATCATATGCATATTCATTGTCCTCTGTTTGGAGTTAAGATATGTTGACAGGTTTAATATCATTGATAGATAGCTATGTTGGTCCTAGACAGCGTTCTATCGTCGATGCTGCGGCGTAGGCTGGATGTACCTACGACTCACGCCCAATTTCTGGGTATGGGTCGTGACACATTTTAGTGGTGGCCCATGCAGGTCTAGGAAGAGTAAGATTAGGTCACAACTAGTATAATATTGTAGTTGTGCTCAGACTTAGAGTACTATTACGAGCATGAGATAGAGTTTAGGATGAGAGTATGCTAAATCACAACTAGAAAATTTCCAAATTTATTTTGCTAATCTGAATAATTGCTTCCTTAAAATTTTACTATCATTCTTTGATGATATCGTATCTTTCGCCTTTATTGATTTCTTCTTGTTTCAATCTGTCTTCAGGATGTCGCCGAAGACTATGTCGCTGAGATCGGGACCCGCAGCTTCTGAGAGGTCTGCCACCTCTCAACCTGCCACCCAGACAGCTGGAGTTGCTCCTCCTACTTCATCTGTTCATGTAGGAGTTTTCGCAACTTTTTGGGGTCCTTCTCCTCCACCTATCCAGAGGGTTGTGCCGACTGCTAAGGAGGACCTTCCACCACCACAGATTTTGTTTACAGGAGGTATACCCGCTGACTGGGCATAGATGTTCGCATTGATCCAAGGCATGGTGGATGCTCAGAGGATGTCGGCAGAGGCTCAGCAAGTTCAGGATAAGGCACAGAGTGTGCAAGAAGAGGCACACCAAGCGCAGGCCGAGCTGATGAGGAAGAGCATAGAAAATGCTCATCAGGTGGATCTCCATGTAGTAGAGAGAGTCGCACAGCAGCACCCTGGCCAGCCGTAGCAGCAGAGGCCAGGCACTATAGTGGACTTCAAGATGATGATACCTCAGGAGTTCAAGGTTATTGAGAGGAAACTCTAAGCCAATGACTGGCTGGAGGACATACAGAGGAACTTGCGCTTGGCTCAGATTCTAAAGAGTCTGTAGATCGAGGCCGCCGACAGTCAGATGTTCGATATCATGCTAACTTGGTATCGTACGAAGCTGAGATTTACTGCTAGTGGACTTACTTGAGAGGCTTTCAAGAAGATTTTCAAGGAGAAGTTCTTTCCTGATGTGGCCCTAGGAGTTTTGGAGAGTCAGTTCCATGACTTTGTCTAAGAAAACATGTCGGTCAATGAGTATACCGCAAAGTTTTACCGTTTGTGTTATTTTGCACCGTCGATGATTCGGGACCCAGGAGACCGAGCCCAGAAATTTAGAAAGGGGTTGATAAGAGAGATCAAGTCTCGTACTTTAGGATATCATACTGCTACCTTTGAGGGCATTCTGATGGATGCCCAGATCGCTGAGGATGACCTAGACCTCAGGCCCAGGGAGAGGATGCAATGTTCCTAGAAAAGCGAGTGGTAGCATGGGACCGGCCAAGCATTCCCACTTTCACCAGCAGCACAAGGCACCAGCTCAAGGACATATCCAGCAGCAGCGGCAGAGGCAGACCCAACCCGCTATCCAGTGTACGTACTACAGAAAAATAGGATACATGAGAGACATCTGCAGGAAGAGGCTGGGTACATATTTGTCTTGTGGATCATCAGCACACCAGTTGAGAGATTTTCCATCTATTCAGACTCGTCCAGGTCAGGGTGGAGCAGCCGCTCAGAGGGGACCTGCCAGAGTACCTATCGCACCAGAAGGCCAGCAGAGGGGACCTCCACTCCCACTATAGCAGCAGAGGTTTGCCCAGCAGCAGCAGCAGCAGAGAGGTGCACCCCAGGGATGAGCGTGTGCCATGATGGTCGAGGAGGCCAAACCAGCTGGAGACGTGATATCAGGTTCAGTTCTTCTCGATTCTATTCAGTATTTTTAATATTCGATTCTGATGCTTTCCATAGTTTCGTATCTATATCTTATGCTCTTAAGCATCGTTTAGAGACAGAACCCTTAGATAGGACTTGTAAGATCATGACTGATGGAGGCATTACCCTAGTCAGTGATTTTTGTAAGGACCGAAGAGTTTTATTGGGAGGCCGAGAGTTGAGTATGTGCTTACTCGTAATTCTACTTTCGGGATACGATATTATACTCGGGATGGATTGGTTGAGTAGGCACCATGCTACTATAGATTGTTGTGGAGATAGAGTGACATTTTGACCGCTTGGAGAGCCAGAGTTTGAGGTCGCTAGAGGAGCAACAGAGCAGAGCAGGGGCATCTTTTGTAGAGCCAGGGTGGAAGAAAAAGAGTTGCCACGTCTTTTGATAATGGAGTTCCTGGATGTCTTTCCAGAGGAGTTATCAGGATTACCGCCAGACAGAGATATCGAGACTTGGTACAAGGCGCAGAGCCAATATCACAGCACGTCTATAGGGTCAACAATAGCAAAATGACAAAACTAAAGAAACAGGTTGATGAGTTACAGCATAAGGGTTTCATCAAATCCAGTTCATCATCGTGGGGTGCTCCAGTATTGTTTGTACCGAAGAAGGATTGGTCGGTACTCATGTGTATCGACTATTGAGCTCTGAACAACCTCACTATCAAGACCAAATACCCGCTACCAAGGATAGATAATCTCTTCGAACAGTTGAGCGGAGAGAAGGTATTCTCGAAGATAGACTTGAGGGTCAGGCTACCACCAGGTGAAAGTGAAGAAAGAAGATATTTCAAAGATAGCTTTTCGGACACGGTATGGCCAGTTTGAGTTCATGGTGATACCGTTTGGGTTAACACATGCACCTGCGATATTCATAAACCTGATGAACAAGGTATTCCACCAGTACCTTGATAAGTTTATGGTGGTGTTCATCGATGATATTCTTGTATATTCAAAGATCCCGAAGGAGCATGAGGAGCACCTGAGGTTGGTTTTGGAGACTCTCAGAAAGTAGGAGCTTTACGAAAAGCTTTCAAAGTGCGAATTCTTCCTTGACAAGGTTGAATTCCTTGGGCATGTGGTGACAGGTGACGGTATCTCAGTTAACCCGAAGAAGATCGTGGCAGTGGAGTCATGGGCTACTCCCAATTCAATAGCTGAGATCAGGAGTTTTCTCGGACAAGTAGGTTACTACAGGAGGTTTATACAAGACTTCTCCAGGACTGCAGAGCCGATGACTAGATTGACCAGGAAGGATGTGGGTTTTGTCTGGATGAAGGATTGTCAGGCCATATTTAATGAGCTAAAGAAGAGATTGACGACAGCTTCAATTTTGCCATTGCTACCAGGGACATGTGGATTCACTATCTTTAGTGATGCTTCAGGGAAGGGTTTGGGTTGCGTTCTTTAGCAGCACGGAAAGGTGATTGCCTATGCTTCCAGGCAATTATATCCTCATGATAAGAACTACCCCACCCACGATTTGGATTTGGCAGCGGTCATCTTTTCTCTAAAGCTGTGCAAACACTATCTATACGGAGAGCGTGTAAAGATCTTCACAGACCACAAAAGATTAAAGTATGTGTTTATACAAAAGGAGATGAACATAAAGCAGAGGAGATAGTTGGAGTTGATAAAGGACTTCAATATTTTATTGTAGTACCACCTAGGGAAGGCTAACGTAGTCGCCAATGCTTTGAGCGGGTATCCGATGGCTATGTACTTGACAACAGATAGATACTTGTTGGCCAATCTTGAGAGTTTAGGAATTGAGGTGTTAGTTCCTGATATCGAGATTTAGATGTGGGGTTTACAGATATAGTCTGAGCTGATAGACAGAATCAGAAGTATGCAATATGATGATGAGCCTCTAAGGAGTATTAAGACACAGGTTCGGACGAAATTATCAGAGGACTTCACCATTGCTGATGATGGATCGTTGTGACACGGTACTAGGATATGTGTGCCGAGCGGGGAGCTATGCGAGGTGGTTTTGCAGAAGGTGCATCGCTCTCAGTACTCGATGCATCCAGGTGCCAACAAGATGTATTGAGACCTGAGGGAGCACGTATGGTGGTATGGTATGAAGCACGAGGACGTACGCTTCGTATCCAATTATTTAGTGTGCCAGCAGGTAAAGGCAGACTGACAGAGGCCAGGTAGATTTTTTAGCTTTTATCCATCCCAGAGTGAAAGTAGGAGCATGTGACTATGGATTTTGTTTTGGGGCTTCCGCGTTCTCCAGGAGGAAAAGACGTGATTTGGGTCACCGTAGACAGGTTAACCAAATTATCCCACTTATTACCATTCAAAGTGGGTACGTCGACGGATAATCTAGTGGAGATGTATGTATGATAGATTATCAAATTATATGGGGTTCCTGTGAGCATCATCTCGGATCAGGATAGTCATTTCACTTCCCACTTCTGGAGGAGTTTGCAGGCGAGCTTGGGCACTCAGCTCAAGTTCAGTACCGTATATCACTCCCAAACAGACGGGTAGTCGGAGAGGACTATTCAGACTCTCGAGAATATGCTTTGTACTTATGTTCTAGATCTCGGAGGTTCTTGGGAGGATCATCTACACCTGGTAGAGTTTGCTTACAACAACAGTTATCAGGCCAGTATCGAGATATCACTATTCGAGGCTTTATAAGGACGGAGGTATCACACACTGTTATCTTGGGATGATGTCGGGGAGTGTCACCCTCATATTTTTATTTAAGGGTAGTTTGGTAATTGACATGGGTATTTTATTTTTAGAATTGATTGTATTTAAATATTATGCATGTGTGAATATTTAATTATTGTATTATTTATTTATTGTTAGTTGTAGATTTATTTTAGACTTGTGTAGTGGACCTAACCAATTTATTAGCTGTATCCCAATATTTTAGATTGGTTTAGATTGAGCCCATGAATTAGGCCCATGGATTAGGAGGTTGGATTAATTAGTAAAACCATTAGACTAGAACCTTCCTTAATTAATTAATTTCTTTATGAGAGGCCCCAAGGGGTAAATAGGAAATTTCATACTTGCTTGGGTAGAGGGCTAAGACCAGCCATTAGAGGAGGAGAGAGAGTGTCTCTCTCATTTTATTTTCTATTGCATTTAGATCTAGTTTTTCCCCTTTCCAAATTTTTTTCATTTCCTCATCAATTCTCTACCAATTTCTTCACAAATTTCTTCCATAGTCCTCATTGGAGGCTTCTACATCAAGGATCTACATGAAGGAAGCAAGAAGCAACAAGGAGGAGGCCAAGATCTACAAGGAGAGGAGCTACATTTCTATTTGAGGATTTTTTTATTGGGAATCCATATCCCAATAGGTATATTTCAGTTTTTCCTCTTCTAGTAGACTCTAAATCTAAGATTTAACCATGAGAAACCAACCCATATGCATAGGCTACCCATAGAAATTGGTTTTAGGTTCAGAGGAGACCTATGGTGGAAGTTATGTGCATTTTGGTGTCAATTTTGGAAGATTTTCGAGATTGGCATATGTGGTATTTGTCATTTGGTCAAATAGATCAATATGACATATAATTGATTGTTTGTAACTAGTGTCGTGTCCACAATTGGATACGTGTAGGCCGTATCTCGTTAATTTGACGATATAGATTAATTTTGGGAGTTTTCCTCTGACACGGGGACTTGTGGATACCACACCATGACACGGATACGTAGTTGATCTAATTATTATACTTATTATTCATATTTAGTGTATTAGACTTGCTCGTGTCCTGCGGGATATGTTTGGTTGTGCGTTGGAGCCGTATCACAAACGTATCATAGAATTAGTGTGATACGGGTGCGGTGCACTCCACGTGTTTGGTTTATTGCCTTTATTTCTATATATATATTGTGTATATATACTTGTATATTAGATTATATGATCTATAGATATATATATGAGTATATATTATATGTTATAGTATAGCTAAGTATACGTATAGCTATGTATAACTATATGTATCAAATTATATATATATATATATATATATATATATATATATATATATATGTGTGTGTGTGTGTGTGTGTGTGTGTGTGTGTACATATATATGTGTATGTGTTCATTTATATATATATATATATATATGTGTTCATAAATATATATATATATATATAAACACTCACTCACACACACACACACACACACACACACACACACACATATATATATATATATATATATATATATATATATATATATATATGTGTGTGTGTGTGTGTGTGTGTGTGTGTGAGTGTTTATATATATATATATATATATATATATATATATATATATATATATATATATATATATATATATATATATATATATATATAATTATGTGTTGTGTGTGAGTGTGTATATCTATCTATCTATCTATATGTATATGTATGATTGCATATATATATATATATATATATATATATATATATATATATATATATATATATAAAGTAGAGAGTGTGTATTTATATATATGTAGATTGATATATACATGGAGGCATAGATGTATATATGAGTGTACATGTGAGCTTAGTGTTGTGTGTGTTTATGTTTGTGAGTGAGAGCAACAGTGACAGCAAAGGGGGAGAACTGTGTCGTATCCTACTGCACAGTGCAACAGGGAACAAATAGACCAGTCAGTGCACAAGGCTATAGCAAGAAGGAGAAGTTCTATAGTCCAACTGCAGTATGCAGCAAGCTGAACAAGAGGGGATGCAGTTGGGCACAGTGGTAGTATCAGGGAGACTGCAGCATTGGCAACTGAAGGGGTCGGAAAATAACCAAGGGGCAGAATCCTCATGCACTGCTCAGTGCAGCAATGTACAGTCTGCACAAGGGGGAAGTCAGCAGCTCGGGCATGGAAAAAAAGAGCAATGTGCATCAAGACTCGAGGCAGTACATCAGTGTACAATTTTATGCACTGCTCAGTGAGTAGTATCTGCACAGTGGCTGCAAGGGGGGAACAGCCACTGCTCGAGTGAGCAGTCAGACAGTGCATAGTGGCAACACTGGGATGTATCAATGATTCCAGTATCAGTAGTTCAGCAGGTTAGTATCAGTATCAGTACAGTGTTCAGTAAGGTATCGAGCAATATCAGTTTCAGGTACTCAGTTCAGTGAGGTTTTGGTGTAGATATAGATGGGTAGTTAATTAGTTTGGTTATGTTGATAGATAGTTAGATACGTATACTAGTATATGTAATGTTGTTAGAGTAGTGTATTAATTAGTAGTTAAATAGGTAGTAGTAATATACCTTACTAATATATGGTTAGCTATATTAGCTATATGTAGATATATGTATGTATTGTATTATAGTTAGTTTATATGATGGTGTATATATATATATATATATATATATATATATATATATATATATATATATATATTAGTAGTTAGTATATGTTATCTTTTAGTTAGAATATTAGTTTTGGGTTTTTATATGTATTTAGCTATATTCATGAGTGTTTTGAATTACCTCGGGATACCAAGGTAATATCAAGGTATTGGGTCGATACTCAAGGTATTGGGTGTGAGTATCGGGATAGGTGTGAGGTAGCGCGATATGCATTGGTGCAAGGCCAAGGTATCCTAATTTCATTGTTTTAATATAGATACTATGTATATTGACTTGTATGTATATCTAAACTATTATTTTCGTATATTGAACTTGCGTATCTTAGGATACAGCTTTTTGAGTGTTTCTTAGTATCTTAGAGTAGTTAGTATTGCTTAGTTTCATAGTGCATTGACCTAGTATCTTAGTGTTAGACTCTTGCAAACTAGAATTAATCAGTTTGACCTAGAAATGGCTTTATGACTTAGAATTGCATCATATTAATTTATTTCTATTCTTGAACCTAGTATTGATGCAACATACCATATATAGGTCTGTGTGACACCAGCTTGGGCATCGAGAGACACACCTTGCTCAGAACTTCAGGCGAGTACATTTCTTTGATAGTTTTCAATTCATAATAGTGTATGTATGCATGTTCTAGAATTGTATACTTGATTCCGATACAGTAATTTTACGGACGTGTACTACATGGATCCCGTCAGGAGATGTTATTCCCTATCGTGTTCAGCGGGTACTCGTGTACATGTATTTCATCGTGTATATTGGGTATTGATTTATATTTCGTGTTCACATACTGCTCGTGTTCAGTGTGCTTATTCGTGTACACCTACTACTCGTGTTCAGTGGTTATTATATTCATGTACGCCTACTGCTTGTGTTCAGTGGTCATATTCGTGTTCGTAGCATATCATAATTGGATCCATTGATATTAGTTAGGGTGGGAGAGTAGGAGTTGATAATGTGATCAAAGCCCCATTGTTCTTCGTATACATTCTGATTATATACCTCACATGTAATCGTCTTACCTTTTTGATCATGTTCACCTAAACCGATCACATAATGAACTTGTATTCGGAGGCACATTAGTTAGATTGTAGTTATTTTATCATATTGATGATATTCATATTGTTGTTCTATATATTCTCGTATATTACATGTATACCTATTGTTCATTCATTCATATGTTAGTGATCTCGTATTTCATTTTTATTATCTGTTTTATATGATCGATTATGTTATTGAAACTGCTTTCAGAGGTATGTACTTTGCTCTAATCCTGACTGGATATATTTTCTAGATGATTGGCTTATAGAGCAGTGTCCCACATTCTATGGGCCACAGGACGGTGTACCTATAGAGGATACTCCTATAGACTAGGACTTAGTTGCAGAGCCCGAGGAGGTCTAATTATTGGTGTTGGCTTGTATTAGACTATTATATTGTTAAGATTCACAGTTTGTATTATTATTTCAGGTTATGGATTGTATCTTATTCTTTCCTTCGCTATTCCATTCGTGCTTTATCTTCCTTAGTTTATTTTGTGATTGAGATTAGTTATACTTGTGAGATACCATATTGTTCCTCCGTTTAGAGTTGAGATGATTGACAGGTACCATACTATATTGTTGAGATGTTAGATAGTTAGAAATGACCCAAACAACGTTCTACCACCGATGCTGCGGCGTAGGTTGGGCATAACCACGTACTCGTGCTCGAATATCCGGGTGCGGATCGTGACACATTTTTAGTGGTGGCCCATGCAGGTCTAGAGTCACAAATAGTGCGATTCATAGTGGTGCTCATCTAAAGTACTGCTACGAGCCTGCTTTAGGAAATAGGATTTAGAATGAGAGTTTACTCAATCACAACTAGGAAACAATTCCAATATCTGTTTGCAAATCCTAATCTACTGAATATTGCCTTTTACTTTGAATAAAGTTATGTCCCTCTTTGATGATATCGTATCATATTCAATATTGATTCTTTATTTCAATCTATCTTCAAGATGCCACCGAAGACGTATTTTCAGCGCTCAGGTGCCGCGACAGCATGATCAGTCACTTCACCACCCTTGAGGGCAGCACCCTCAGACGATGGTCTAGTACCTATATTCATGAGGTCAGCTTCACCGGTCCAGGTGGGCATATTTGCAGCAGCTTTCGGAGGTGCTCCACCTCCGGTACCGAGGACAGGGCAGACAATTTTCGTGGATCTTCCACCCCCACCATCAGTGGTCGATTAGACGCAAATATCCGCATTCTTCCAGCAGATGATGGAGATGCAACAGCGTCAATCAGAAGTCCTACGACAGAGCGTGGAGAATGCTTACCAGATCGCACTTGCAGTAGTTGAGAGAGCTACTACAGTCCAGCCACAGACGCCACCACCTCAGTTTATTCCTCGGCAGCCGAGGCCGAGTACCATCATAGACTTCAAGAGGATGGGCCCGAAGGACTTTAGAGGCACAGAGGGGATCCTTTATGCGGATGATTGGATCGAGGATATCGAACGGAACCTGCGGCTGGTGTAGATTCCAGAGATATTACAGATAGAGGCAGCGGGGTGTTTGATGTTTGATATTGCTTTGACATGGTTTCGGACAGATCCCAGGATCGCAGTACCTGGACTCACTTGGTAAGCTCTCAAAAAGATTTTCAAGGAGAAGTTATTTCCAGACGTGACTCTTACATCTTTGGAGAGCCAGTTCCAGTATCTCATCCAGGAAGGTATGTCAGTGGACGAGTATGCTGCAGAGTATTGCCAACTAGGTCATTTCGTGGAGTGGCAGAACCCTAGAGGTAGAGCTAGGAAGTTCAGGAAGGGCCTGAACCAGGAGGTCAAATCCCACACCAACGGAGATCCTACTGACACCTTCGAAGAGATTCTCAGACAGGCGCAGAGAGCGGAGGATGACTTAGAGCTTGGCTCTAAGAGGCCGAGGGACACAGGATGATCCAGTACCAACATGGGTCCAGCAAAGAGGCCTTATTTCTAGCAACAACATCAGAGGCATTACCAGTACCAGAGGCAGCAGTATCACGGGCCAGCTAAAGGGCCGGCACAGCAGATGCATCAGATCTAGAGGGCAGCTGTTCCTTGCACTTTCTGTAAGAAATAAGGATATGGATGGGATGCATGCAGGATGAGACTAGGCCAATGCTTATTCTGTGGATCGGGAGATCATCAGTTGAGGGCTTGTCCTAAAGTCCCAACTTGTCCAGCTCAGGACGGATGTCAGGCGCAGAGAGCACCGCTAGACCACCAGCAGGACAGCAGAGAGGACCTCTACCACCGCAGCAGTAGCAGTTTGCTCAGTATCAGCAGCAGAGAGGTACACAGCGATAGGGGCAAGCTTTTGCCTTGACTGTCGAGGAGGAGGAGCCGGTTGGCGATGTCATCTCAAGTTTAGTTTTTCTCGATTCCTTTCCAGCTCATGTTTTATTCGATTTTGGTGCTTCTCATTGTTTTATATCTGTATCTTTTGCTTTGAGGCATCGTCTTGAGTCTTAAATGTTAGCGAGGACTTGCAAGATCATGACCGGGGGTGGTATTTTCCTGGTCAGTGATGTTTGTAAGAACCAGAGAGTTTATTTAGGAGGCCGAGAGTTGAGCGTATGTTTACTCGTAATGCCACTTCTGAGTTATGATATAGTACTTGGGATGGATTGGTTGAGTAGGCATCACACTAGTATCGATTATCTTGGAGGCAGAGTGTTATTTCAGATGCCAGAAGAGCCAGAGTTCGAGTTCGTTCGAGGAGCAGTAGGGCAGAGCGAAGGTGACTTTTGTGGAGCTTTGGTAGAAGAGCAGGAGCTACCACATCCGTTGATTACAGAGTTCATAGATGTCTTTCCAGAGGAGTTGTCGGGGTTACCGCTGGACAAAGATGTGGAGTTCTCTATAGATTTAGTACCAGGCACAGAGCCGATATCTCAGCATGTCTATAGAGTAAACAACAACGAACTGGCAGAGTTGAAGAAGCAGGTGGATGATTTACAAGACAAGGGCTTTATCCATTCCAGTTTATCACCATAGGGTGCTATGATACTTTTTGTACCAAAGAAGGATGGGTCGGTATGTATGTGTATCGACTACAGGGCACTTAACAACCTCACTATCAAGAACAAATACCCGTTGCCACGGATTGATGATTTGTTTGGCCAGTTGAGCGGAGGGAAGGTATTCTCAAAGATAGACTTGAGGTCAGGGTACCACCAGGTGAAAGTGAAGAGGAAAGATATCCCGAAGATAGCTTTCAGGACTCGTTATGGACAGTTTGAGTTCTTGGTGATACCGTTTGGGTTGACCAATACCCCAGCAGTGTTCATAAACCTGATGAACAAGGTATTTCATCAGTACCTGGATCAGTTTATTATAGTCTTCATTGATGATATTTTGATATATTCAAAGACCCCAGAGGAGCATGAGCAGCTTAAGGATAGTTTTGGAGACCCTCAGGAAGGAGAAGCTGTATGACAAGCTATCAAAGTATGATTTTTCCTTGATAAGGTTGAATTCCTCGGGCATGTTATTATAGGAGATGGAATCTCAGTGGACCCGAAGAAGATTTTTGCAGTTGAATCATGGTCTACCCCGAGTTCAGTAGCAGAGATCAGGAGCTTCCTTGGATTGGCGGGCTACTATCGGAGGTTTGTTCAGGACTTTTCCAGACTTGCAAAGCCGATGACTAGACTAACCAGAAAGGATGTAGAGTTCGTCTGGACTGAGGATTGTCAGTCAATATTTGAGGAGCTGAAGAAGAGATTGACTACATCTATAATATTAACATTGCTATCAGAAGCAGGAGGATTTTCCATATACAGTGATGCATCAGGAAAGGGTTTGGGTTCTGTATTACAGCAGCACGAAAAGGTGATTGCCTATGCTTCCAGGCAATTACACCCGCATGAGAAAAACTATCCTACCCATGACTTGGAGTTGGCAGTGGTTATCTTTGCTCTCAAATTATAGAAACACTACTTGTATGGAGAGAGAGAAGAGATCTTTACAGACCACAAGAGCTTGAAGTATGTGTTTACACAAAAAGAGCTCAACATGAGGCAGCAGCGATGGTTGGAGTTGATGAAAGACTTCGATATTTTCTTGTAGTACCATCTAGGGAAGGCCAACATAGTCGCGGATGCCTTAAGCAGGTATCCCGTGGCTATGTGCTTGACTAGAGACAGATATTTATTGGCCGATCTTGACAGTTTGGGCATTAAGGTACTAGTTCCTAGAGTCGCAACACAAATGTGGGGACTTTAGGTACAGTCAGAGCTAATGGACAGGGTCAGAGTCGGACAGTATGAGGATGAGTCTCAGAGGAGCATCAGAGCACAGGTTCAGATCGGGTTGGCAGAAGATTTCAATATCGTCGATGATGGATTAATGCGGTACGGTACCAGATTGTGTGTGCCGAGAGGAGCATTGCGCGAGAAGATTCTACAGGAGGCGAATCGATCTCAGTACTCTATGCATCCAGGTGCCAACAAGATATATAGAGACATGAGGGAGCATGTATGGTGGTATGGTATGAAGCGGGAGGTAGCTAGCTTCGTATCCAGATGCTTAGTTTGCCAGCAAGTAAAGGTGGAGAGACAGAGGCCAGGTGGATTGCTTCAGCCTTTACCCATTCCGGAGTAGAAATGGGAGCACGTGACCATGGATTTTTGTAGGACTTCTGCGTTCTCCAGGAGGTCAAGATATAATTTGGGTCATCGTGGACAGGTTGACCAAATCAGCTAACTTTCTGCCATTCAAAGTGGGTACATCTACAGAGAAGCTCGCGGAGATGTATGTGCTCCAGATTGTCAGATTATACGGTGTTCCAGTAAGCATAGTCTCGGATTTGGATAGTCACTTCATATCCCACTTCTGTAGGAGTTTGCAGGCTAGCTTGGGCACTCAGCTCAAGTTTAGTACCGCTTATCACCCTCAGACTGACGGACAGTCGGAGAGGACTATTCAGACTCTCTAGGACATGCTATGCACCTATGTTTTGAATCTTGGAGGTTATTTGGAGGATTACCTTTATTTGGTAGAGTTTTCATACAACAACAGCTACCAAGCCAGTATCAAGATGTCACCATTCGAGGCATTGTATGGACGAAGATGCCGCACTCCGTTATCCTGGGATGATGTTGGTGAGAGAGCGTTATTGGGACCTGAGATAGTAGTAGATGCAGCCGAGAAGGTAAAGCTTATCAGGGATAGACTTCGAGTGGCACAGGACAGACAGCGACATTGGGCCGATAGCCACCAGAGACCTTTGGAGTTTGAGGTATAGATTTTTGTTTTGCATTGCTTATGATTGATTATTTGTTTTGTTAGAGTGCTAAGGTTGTGTTTCGTGCTAGGTTGGAGGTCTGGTTTTCTTGAGGATTTCTCTGACACGTAGTACGATTTATTTCGGTGGAGGCAGAAAGCTTAGTCCGTGATTCATCGGACCTTCCAGTATTCTTGAGAGGGTCGGTGCAATTGCATACAGACTAGACTTACCACCTGCATTAGAGGGAGTGCACAACATATTTCATGTGTCACAGCTGAGATGGTACGTGGCAGATCCCAGTCATGTGTTGGATCACTCGGAGATAGAGGTGAGCCCTACTCTTAGCTATCCAGAGCAGCCAGTGGAGATACTGGATCAGAGAAAGAAGGTGCTGAGGAACCAGACGATTCCTTTGGTGCATGTCGCGTAGAGGCATCACTCGCCAGGAGGGAGTACCTGGGAGCGAGAGGCCGAGATGTGCGAGCGATATCCATATATGTTTGAGCCGTGAGGTATAATTCTTTTTGCTTTGTATTTTTTGCTTGTGGTAGTTAATTTCTTCCTAAATTTCGAGGATGAAACTCTTCTAAGGTGGGTAAGATTGTCACCCTCACATTTTTATTTAAGGGTAGTTTGATAATTGACATGGGTATTTTATTTTTAGAATTGATTGTATTTAAATATTATACATGTGTGAATATTTAATTATTGTATTATTTGTTTATTGTTAGTTGTAGATTTATTTTAGACTTGTGTAATAGACATAACCAATTTATTAGTTGCATGAACCCAACATTTTAGATTGGTTTAGATTGAGCCCATGAATTAGGCCCATGGTTTAGGAGGTTGGATTAATTAGTGAAATCATTAGACTAGAACCTTCCCTCCTTAATTAATTTCTTCATGAGAGGCCCCAAGGGATAAATAGGATATTTTATACTTGCTTGGGGAGAGGGCTATGGCCGGCAATTAGAGGAGGAGAGAGAGTGTCTCTCTCATTTTATTTTCTATTGTATTTCGATCTAGTTTTTCTCCTTTCCAAATTTCCTTCATTCCCTCATCAATTCCCCCCAATTTCTTCACAAATTTCTTCCCTACTCTTTATTGGAGGCTTCTATATCAAGGATCTATAAGAAGTAAGCAAGGAGCAACAAGGAGGAGGCCAAGATCTATAAGGAGAGGAGCTATATTTCTATTTAGGAATTTTTCATTGGGAATCCATCTCCCAATAGGTATATTTTAGTTTTTCCTCTTCTAGTAGACTCTAAATCTAATATTTAACTATGAGAAACCAACCCACATGTATAGGCTACCCATAAGAATTGGTTTTAGGTTCATAGGAGACCTATAGTGGAAGTTATGTGCATTTTGGTGTCAATTTTGGGAGAATTTCGAGATTGGCACATGTGGTATTTGTCATTTGGTCAAATAGATCAATATGACACATGAGTGATTGATTGTGACTAGTGTCATGTCCACAATTGGATACGTGTAGGTCGTATCTCGTCAATTTGATGATACTGATTGATTTTGGGGGTTTTCCTCCGATACGGGGACTTGTGGATACTACACCTTGACACGGACACGTGTTGATCTAATTATTATACGTATTGTTCATATTTAGTATATTAGACTTGCTCATGTCCTTCAAGATGTGTTTTGTTGTGTGTTGGAGTCGTATCACAAGCGTATAATAGAATTAGTGTAATACGGGTGCGGTGCACTTCATATGTTTGGTTTATTGCCTTTATTTCTATATGTATTTGCGTATATATATTTGTATATTAGATTATATGATCTATTGATATATATGATTATATATTATATGTTATAGTATAGCTAAGTAGACGTATATATATATATATATATATATATATATATATATATATATATATATATATATGTGTGTGTGTGTGTGTGTGTGTGTGTGTGTGTGTGTGTGTGTGTATGTGTTCATATATATATGTGTGAGTGTTTATATATATATATATATATATATATATATATATAATACATATATGTGTATCTGTATGTTATATATATATAATTATGTGTGAGTGTATATATATCTATCTATAGGTATATGTGTTATTGCATATATATATATATATATATATATATATATATATATATATATATATATATATATATATATATATATATATATATATATATATATATGCAATAACACATATATATATATATATATATATATATATATATATATATATATATATATATATATATATATATATATATATATATATATATAGTAGTGAGAGTGTATTTATATATATGTAGATTGATATATACATGGAGGCATAGATGTATATATGAGTGTACATGTGAGCTTAGTGATGTGTGTGTTTATATTTTTTAGTGAGTGAGTGAGTGAGAGCAACAGTGACAGCAAAGAGGAAGAACTGTGCAGTATCATACTGCACAGAGCAACATGCAACAAATAGAGCAGTCAGTGTACTAGGCTACAACAAGAAGGGGAAGTTCTGTAGTCCAACTGTATTGTGCCGCAAGTTGAGCAATAGGGGATGCAATTGGGCACAGTGGCAGTATCAGGGAGACTGCAACATTGGAAACTGAAGGGGTCGAACAATGACCAAGGGGCAGCATCCTCATGCACAGCTCAGTGCAGCAATGTGCAGTGAGCTGCACAAGGGGGAAGCCAGCAGCTCGGTCATGGAAGAGAAGAGCAATGTGCATCAAGACTCGAGGCAGTACATCAGTGTGCAATTTTATGCACTGCTTAGTGAGCAATATCTGTACAGTGGCTGCAAGGGGGGAAGAGCCACTGCTCGAGTGAGCAGTCAGGCAGTGCACAGTGGCAATACTGGGATGTATCAATGATTCCAGTATCAGTAGTTCAGCGGGTTAGTATCAGTATCAGTATAGAGTTCAGTAAGGTATCGAGCAGTATCAGTTTCAGGTACTCAGTTCAGTGAGGTTTTGGTGTAGGTATAGATGGGTAGTTAATTAGTTTGGTTATGTTCATAGATAGTTAGATACGTATACTAGTATATGTTATGTTGTTAGAGTAGTGTATTTGATTAGTAGTTGAATAGGTAGTAGTGATATACCTTACTAATATATGGTTAGCTATATTAGCTATATGTAGATATGTATGTATTGTATTATAGTTAGTTTCTATGATGGTATATATATATATATATATATATATATATATATATATATATATATATATATATATATATATATATATATTAGTAGTTAGTATATGTTAGCTTATAGTTAAAATATTAGTTTTGGGTTTCTATATGTATTTAGCTATATTCATGAGTATTTTGAATTACCTCGGGATACCAAGGTAATATCAAGGTATTGGGTCGATACTCAAGGTATTGGGTGTGAGTATCGGGATAGGTGTGAGGTAGTGCGATAAGCATTGGTACAAGGCCAAGGTATTATAATTTCATTATTTTGATATAGATACTATGTATATTGACTTGTATATAAATCTTAACTATTATTTTTGTATATTGAACTTGTGTATCTTAGGATACGGCTTTTTGAGTGTTTATTAGTATCTTAGATTAGTTAGTATAGCTTAGTTTCATAGTGCATTGACCTAATATCTTAGTGTTAGACTCTTACAACCTAGAATTAATCGATTTGACCTAGAAATAACTTCATGACTTAGAATTGCATCATATTAATTTATTTCCATTCTTGAACCTAGCATTGATGAAACATACCATATATATGTCTGTGTGACATCAGCTTGGGCATTGAGAGACACACCTTGCTCAGGACTTCAGGCAAGTACATTTCTCTGATAGTTTTTAATTCATAATAGTGTATATATGCATGTTCTAGAATTGTATACTTGATTCCGACACAGTGATTTCACAGAATTGTACTACATGGATCCCATCAGGAGATGTTATTCCCTACCGTGTTCAGCGGGTACTCGTGTACATGTATTTTACCGTATATATTGGGTATTGATTTATATTTTGTGTTCACATACTGCTCGTGTTCAGTGTGCTTATTTGTGTACACCCACTTTTCGTGTTCAGTGGTTATTATATTCGTGTACACCCACTGCTCGTGTTCAGTGGTCATATTCGTGTTCGTAGCGTATCGTGATTGGATCCATTAGTATTAGTTGGGGAAGGGAGAGTAGGAGTTGATTATGTGATCAAAGCCACACTGTTCATCGTGTACATTATGATTACATACCTCACTGGTAATCGTCTTACCTTTTTGATCATGTTCACCCAAACCGATCACATAATGAACTTGTATTCTGAGGCACATTAGTTAGATTGCAGTTATTTTATCACATTGCTGATATTCATATTGTTGTTCTATATATTCTCGTACATTACCTGTATACCTATTGTTCATTCATTCATATGTTAGTGATCTCGTATTTTATTTCTATTATCTGTTTTATATGCTCGATTATGTTATTGAAACTGCTTTCAGAGGTATGTACTTTGCTCCAATCCTGACTGGATATATTTTCCAGATGATTGGCTTATAGAGCAGTATCCCATATTCTACGGGCCGCAGGATGGTGTACCTATAGAGGATACTTTTATAGATCAGGAGGACTTAGTTGCAGAGCCTGAGGAGGTCTAGTTATTGGTGTTAGCTTGTATTAGACTATTGTATTATTGAGATTCACAATTTGTATTATTATTTTAGATTGTGGATTGTATCTTATTCTTTCCTTCGCTATTCCATTCGTGCTTTATCTTCCTTAGTTTGTTTTATGATTGAGATTAGTTATACTTTTGAGATACCATATTGTTCCTCCGTTTGGAGTTGAGATGGTTGACATGTACCATACTATATTGTTGAGATGTTAGATAGTTAAAAATAACCCAGGCAGCGTTCTACCGCCGATGCTGCAACGTAGGCTTGGCGTAACCACGTACTCGTGCCCGAATATTCGGGTGTGGGTCATGACACATTTTTAGTGGTGGCCCATGTAGGTCTAGAGTCACAAGTAGTACGATTCGTAGTGGTGCTCGTCTAGAGTACTGTTGAATAAAGTAGTGCAATTCGTAGTCGGAAATATAATTTAGGCTGAGAGTTTACTCAATCACAACCAGGAAACAATTCCAATATCTGTTTGCAAATCCTTATCTATTGAATATTGTCTTTTACTTTGAATAAAGTTCTTCCTTCTTGGATGATATCGTATCACATTCAATATTGATTCCTTATTTCAATCTATCTTCAGGATGTCACCGAAGATGCGTTCCCAGCGCTCAGGTACCGCGACAACACGATCAGTCACTTTACCACCCTTGAGGGCAGCACCCTCAGACGATGGTCCAGTACCTACATTCAGGAGGTCAGCTTCATCGGTCCAGGTGGGCATATCTGCAGCAGCTTTCGGAGGTTCTCCACCTCCGGTACCGAGGACAGGGCAGACAATTTTTGGCGATCTTCCACCCCCACCACCAGTAGTCGATCAGACACAGATGTTCACACTCTTCCAACAGATTATGGAGGCGCAACAGCGTCAATCAGAGGTCCTACGATAGAGCATGGAGAATGCTCACCAAATTGCGCTTGCAGCAGTTGAGAGAGCTACTACAGTCTAGCCATAGACGGCACCACCTCAGTTTATTCCTCAGCAGCCGAGGCCGGGTACCATCATAGACTTTAAGAGGATGGGCCCGAAGGACTTTAGAGGCACATAGGGTATCCTTTATTCAGATGATTGGATAGAGGACATCGAGCGAAACCTACGGCTGGCGCAGATTCCAGAGATATTACAGATAGAGGCAGCGGGGTGTATGATGTTCGATATTGCTTTGATATGGTTCCGAACAAACCCCAGGATCGCAGTACCAGAACTCACTTGGAAAGCTTTCAAAGAGCTTTTCAAAGAGAAGTTCTTCTCAGATGTGGCTCTTATATCTTTGGAGAGTCGGTTCCAGTACCTCGTCTAGGGAAATATGTCAGTGGACGAGTATGTGGCGGAGTATTATCAACTAGGTTATTTCGTGGAGGGGCAAAACCCAAGAGGTAGAGCCAGGAAGTTCAGGATGGGCCTGAACCGGAGGTCAAATCCCACACCAACGGAGATCCTACCGCCACTTTCGAGGAGATTCTCAGACAGGCACAGAGAGCGGAGGATGACTTAGAGCTTGGCTCTAAGAGGCCGAGGGACACATGAGGATCCAGTACCAACACGGGTCTAGCAAAGAGGTCTCATTTCCAGCATCAGCACTAAAGGCATTACCAACACCAGAGGCAGCAGTATCATGGGCCAGATAGAGCGTCGGCACAATAGATGCATCAGATCTAGAGGGCAGCTGTTCCGTGCACTTTCTGTAAGAAGCAAGGATATGGATGTGATGCATGTAGGATGAGACTAGGCCAATGCTTATTCTGTGGATCAGGAGATCATAAGTTGAGGGCTTATCCTAAAGTCCCAATTCGTCCAGCTCAGGGAGGAGGTCAGGCGCAGAGAGTACCTGCTCGACCACCAGCAGGACAGTAGAGAGGACCTCTACCACCGCAGCAGCAGAAAGCATAAAATTGCTTGTTTGCTTTATTTTAGATTGTGTGTTAAGGCTGTACTTTGTTCTAGGTTGGCGATTTGGTGTTCTTGCGGATTTCTCTGACATGGGACATGATTCTCATTGGTGGAGGCGAAAAGCTTAGTCTACGGTACATCGGACCTTTCGGTATTCTTGCGAGGGTCGGTGCAGTATCCTACAGACTAGACTTGTTGCCTGCACTAGTGGGAGTGCATGACTTATTCTATATGTCACAGCTGAGATGGCACGTGGTAGATCCTAGTCATGTAATAGATCACTAGGAGATCGAGGTTGGTCTGACTCTCAGCTATCCATAGCAACATGTAGAGATTTTGGATCTTAGGGAGAAGGAATTGCGGAACCAGGATACCCCTTTGGTTCGTGTCGCATGGAGACATCACTCTCCAGGTGAGTCAACCTGGGAGAGGAAGGATGTAATGTGTGAGCAATACCCGTATCTCTTCGAGCCATGAGGTATGTTACTACCATATTTTCTAGAAAGAGTATTTTTGGTTATTTCATAATTAATTAATTTACATGCTTATTGAATATTTATTTATTGTATTATTTAATTATTGTTAGATGTTAGATTTGATTTTGGACTTGTGTTAGTGGACCTAACTAGATTAGACTAGACTCATGGACCAACATTAATTCTAGTTAGATTGAGCCCAACAAACAAGCAGGAATGTTAGCCCATTCATTAGGAGGATAACTTAAATAGTTAAACCAAATGGATTAGAACCTTAATTCCTTTATAACAAGCCCCAAGGGGTATTGTAAACTTTTTATAGTAACTTGGAGTAGGGGCAAGGCCGACCATAGGAGGGGGGAGGAGAGAGACTCTCTCTCTCTCTCTCTCTCTCTCTCTCTCTCTCTCTCTCTCTTCATCCATTTATTTTAATTCTAGATCTAAAAAATTTTCCATCCAAATTCCTTCATCTCTACACCAATCCCTACCCAAATTTCTTCCCAGTTACTTCTCTAATCACCATTGGAGGCTATTGGAATAAAAAAAGGCAAGAATCTATAAGTAGGAGGAAGGAGCACAAGTTGAAGGCTCTTGACACTCATTTGGAGACTTGTCTTGGGAATCCATCTTCCAATAGGTATAATTTAGTTTTCTCTCTTTAATTAGACTCAAAATCTGTAGTTTAATCATTAAGAACCCTTCAATATACTAAGGGTACCCATAGGAAGTGGAATTAGGTTCATAGGAGGCCTATGGAAGAAGTTATGTGGTATTTTGTGTCAATTTTGGGAGAATTCCAAGATTGGCATATCTTATGTTTGTCAATATGTCAATTAGACCAAATTGACATATGTATGGTTGTGTGAGACTAGTGTCGTGTCCATAATTGGATACATGTAGGCCGTATCACGACAATTTGGCCATATGGGTTGATTTGGGGGTTTTCTTCCGATACGGGGGTTTGAGCATGTCATATTTTGACATGGGCACGCGAATGAGTAACTAGCTCTTCATGTTATTTCTAATTATGATTCTAGACTTGCTTGTGTCATTCAGGATACGTTTGGTGGTGTGGTTGAGCCGTATCGCAAGTGTATCATAGATTGAGTGTGATACGGGTGCGATGCACTCCACGTGTTTGATACTTTGCATTCTAATTCAATTTACCTTGGTTATAGCTATTAGAGTATTGTATTTGTAGTTGTTATATATATATATATATATATATATATATATATATATATACACCATGTGTGTGTGTGTTAGGCAAGGTAAATGAGGGGGACTCGGGCCGGTGCACTTGGTGCACAGGTAGGGAACAGCAGCAGCAGCAGCAACTGGTGAGAGCAGCAACAACAGCAACTAGTGAGAGCAGCAGCAACATGCAACTAGGGGGCAGCAGCAACAGCAATACAAGTAGTAGCAGCTACCGTAGGTTAGAGAGAGAGTGTGGTTGGTTGTGCAGTTCAGTCCAAGCAATTCCTTGGATAGCAACTGCACAGTTATGGGTAATGTTGCAACAACTTGCAGCAATGGGGTCGGGCAGGCTTGTTGGCAGTAGTAAGGAGGCTAGGAATGTTAGTTATAAAGGTATGAGAATAGTAGATAATTTTATATGCTGTAGTTAGTAGGTTGTATCAACATGGTAATAATTAGTATGTTGGTATAATATCAGTTAGTTAGTTAATTGGTGTATATATATATATATATATATATATATATATATATATATATATATATATATATATATATATATGTTAGTTGGTTTTAGTTAAAGGTGAGATTTTCATGGGTTAGATATTGGATTACCTTGTGATACCAAGGTAATTGTTAAGTATTTTGGTTTATACTCAAGGTATTGGGTTCGTGTATCAAGAGGGGGTATAGATGGTGTGATACCGTATTGGCTAAAAGCTGAGGAATCCACTTAGTATCAGTTTAGCTAGGGATACTATATATTTTCATCTTGTTTATATATATATATATATATATATATATATATATATATATATATATATATATATATATATATATATATATATATATATATATATATATTATTGTATTTTCATATCTAATATTTTACTTATCTTACGATACGGTATAGTGTTGATATCCTAGTATCCTAATATAGCTAGTATAGCCTAGATACATAGCATATGGACCCTATATCCTAGAGGTGGACTCATACAACCTAGAAATAGCTAGTTTGACCAAGTTTGACTAGTTTGACCTAGAGGTGACCAAGTTTGACTGTTTTGACCTAGAAATGGCTTTATGACCTAGAGTTCGACTAGTTTAACTTATTTTTTATTTCAAAATCTTGTATTGATATAATATTCCATATTTAGGTCTCCGAGGCACCGTTTCAGACATCTTTGATATTGTTCACCGAATTCCAGGCAAGTATATTCTCTGATAGTTTTTCATTTATGATATCCCTTATATTTTGGTATTTAGTGTAGATATCCTTGATTTCTTAATACGATGGTTATACGGATTGGTATATCTGAATCTCGTCATGAGATATTATTCCTTGGTATTTATGGTATATCTTGTACAAGCCTTGTTCCTCGTTTTTCTTGTACATATACAGACATTGATTCTTGGGAAGACTAGCTACCTACCCAGTGAATCCCGTGTCATAACGTACCATGGTTGGATCCACTATACCAGTTGGGGTGGGGAGTGTTAGTGTAGATATGTGATCATACCCTCCTGGTGCATGTCATTATGAGTGTTGATCATACACCGCACGTATGATTAAGCATGCCCTAATCCTTGTGCAAGTTTCCAAGTCGATCACATGTTGAAGCTGGTACTCACTCATATAGTAGTAGTATTCTTGCTCATTACCATAATGCTTATTTCTTGTATTTAATTCCAGTATTCCTATTTGTATATCTCTTGTATCTTGCATCTTGTATATTCGCTCTATTTACTGTTATATAGTTTATATCATTCATTAGAACTGCTGTTAGAGGTGTACTTTGCTTCTTTTTCGACTGGATATATTTTTTCCAGATGACATTGAGGAGTGGGATCCCACTCACTATGGGCCTCAAGACATAGTCGGCTTAGAGTCAGAGGCTTTGACTCAGGAGGGTCTCATCCCGATTATGACAGACGACCCAGTACTTGTAGCTCAGTAGATAGGTTTATTTGTGCTGGATTTGTCTCCAGCGTTTTGACATTAGTATTATTATTTTATTTGATGACTCATTAGATATTATTTTGTCTTGTGAGTTATATTTGACTCTTTAGTTCTTTTTACCATATTCGTGCGATTGTTCCATCTTATAAATCTGTGATTGAGTATTCATATTTTATTAGTGGCTTTATTATATCTTGATTGCTAGATAGATAGTTTATCCAAACAACGTTCTACAGATGATGTTGTGGCGTAGGCTGGACGTTGTTCACTACTCGTCCCCCTGCACTGGGTATGGGCCATGACACATTTTTAGTGGTAGCCTATACAGATCTTCAAAGTCGCAATTAGTGCGATTCATAGTGATGCTCTAATTTGAGTGCTATTACGAGCATATTTTAGGATATAGGCTGAGAATACTCAATCACATCTAGGAAAAACTCTATTGTTCATTTCAACTGTTCTTTCTTGATATTGATATTTGATCTTTAACTGTCCTTCTTTGAATACATTATATCATGTGCCATATTGATTCTTTCTTTTTGCTTTGCCTCAGGATGCCGCCTAAGACTCGATCACAGTAGAGAGGAGCAGTTTCTGAGAGATCTGCAACTTCCTGAGGGCCTGCACCAGTCACTTATTCGGTGATTAGCGTATCAGCTACGTTCGGGGGTCCACCTCCAGCTCAGAGGACTGTTATGGCTGTGTCTGAGGGACTTCCACCTCCACCTTCTATGCTGACAAATATGACTCAGGTATTCGTATTATTTTGTGAGATGTTGGAGGCTCAGAGGGCCTTGTCAGAGGCTCACCAGAGGCAGACGGACGTGTTATGGCAGGGTATTGAGAGTTCTTATCAGCTTTCCCTTGTTGTAGTAGAGAGAGGAGCTCTGGTCCAGCAACAGGTTGTTATGCAGGTTTTCCAGCTTCGACCGGGTAATATCTAAGATTTTAAGAAGCTGGAACCTCGGGTCTTCAAGGGAATCGAGGGCATCGTCTACGCTGATGATTGGCTCGAGGATATCGAGCATCTCATGAGGGTATCTCATCTTATTGAGGATCTGAAGGTTGAGGCAGTAGGACTTCAACTGTTCGACATCGCCCGTACTTGGTTCATGAATGAGCCACTTCTTGCTAATGCGGGACAGTCTTGGGAGGATTCAAGGACCTCTTCAAGAGGAAGTTCTTTGCTCGGGTGGACAGATTGGACTTGGAGAGGTAGTTTGAGGGCCTTACTCTAGGGAGCATATCCGTGGAGAAATATGCCGTAGAGTTTGGTAGGCTGAGCCGATTTACGGAGTATTTAGTGAGGGAGCCAGAAGTTTGGGCTATCCGCTTCCGCGAGGGTCAAAACTGGGAAGTGAAAATCCTTATTTTGTCTTTCTATGAGACGTATTTAGAGATACTTGTGGAGGCACGCAAGGTTGAGCGGGAGTTGGGCTTAAAATCCAAGAGAGACCGTGATTCTTTTCTAAGGGCTAGTATCAGTGCATCGACTCCAGCTAGGGTGCCGGTTTACCAGGCACCACAGCAGCAGCAGAGACAATCACAGCAAGCTTCCTGCTACTACTGTAAGAAGCCCGGCCACATCTGGAAAGTTTGCAGAAAGAGGTTGGGAGTTTGTCTGTATTGTGGTGCCAAAAGGCATCAGCTGAGGGATTGTCCTTCCAACCCTCCTCATGTAGTTCAGGGAGCATCTCCAGCTCAAAGAACACAGGCAAGGCCACTTGCAGTACAATCGGGGGGACTGCCGCTTCTGACCCAACAACAGCGTTATGCCCAGCACCAGCATCATGGAGGTTCACTACAGGGACGGGCGTTTTCTATGATGGTCGAGGAGGCCGAGCCCACTGGAGATATCATCGCAGGTTCTATTCTTCTTGATTCTGTTCCAGCTTTAGCATTATTTGATAGTGGTGCTTCTTATAGTTTTGTATCTGTTTCTTTTGCTTTGAAGCATCATTTGGTAGCTGAGTCTTTGCTTAGGACTTGCAAGATCATGACCGGGGGACGCATTATCCTGGTTAGTGATATTTGCAAGGATCGGAGAGTTACTCTGCGAGGCCAAAAGCTGAGTGAGTGTCTACTTGTAATGCCACTTCCGAGCTACGATATTATACTTGGATGGATTTGTTGAGTAGACACCATGCTAGTATAGATTGCAGAGGAGGCAGAGTTTGTCTATCCCGCCAGGAGAGCCAGAGTTTGAGTTTGCTAGAGAAGCTACAGAGCAGAGAGAAGGCATTATCTGTGGAGCTATAGTGGAATACAAGGAGTTGTCGCACCCTTTATAGTAGAATTCTTGGATGTGTTTCCTGAGGAATTGCCAGGATTGCCGCCTGATCGAGATGCTGAATTCTCTATAGACTTGGTACCAGGTGCGAAACCAATTTCACAGCATGTCTATAGAGTAAATAACAGCGAGTTGGTCGAGCTGAAGAAGTAAGTGGATGAATTGCAGGATAAGGGGTTTATCAGATCCAGTTCTTCACCATGGGGAGCCTCGGTATTGTTTGTACCAAAGAATGATGGATCGGTGTGCATGTGCATCGATTATAGGGCATTGAATAATCTTACTATCAAGAATAAATACCCATTGCCAAGGATTGATGACCTGTTTGATCAATTAAGTGGCACCAAGGTGTTTTCCAAGATAGACTGGAGATCAGGCTACCACTAGGTAAAAGTAAAGCCGGAGGACATTTTGAAGACTGCTTTTAGGACTCGGTATGGTCAGTATAAGTTCATGGTGATACCATTTGGGTTGACTAATGCCACGACAGTATTTATGAATTTGATGAACAAGGTGTTCCACTAGTACCTTGACAAGTTCGTGGTGGTGTTCATCGATAACATAATCATATACTCGAAGACACTAGAGGAGCATCTGCGGATTGTATTGGATGTGCTTAGGAAGAAGAAGCTGTATGGAAAGTTGTCCAAGTGTGAGTTCTTCCTAGATAAGGTAGAGTTCTCAGTATATGTTGTGACTGGTGATGGAATTTCAGTAGATCCGAAGAAGATCGCAGCAGTATAATCTTGGAAGACCCTGAGTTCAGTGGCAGAGATCAAAAGTTTCTTGGGTCTAGCAGGTTACTACAGGAAGTTTGTGCAAGATTTTTCGAGGATTGCTGAGCCGATGACTAGACTCGCCAGGAAGGATGCAGAGTTTGTTTGGATAGAGAATTGCTAGGCTACTTTTGAGGAATTAAAGACGAGGTTGACGTATGCTCATATTTTAACATTGCCATCAGGGTCAGGAGGTTTCACTATTTGTAGTGATGCATTGGGGAAAGGGCTGGATTGTGTTCTTCAGCATAATGGGAAAGTGATTGCCTATGTATCTAGACAATTGCGTCCTTATGAGAAGAACTATTCTACCTATGATTTGGAGTTGGCAGCAGTCACCATTGCCTTCAAGTTGTAAAAATATTATTTGTACAGAGAGCGTGTGGAGATCTTCACAGACCACAAGAGCTTGAAGTACGTTTTCACTCAGAAGGAGTTGAATATGAGGCAGCGTCGATGGATGGAACTAATGAAGGTTTTTGACATATCCTTACAGTATCAATCGGGGAAAGCCAATGTAGTTATCGATGCTTTGAGCAAGTATCCGGTAGCTATATTTTTGACGTAGGATCGATATTTGTTGGAGGATCTGGAAAGCTTGAACATTTAGGTGATAGTCCCTGGTTTTGTTATGCAGATGTGGGGGTTGCAGATACACTCAGAGTTGATGGACATGATCAAGGTAGCCCAGTATGAGGATGTATCTCTGAGGAGCATCAGATCTCAAGTGATCAGATCTCAAGTGAGAACAGGATTGGAGGATGATTTCACCATTGCTGAGGATGGTTCTTTCTGACATGGTACTAGATTATGTGTGCCTAGTGGGGAGTTGCGTAAGGAGGTATTGCAGGAAGTGCATTGCTCTCAGTATTCCATGCATCCAGGTGCCAACAAGATGTATCTGGATATGCGAGTGAGAGTGTGGTGGTATGGCATGAAGAGGGGGGTGGCAGAGTTTGTATCCAGATGCTTAGTGTGCCAGCAGGTAAAAGCCAAGAGACAGAGGCCAAGTGGATTACTTCAGCCATTACCCATTCCAGAGTGTAAGTGGGAGCACATTACTATCCATTTTGTGTCCGGACTTCCATAATCTCCAGGAGGAAAATATACGATTTGGGTCATCGTTGACAGGTTGACCAAGTCGGCCTTTTTTTTGCCTTTCAATGTGGGTTTGTCTATGGAGAAGCTGGCAGAGATGTATGTGAGGCAGATCGGCAGGATACATGGGGTTCCCGTTAGCATAGTCTCGGATCGGGATAGTCGTTTTACTTGTCATTTCTGGAAGAGTTCGCAGGCGAGTTTGGGCACCCAGCTGAAGTTCAGTACTGTATATCACCCCCAGACGGATGGGCAGCCAAAAAGGACCATTCAGACTCTCGAGGATATGATGCACTCTTATGTACTAGATGTTAGAGGATCTTGGGAGGACCATCTCCATTTGGTAGAGTTTGCTTATAACAACAGCTACCAGGCTAGTATAGAGATGTCACCATTTGAGTCTCTGTACAGTCAGAGATGTCGTACTCCCTTGTCATGGGACGATATTGGAGAGAGAGAGCTTTGCTAGGGCCAGAGATGGTTGTGGATGCAGCGGTGAAGGTTAAGTTGATCAGAGACAGACTTCGAGTGACGCAGGACAGACCACGGCATTGGGCTGATAGCCACCGGAGACCATAGGAGTTTGAGGTATAGTTTTAGATTTTTATTTTGTATTGATATTGGTTGTTTGTTATATATTAAGTTCTTAAGGTTGTGTTTTGTTCTAGGTTGGTGGTTTAGTATTTCTGAGGATTTCTTCGACACGAGACACGATTCATTTTGGTGGAGACGGAAAGCTTAGTCTACGTTTCATCGGACCCTTCACTATTCTCGAGAGGGTCGGTGCAATTGCTTACAGACTAGACTTGCCACTGCATTGGAGGGAGTGCACAACGTGCTTCATGTGTCACAGTTGAGACGGTACATGGCAGATCCTAGACGCGTATTGGATCACTCAGAGATAGAGGTGGGCCCTACTCTTAGCTATCTAGAGCAACCAGTTGAGATTCTGGATCAGAGAGAGAAGATGCTGAGGAACCAGACCATTCCCTCGGTATGCGTCGCATGGAGGCATCACTCTCCGGGTGAGTCTATCTAGGAGAGGGGGGATGAAATACGAGAGCGTTACCCATATCTGTTTGTACCTTGAGGTATCTTCTTTCCTGATTCTATTTTATTTTTCTGGGGGTAGTTTCGTCTTTGAATTTTGAGGACGAAATTATTTTAATGGGGGTATACTTGTCACTACCATATTTTCTAGGAAGAGTATTTTTGGTCATTTTATAATTAATTAATTTATGTGCTTGTTGAATATTTATTTGTTGTATTATTTAATTATTGTTAGATGTAAGATTTGATTTTAGACTTGTGTTAGTAGACCTAACTAGATTAGACTAGACTCATGGACTAACATTAATTCTATTTAAAGTGAGCCCAATAAACAAGCCCAATAGTTAGCCCATTCATTAGGAGGATGACTTAATTAGTTAAACCAATTGGATTAGAACCTTCCTTCCTTAATTAATTCCTTCATGACAAGCCCCAAGGGGTATTGTAGACTTTTTATAGTAACTTGGACTAGGGGCAAGGCCTGCCATAGGAGGGGAGAGAAGAGAGTCTCTCTTCATCCATTCATTTCAATTCTAGATCTAGAATTTCTCTCATCTAAATTCCTTTATCCCTACACCAATCCCTATCCAAATTTCTTCCCAATTTCTTCTCTACTCACAATTGGAGGCTATTAGAACAAGGAGGAGACAAGGATCTACAAAGATGAGGAAGGAGCACAAGTTGAAGGCTCTTGACACTCATTTGGAGACTTGTATTGGGAATCCATCTCCCAATAGGTATAATTCAATTTTCTCTCTCTAATTAGACTCAAAATCTATAGTTTAATCATTAGGAACCCTACCATATACTAAGGCTACCCATAGAAAGTGGAATTAGGTTCATGGGAGGCCTATAAAAGAAGTTATGTAGTATTTTGTGTCAATTTTGGGGGAATTCCAAGATTGGCACATCTTGTGTTTGTTAATAGGTCAATTAGACCAAATTGACATGTGTCTGGTTGTGTGAGACTAGTGTCGTATCCACAATTGGATACGTGTAGGCTGTATCACGACAATTTGGCGATACAGATTAATTTAGAGATTTTCTTCCGACACGGGGTTTTGAGCATGTCATATTTTGACACGGACACGCGAATGAGTAGCTAGCTTTTCGTGTTGTTTATAATTGTGATTCTAGACTTGCTCGTGTCCTTCGGGATACGTTTGGTGGTGTGGTGGAGCCGTATCGCCAGCGTATCATAGATTGAGTGCGATACGGGTGCGGTGCACTCCACGTGTTTGATACTTTGCATTCTAATTCAATTTACCTTGGTTATAGCTATTAGAGTATTATATGTGTACTTGTTATATGATATATATATATATATATATATATATATATATATATATATATATATATATATATATATATATATATATATATATATATATATATATATATATATATAGCTAGGCGCGCCTTGCGCGCTAGCCATGTGAGCGCCCGAGGGCGCGATAATAGAACACGCATGCGTGTGTCATGACACACACATGCTTTATGGTCGATTAATAAATCGATCTCAGATGGTCTTAAATCGATCTAGAATCGATTTAATCCCCCTTTCATGTACTTCGTTATATCAGCTTAAAAAGTGAGCTTGTAGCTCATTTTTTAATATAACTTTATGGTCTAATGAGGGGGTCCTTCGTTATTCCCTCGTAAAGTTGTTTCTATTGCATTTGAGTGTGTTGGTTGTCATATGGAGAATAGGGAAGTTCACTATTAGTGTTGATATGTGTAAGTGTATATATATATATATATATATATGTGTGTGTGTGTGTGTGTGTGTGTGTGTGTGTGTGTGTGTGTGTGTGTAATTGTGTGATTGTGTAAGTTAGGCAAGGTAGAGGAGGGGGGCTCGGACCTGTGCACTTGGTGCACAGGTAGTGAACAACAACAACAACAACTAGTGAGAGCAGCAGCAGCAGCAGCTAGTGAACAACAGCAGCAGCAACTAGCGAGAGTAGCAGCAGCAGCAACTAGTGAACAGCAGCAACAGCAACTAGTGAGAGCTGCAGCAGTATGCAACTAGGGGGCAGCAGCAACATCATTACTAGTAGTAGCAGCTACCATAGGTGAGAGAGAGTGGGTGGTTGGTTGTGCAGTTCTGTCCAAGTAATGCCTTGGATAGCAACTGTACAATTGTGGGTGATGTTGCAACAACTTGCAGCAATGGGGTCGGGCAAGCTTGTTGGCAGCAGCAAGGAGGCTAGGAATGTTAGTTATAAAGGTATGATAATAGTAGATGATTTCATATGCTATAGTTAGTAGGTTGTATCAACATGGTATTAATTAGTATATTAGTATAATATCAGTTAGTTAGTTAATTGGTATATATATATATATATATATATATATATATATATATATATATATATATATATATATATATATATATGTTAGTTGGTTGGTTTTAGTTAAAGGTGAGATATTCATGGATTAGATATTGGATTACCTTGTGATACCAAGGTAATTGTTAAGTATTTTGGTTTATACTCAAGGTATTGGGTTTGTGTATCAAGAGGGGGTGTAGGTGGTGTGATACCGTATTGGCTCAAAGCCGAGGTATCCACTTAGTATTAGTTTAGCTAGGGATACTATATATTTTCATCTTGTATATATATATATATATATTATTGTATTTTTATATCTAATATTTTATGTATCTTACGATACGGTATAGTGTTGGTATCCTAGTATCCTAATATAGTTAGTATAGCCTAGATACATAGCGTATGGACCCAATATCCTAGAGGTGGACTCATACAACCTAGAAATAGCTAGTTTGACTAGTTTGACCTAGAGTTGACCAAGTTTGACTATTTTGATATAGAAATGACTTTATGACCTAGAATTTGACTAGTTTAACTTATTTTTTATTCCAAAACCTTGTATTGATGTAAAATTTCTTATTTATGACCTAGAATTTGACTAGTTTAACTTTTTATCTTTTATCGTGCCATTTATATTCTTATAGTTATTGTGATTGAGTATACATTATGAGATATTGAGAGATGTTTATCTCATTGTCCTCCTTATGGAGTTGATATCATTAACAGGTTGTGAGTTATATTTAGTATTATTGAGACCTAGGCAGCGTTCTACCGCCGATGCTGCGGCGTAGGCTGGACGTACCCATGACTCATGCCCAAATTCCAGGTACGGATCGTGACACATTTTTAGAGGTGGCCCATGCAGGTCTAAGCTTCGCAAGTTGTGTGATATTGTGGTAGTGCGACAACTTAGTTGTACTACTACGAATCTGCTCTAGGAAATAGGATTTAGGATGAGAGTATGCTCAATCACAACTAGGAAAATTCTGATCCTTACAATGCTATTCTGAATGATTACTTCATTTAGAATTTTATTGTCCTTCCTTGATGATATCGTATCTATTACCGTAATTTATTCTTTTCAGTCTGTCTTCAGGATGCCACTGAAGACTAGGTCTTTGAGACTGGGAGCATCAACTTCAGAGAGGTCTACCACCTCTCGACCTAATGAACAGACATCTGGAGTTCCTCCTATATCTCCTGTTCATGTGGGAGTATCTGCAGCTGTTAGGATTCCTCCTCTACCAGTTATGAGGATTGCCCCAACTATGACAGAGAACCTTCCACCACCACCGACTCCGATTCTCGGAGGTATGCCCACTGACGGGGCACAGATGTTCACGCTTATCCAAGGTATGTTAGAGGCCCAGAGAGTGATAAAAGAAGCTCAGCATGTTCAAGCTGAGGCTCAGAGGGTACAAGCAGAAGCGCACCAAGCACAGACAGAGCTGATGAGAGAGAGTATGGAGAATGCTTATCAGGTGGCTCTTCAGGCTATGGAGAGAGTAGCACGACACCAGCAGCATCCTGGTCAGCAGCACCAGAGGCCGGGTACTATAGTGGATTTCAAGAGGATGATGCCTCGAGAGTTCAAAGGCACCGAGGGGATACTCTACGCTAACGAATGGCTAGAGGATATAGAGAGGAACTTGCGCTTGGCACAGATTTCGAAGATTCTTCAGATCGAGGCCGCTGGCAGTCAGATATTTGATATCGCGCTAACGTGGTATCGTACAGAGCCGAGACTCACTGATGGAGGACTTACTTGGGAGGACTTCAAGGAGCTCTTCAAGGAGAAGTTCTTTTCTGACGTAGATTTGGGAGCATTGGAAAGTCAGTTCTATGACTTAGTCCAAAAAAGCATATTAGTTGACGAATACGCCGCGGAGTTTTGCCATTTGAGTCATTTTGTGCCATCGATGATTCAAGACCCAGGAGACAGAGCCCAGAAATTTAGGAAGGGTTTGACTAGAGAGATCAAGTCTCGTACTTCGGGACGTCGCACTGCTACATTTGAGGGTATTCTGATGGATGCCCAGATTGCAGAAGATGACTTGGACCTCAGGCCCAAGAGAGGACGCGACACTTCTGGAGGAACAAGTGGTAACACAGGACCGGCCAAGCGCCCAGACTTTCAGCAATAACAGAGGATGTACCAACAACAGCATTAGCAGCACCAGACACCAGTTCGAGGACACACCTAGCAGCAACAGCCATAGAGGCAGACTCAGCCCGCTACCCAGTATGCGTATTGCAGGAAGATAGAACATACTAAAGACATCTGCAGGAAGAGGATGGATACATGCTTGTCCTATGGATTATCAGCACATCAGCTTAGGGACTGTCCATCTATTCAGACTCGTCAGGGTAGAACAGCCCCTCAGAGGGGACCAGCCAGAGTACCTACTATACCAGGAGGCCAGCAGAGGGGACCTCCACTTCTACCATAACAGAAGAGGTTTGCTCAGCACCAACAACAGCAGAGAGGAGCACCACAGGGACGAGCATACGCCATGACGATTGAGGAGGCCGAGCCAACTGGAGACGTGATTTCAGGTTCAGTTTCTCTCGATTCTATTCCAGCACTTGCATTATTTGATTCTGGTACTTCCCATAGTTTCTTATCTGTATCTTATACTCTTAAGCATCGTTTAGAGACATAACAGTTAGATAGGACTTGCAAGATCACGACTGGAGGAGGTATTATCCTAGTCCATAATTATTGCAAGGATCAGAGAGTATTATTAGGAGGCCGAGAGTTGAGCGTGAGTTTACTCGTCATGCCACTTCTGGGATACGATATTGTACTCGGAATAGACTGGTTGAGTAGACACCAAGCTACTATAGATTGTCACAGAGGCAGAGTAATATTTTGACCCAGAGTTTGAGGTCGTCAGAGGAGCAGCGAAGCAGAGCAGAGGCACTTTTTGCAGAGCCAAGAAAAAAGAAGAGGAGTTGCCACATCCTCTGATAGTGGAGTTCCTGGATGTATTTCCAGAGGAGTTGCCAGATTTGCCGCTAAACAGGGATATTGAATTCTCTATAGACTTAGTACCAGGTGCGGAGCCCATTTCGCAACACGTCTATAGAGTCAACAACAGCGAACTGGCAGAACTGAAGAAGCAAGTTGAGGAGCTGCAGGACAAAGGTTTCATTAGATCTAGTTAATCACCATGGGGAGCTCCGGTATTGTTCGTACCGAAGAAGGATGGCACGGTACACATGTGTATCGATTATAGAGCTCTAAACAACCTCGCTATCAAGAACAAATACCCACTGCCGAGGATAGATGATCTTTTTGATCAATTGAGCGGAGCGAAGGTGTTTTCAAAGATAGACTTGAGGTCAGGCTATCACCAGGTGAAGGTGAAGAAAGAAGACATATCGAAGACAGCCTTTCGAACCAGATATGGCCAGTTTGAATTCACTGTAATGCCATTTGGTTTAACCAATGCATCAGCAGTATTCATGAACTTGATGAATAAGGTATTCCATCAGTACCTTGACAAGTTCGTAGTGGTGTTCATCGACGACATTCTTGTGTATTCGAAGACCCCAAAAGAGCACGAAGAGCACCTGAGGATGGTCTTGGAGACTCTCAGGAAAGAGGAGCTGTACGGGAAGCTCTCCAAGTGTGAGTTCTTCCTTGACAAGGTTGAATTCCTTGGACTTATGGTGGCGGGTGATAAAATTTCAGTTAACCCAAAGAAGATCGAGGTAGTGGAGTCATGGGCTACCCCTAGTTCGGTAGCTAAGATCAGGAGTTTTCTCGAACTAGCAGGATACTACAGGAGGTTTGTACAAGACTTCTCCAAGATTGTAGAACCAATGACTAGGCTGACCAAGAAAGATGTGGATTTTGTCTGGACAAAGGAATATCAGGCCGTATTTGATGAGCTGAAGAAGAGATTGACGACAGCTCCAGTATTGACGTTGCCATCAGGGACAGGTGGATTCACTATCTACAGTGATGCTTCAGGAAAATGTTTGGATTGCGTTCTTCAGCAGCACAAGAAAGTAATTGCATATGCTTCTAGATAATTATGCCCTCATGAAAAAAACTACCCCACTCACGACTTAGAGTTGGCAGCAGTTATCTTCGCTCTAAAGCTGTGGAAACACTATATGTACGGAGAGCATATAGAAATCTTCACGGACCATAAGAAATTAAAGTACGTATTTATACAGAAAGAGCTGAACATGAGGCAGAAAAGGTGGTTGGAGTTGATGAAAGACTTCGATATCTCATTACAGTACCACCCAGGAAAGGCCAACATAGTCGCTGATGCCTTGAGTAGGTATCCGATAGCTATGTACTTGACTACAGATAGACATTTATTGGCAGATCTTGAGAGCTTGGGAATTGAAGTGCTAGTTCCAGGTGTTGAGATTCAGATATGGGAATTGCAGATACAATCAGAGCGGATGGACAGAATTAGAGCTGCACGGTATGATGATGAGACTCTGAGGAGTATCAGGGCACAAGTTCGGACAAGATTGACAGATGACTTCACTATTGCTGATGATGGATCTTTACGGCACGGCACGAGGATGTGTGTGTCGAGTAGAGATATGTGCGAAAAGGTTTTGCATGAGGCACATCGCTCTTAGTACTCGATGTATCCCGGTGCCAATAAGATGTATCGAGATCTGAGGAAGCACGTATGGTGTTATGATATGAAGCGTGAGGTAGCACGCTTTGTATCCCGATATTTAGTATGCCAGCAGGTAAAGGCAGATCGATAGAGGCCAGGTGGATTGCTTCAACCTTTACCTATTACATAGTGGAAGTGGGAGCACGTGACTATGGACTTTGTTTCAGGACTTCCTGTCACGCCCCAGTCCCAAAATATGTAGGACTAGGGATACGTAACACGCCCAGCCGTATGTATATGAACTCCAATATATCGAAATCATATACACACGTATGCTATAAATGAATATGTAATCCACCAGTGGTAATATACTATCACAATAAGTCACACACAATCTATGTACCATCCACAGCACAAATAATAAATAGGAACAAAGAGCTGAATGACAACTGAATATCCAAGATAAGTATCAAGTCTGATAGTCGGGTGGAAACAAATCCACTACAAAACGACTATACTGAAGTAGTAACAAAATCTCAAAATAGTGGAAACAAGTTATAGCTACTCTGAGGGTAAGACCTCCTCAGTCTGGTATGTAGAGTCAGGTCCAGGTCCGTACTCCTATGGGTACTCCTGCTCGTCCATATCTGGAAAGGGACCAGGTCCTCAGAGGGACGTAACAAGATACATAATAATATGCCAATAAGTACTGAAATATAAACATCCAATAGGTCGCCTAACCGTCTAAGTGAATGCAATTTGAGAATAACTTTCCCAACGCATGGGCTATTTGGCCATAATGGGATTGGCATGATTCTCTAGGAGAATCAGGGGCCTACAAGCGTACCGTCTTTTGAACGGCAAAGGCCGCCTGCAATATATATAGGATCACAACCACTCGTTTCTCCAGCGGAGAATCTGTGCGAACTAGGGAATGTATAAAGGAGCCCAAACATCTTACTTGTTGTTCTCCCCACCCCATGCTCTGAGCATGCCACATCCATGACATGATAAAACCTCTAAATAACTGCCAGGTCTACTAGCATACAAAGTTTCTATTAGCAGTCATCCCTAACGCACGGCTAATATGTACAGGAGGCCAGACCTGTCACGCAGTCCGTGATCTATATGAGACTCACAAGTCGTGTAACAACTGTGTCACAGCCAATGAGTCTAATGATGCTCCATAATCCTGGGGTGGTCTCATAAAATAGGTCCAAAAATCTACATAAATGAACATCTTATATAAGTAGAATTTAATATGCATGTATCAACTAGAATGTAAATAACAGTACAATGGCAAGGTATACTTGCCAAGCAAAAGTCCTGAAGAGTGCAATGTCCAATACAGTATTAAGTTCAGGTAGTGAGGTTTAGGTTTTTGGGGTGTATTACATGGATATATATAGAGAATAAGAGGCGGTGGAGAAACTTAGTGTTTAAGAAACTATTGCTGCTGCTGTTTTCTTTTTATTGGTTTAGATTTCGATTGAGGGTTGTTTAGTAATAATAGGATTTAGAGGCGGTGGAATGAGGTGGTGGGTTTGTTTTATGCGCGGTGTAGGAATTTAAGCAGTGGGATTCTATTTTACGCGCGGATCAGAATTTAGGCGGGTGGTGAGTTTTACGCGCGGAGTTGTTTTACGCGTGGGGTTTAAACCTTACGCGCGGATGAAAGAAAATGAAACGGTGGAATTACTTTACGCGCGGAGTTGAAAAGTTGGTTTGCTACTGCTGTTGTTGTCTTACTTTACGCGGGTTTGGGGGCAAGCGGGTAATGGGTTTGGATTTCGGTTTGAGATCCAATAGAAAATTCTCTTATTTAGCTCAAAATTACTATAAATAATAAATTACATAATTAATAATAATAATATAGAAATACAGTTTTCAGAATTAGGGATCTTATATTCTATCCAACTTATAAAAATTTTGTCCTCGAAATTAAAACTAAGCCATGGTAGAAAGTTAAGATTCGTAAGAGATATATTTTAACAAAATAAATTTATACCTTGGTCAATAAATAGGTTCAGAAAATGTTGGCACAAGTCGTTCTCGCGCTCCCAAGTAGATTCTCCTGGCGCGCCATACTTCCATGCCACGCGGACTAAGGGAATAGACTGGTTCCTCAATACTTTCTCTTGACGATCGAGGATTCCCACGGGTTGCTCTTGATATGACAAGCTTGGCCCAATGGTGATCTCCGAATGATCGAGAACATGACTGTTGTCTGCCACATATCTCCTGAGTGGTGACACATGGAATATATTACGTACTCCCTCAAGTGAAGGTGGTAGTGCAAGTCGATACGCTACTTCTCCCACTCTCTCTAGCACGTCAAATGGTCCAATATACCTTGGACTCAACTTGCCTCGTCCTCCAAATCGAATAGTGTCTCTAGTGGGTGATATCCTGAAGAAGACATGATCGCCCTCTTTAAACTCCAAAGGGCAACGATGAAGGTCTGCCCATTGTTTCTGTCTGTCTTGCGCTGCCCGCAAGTGTCTTTGTATCTTCTTAACTGTCTCTACGGTATTGACCACTAAATCTGGTCCCAGAATCTGATGTTCTCCCACGTCGCTCCAACATACAGGAGACCTACACTTTCTTTCATATAATGCTTCAAATAGAGCCATCTGGATGCTCGCCTGATAGCTATTGTTGTAAGAAAATTCCACAAGGTGTAGGTGATCCTCCCATAATCCTCCAAAGTCTACTATACAAGCCCTCAACATATCCTCCAATGTTTGAATAGTACGTTCTGATTGCTCATCCGTCTGTGGGTGATAAGATGTACTAAACTTTAAACGAGTTCCAAGTCTTTCTTGCATGCTCCTCCAAAAATGCGACATAAAGTGCGAATCCCTGTCTGATACAATGCTGACGGGTATGCCATGCAACCTTACGATCTGCCTCATATATAAGTCAGTCAAAGCTTCTGTAGATTGGCCAACTCTACAAGGCAAGAAATGGGCTAACTTGGTGAGTCGGTCCACTATTACCCATACTGCATCTCTACCACATGGACTCCTAGGAAAACCTGTGATGAAGTCCATAGTGATGTGTTCCCATTTCCATTATGGAATCGGAAGTGGTTGCAATAATCCTGCTGTTCTCTGGTGCTCCGCCTTTACTTGACATATTAAACATTTAGCTACAAAGCGAGCTATCTCTCTTTTCATTCCATGCCACAAAAAATAATGTCTTAAGTCACGATACATTTTGGTGCCCCCAGGATGAATAAAATATATCGAACTATGAGCTTCTGTCATCAGCTCCTGTCGAATTTCTCTATTTGGAACATAAAGATGATCACCACATCGTAATGTCCCATCATTATTGATGTGCAGTCCTGTCTACTCTCCGGCCTCTGTCATTTCCTTTAATCTTCTGAATCTAACGTCTGTAGGTAATGTTGCCTTGATTCTCTCTACTAGTGATGATTATATTTGTAAGTTGGCTAGTGTCCCGTCTGCTCCGGATAATATTACTTCAATGCCAAGACCTTGCAAATCCTTCAATAATTCCTTCTGTGTAGTTAGGAAATAAGCTGCTAGCTTTCGGCTTAACGCATCTGCTACAACGTTAGCCTTGCCTGGGTGATAATGTAGCTCTATCTCGAAATATTTCATCAACTCGAGCCATCGACATTGCCTCATATTTAACTCCTTCTGTGTGAAGACATACTTGAGGCTTTTGTGGTCTGTATATATTTCCACTCGTTCCCCATATAAGTAGTGTCTCCATAACTTTAGAGCAAATACAACGGCTGCAAGTTCCAAGTCATGAGTTGGATAATTCTTTTCATGTACTCGTAACTGTCTAGATGTATATTCAATCACCTTGCCATGCTGCATCAATACGCATCCCAAACCTTTTCCTGATGCGTCACCGTTGATCACATAGTCTCCTAATCCTGATGGAATAGTTAATACTGGTGCTGTAGTCAGTCGCTTCTTTAATTCCTCGAAAGTGGCTTGACACTCGTTGGTCCATATGAACTCTTGATCTTTGCAAGTCAACCGAGTCATAGGTGTTGCTATCTTTGAGAAGTTTTCCACGGAACATCGGTAATATCTTGCGAGATCTTTTCTGGATCAACAGAAATTTCATTTCCTGTAATAATATGTCCAAGAAATGAGACTCTGTTCAAGAAGAACTCACATTTACTGAGTTTTGCATATAGCTGCTCTCTCCTCAATGTTTCTAAAATAATTCGTAGGTATTTCTAGCCTAGTGACAGTTTCGGTTTTAATTTCTGGTAGAATCTTGTTCCGTCCTTTTTTGGTAACTCGATAACGAAAACGGTACCAGAGTTGTGACCGTGAAATTTAGTCCATATTGTGATATGAGACTTACCCTAAACTTGACTTATTGTTAGACTTGGTTCTGGTAATTTTTGGGATTTGATTTGGGTCCCAGAAATTAGACTTGACTATCACAATATTTATCCTTGGAAACTGGCATACCGACGGTATACTACAGTATACCGACAATATACCGATTTTGACCGACTTGGATTTCTATTTTCTTTTGACCCTTATCGGTATATCGACGGTGTACTACAGTGTACCGACGGTATACCAATCTTGCCGACAAGGTTAACTGACTTCAGGATATTTGTCTTAGCCGACATACCAACAATATACTACAGTATACCAACGGTATACCGATTTGTGGAACTTTGTTTTCCAGAAACTTTTTTGCCTACTTGGAATGGCATACCGACGGTATACTATAGTGTACCGACGGTATACTGATTTGTTAGAATCCGGACTTGCTATATTTTTTCTATCTCTGGACCAGTATACCGATGGTGTACTGGACTGTACCGCCGACATACCGATCATGCTCTTTCTTTAGGAATTCTTGGTTTTTCGTAATTTTATTTTGATTCTTCTGGATTTTGCTTAGACATACAATAACTTGATCAGATTGGACATGAACTTACATGGCTTCAGATGACTTGACTTGACTTTACTCGGTTTTACCCGGCTTTGCCCGGCTACACATGATGACATGATTGACTGGACTTGACTTGTCATGACTTTACATGGCTTCATCGGACATGGCTTGACTTAGTTTCATTTGGCTTCATCTGGATGGACATGGCTTCACATTGTTGTACATGGCTTTACCTGGCTTCACATGGCTTTACCTGGCTTTACTTGGCTTCACTTGGCTTCACTCAGATTCACGTGGCTTGGTTGTTGTCGTGGCTTACATGAGTCTGTTTGTGAAATATATATTAAAACTTGTTTATATTACTATTAGAACTTATTTTGTTGCATCATGTCTAGGATGAATTCTGTGGAATGCCATACCCGGATTCATACAAGAAACTACTAGGGATTATTAACTAGAGATTCACTTAGTACATGGCTAGGGATTTTTCTAGATTGCATGCAGTCCCGGTTATTCATATGGTTATCTTGTGGAGTATCTTATGGAGTATCCAGTGGTTTATCTTGTGGAGTATCTTGAGGAGTATCCGGTGCTGGTTTGTCCATACGGATATCCCAGACAGACTACATGGACATGTGATCAGAAGGAACTCTAGTATCGCATTGCATTATAATTGTTAGTAATTAGGATTGTGATAACCCCTAGTTAATTAAAGTATCAATCCGTACTTAAATGATTTGCCGTAATTTATGGATGATCGTTAGTTAAGGCTTTGCATGATCATACCTTTATTTACTGCTCTTATTATTATATTTTGTTTATTAGTTCAGGATATGTCTCTTTTGCAGGTTTACAATATTAACTTTATTATTCTTGAGACCATTTACATTCAGTCTTTACTTTCAGTATTTGTATTATTTGTGTTGTTGGTTTAAGTTCCTAGATTGGCTTCCTTTGTGATACTTGTTATTTGGGAGTCTGACCCTACTGGTTTTGCATGGCCATATCCAATAGCAGTACTAGAGGATCTTTCGTACTTTCCTGAGGATGGTGGCCACTAGGAGCACCAGACAACTTGAGTGGATTTTCTAACTTCCCCACTCTGATGTACATTCTATTTTTATTGGCGTTTAGCCACAGAGCACGTGTTTATCTCGTATTTTGGTTTGATCAGTTAGCCTACGGGCAATAGCATGATTGACATATTCTAGGGTTGATCATGTATGACTTAGATTCTGGCTAGTTTATTTTGTGTTCACTAGCTTCATGATCATCTGTATATTATAGTTTGGGACGCTTGTGGAGTACCGGTGTGCTCTAAGTATACGTAGCTGGCCTTGTCAGCCCCGCTCTCTAGTATTCTGGTTCTGGGGCGTGACAATGAGAATGCTGAATTCTTTTTCCATAAGAAAGGAATGAAAAATAAATTCCTAGGAATACAAAACCTTGATCCAAATGAGCTCTATATGTAGTGCATATAGAATTAGCCTTAATTTTTAGAAAAATTCTAAAGGCACTCCAACAATTACTTAGGACAACCCATTACTTTAGGACAACCCAGATTTTTGTAACTTTTACTTAGGACAGTCCAAAATTTACTCAGAATATCCCAACCCCCCAAACCTTTCCCAAACCCTTCATTCTAAATTTATACTCTCTCTCTCTCTTCAAATTTCCAAACCCTAACCCTAACCACAACCTCAACCGCCGGAGAAGGAGGAGGCGGGAGGTGGGAGGCGGGTGAGGAGGCAGAGGCGCGTGCACGGGGGCAACGAATGAGGCGTAGGCGCACATGCTCGCCTCCGTTGATGTTGCTGCTGCCGCTGCTACTACCGCCGTCGTCGCCAGCCTGCTCCGCGTGCTTGCGCCCGCCTCCGCCGCACGCAGCCCCCAGTAAGTGCGTGCCTCCGCCGCACGGAGTCCCCCGCACGCGTGCACCTCTGCCACGCGATGTCCTAGCGCGCTAGTGCGCTCTTGCGCCTACGCCTAGCACCGCCCGGGGCGGCCTGGCGCCGCCCCCGCTGCATCTATTGCTGTTGCTTCTTCTTCTTCTTCTTCTTCTTCTTCTATGCCTCTTTTTAGGACTGTAAACAAAATTGACAGTCCTTCAAATAGGAAAGCCTGCCAAAATTTTTTACTGTCATAAATATTTAGGACTGTAAATAAAATTGACAGTCCTTCTATATTTAGGACTGTCACAATGTTGACAGTCCTAACAGTTATGAAAAATAATTTGAACTGAAAAATAAAAGTTATTGACTTTTATATGAAAATTTGAACTGCCCTCGAAAAAAAAAATTAGATGACAAATATGTAAATAAACTAAATTTTTTTTCTATTTGTCCTAAACAATTTATGAAGTGCATATAAATTTACCTATTTTTTACCAAACTGCTTATACTGCTACCGTTTCCAAGCCTTAAGTAGAGTTTTCTCGATAAATCCGGGGTGGGAGGTTTTGAGTCGGTTACAAAATAGGGGGTAAAAAGAATACTTTTTCTACGAGGGATGGCGCCTAGAGCATCTTCTAAGAAGCGTCGCTCTCCTTCCCCCGACCCTCATGGCATGTTCAGCGGCCTGGTCGTTTTCCTCGTCTCCAAGAAAATCCAGACGCGTAGATTACAGGTCTCTCTCTCTCTCTGTGTGTGTGTGTGTGTCTCCATCAGTATCAATATATTCATAATATTTCAATCTAAAGACATCTAAAATCAAATCAATGAGAGAGGGGTTCTTTTAATTGTCTCAAATACATGTATGTTACAGAGATATATTGATAGTTGTACTTAGAACAAATGATCATTTGAGCAGTAAATTAACAAAAGAACAACACCAAAGCCTTAAAAAAAAACAAACAAACAGTAAATTAAAAAAAAATCCGTAAACTAATTCTTGCTAGTTGCACTGCACAATATTTGGAATCACTCCTCAAGACTCTTTAATTTTAAAATTGGGGGAATTATTTTTAATAAAAGAAGTCAATATTTCTCAACACTTCTACAAGTTGCGAGTGTAGTGGATATGAGGTTATTTAACGAAATATTGAAACTCCAAGAACAATAGTTTCCGTGTTTTAGGCTTATATTTAGGTTGTAACAATATGATAATGCTGCACTGACGGACCATAACTATGTTATCACGTTTTTTTAGCTGGCAACTTCACGAAAGTTGGTGGATCCCGCTTCTAAAATCAATTAGCATAAATTAGTAGAACAAGATATAGCTTATGAAATATACCTTTAGCATAAGTTCAAAAATAAGGAGGGAGTTTTGCGTATTGGTGGCTAAGTGATACATATGATAATTCCTGTTGCCTCCTTCATCTTTTCTTGATATTTTGTAAAATGAGCAGTAAGCAGCAGATCCTAAAGAACAAGAGAATCTTCTTTTCGATCTCGAGCAGGATTTAGTTATCGCTTAGGAAATGGCTCTCTCCAATCAGCCTTAAGCTCGTTGACGAGATGTATATGGAAGAGAGGTACTACTCAAGTCATATACTTCATTGATATGGTTTCAGTACATATACATATAGGTGGGGAACCTTTCTTATATAACTCTACCCAATGTGGGAATAAAGGAAAACACAATACTGTTAGAGTTATTTTATTTTTTTATTTATCTTATGAGGGTATAATAGTAATTGTGGGTGTATTGCATATCAATATAAATAGACATGAGATACAACGTAGGATTTTATGTCCTTGAGTATATGGAAGAGGTACTACTCAAGTCATATACTTCATTGATATGGTTTCAGTACATATACATATAGGTGGGGAACCTTTCTTATATAACTCTACCCAATGTGGGAATAAAGGAAAATACAATACTGTTAGAGTTATTTTATTTTGTTATTTATCTTATGAGGGTATAATAGTAATTGTGGGTGTATTGCATATCAATATAAATAGACATGAGATACAACGTAGGATTTTATGTCCTTGCAATCTACTTTCTCATATTCTCTCTTCTCTTACTTTTTTCCTTCTCTTCTCTCCATCTCCAAACTTCACTTGGTAGCAGAGCATCTTTTACAGGGTTGGGGGCGGCAACCCTGAAAAAAAAATCGGATATTAATCTTCTACTTTTCATGATTCGCCGTTCGTCGTTCGTTGTCGTTCATGGTTTGTTTATGAGATCTAGGGTTTCTACAGATCTCCGTTGGTTGTTCGTCGTCGGTTGTGGTTCGTTGTGAGATATAGGATTTCAAAGATCTCGTCTTTCTGTTGCATCTGCAAGTATGGTGGAGACCAAACATTCTGGCGAGATTAATATTGGTGGCGGTAGCGGAGGTGGTTCTCCTTTTACTGTTATTCATAATGATGAATTAGGAAAGTTGATTACAGTGGTGAAACTCAATGGTACGAATTACCTTGTCTGATCCAAGTCTATCAAAGTGGTGTTGAGGGCGAAGAAGTTGAAACTTTTGACGGAAGAACCCCCGCCTGAAACGTCCGCCGAGTATGAAGATTGGATGAGTACAAATGTGTACGTTATGTCGTGGTTGTGGCATAGTATGGAGCTGCACATCGCTGCTAAGGTTCAGTGGTGTGAATCAAGCAAACAGATTTGGGCATCTCTGCAAGAATCATATTTGCAGAAGCGGAACGTTGCTCGTATCTATGAGTTGTACGGGTTATTGTTTAATATAAAGCAAAATGGGAAGCCTGTGAATGAATATCTAGCTTTAAATAAGGCTTTGTGGGAGGAACTACTACAATATCATCCTGTTACTACTGATTTGAAGGAAGCTCAGAAATAAAAGGAAGAGTTTCATGTTTCACTTATCCTATCCGGCTTGGATCCTGCGCTCGAACCTTATAAAGCTTAAATCATTGCTGGAGAGCAGTTACCTACGGTGTCAGATACTTTCTTACGTCTCAAAATTTCCTTTCTATGACATAGTTCTGTGGTGCCGAGTATTGACTCTTCTGCCCTATTTTCTAGTGCTGCTGATCGTGGTGGTGGACATGGTAGTGGACGTGACGGTAGAGATGGTGGTCGTAGTTTTGATCAAGGAGGAGGCCGTGGTGGTAGAGACAATGGTCGTGGTGGTGGTGGCCGTGGTCGACTACGAAAGTGTAACTATTGCGGAATGTTCAGTCATGTCGAAGACTATTGTTAGGACAAGTGGGGCAAACAAAATATACACATCAAGTGCATGATAAAAATATGCAGTCTCAGGTCACCACTTCTGCTCCCAGAGATGATACTTCTGGTTTCAATCAGACTTTAACGTCTGATACCTAATCTCCATTTGAACAAATCCTCCAGAAGTTGAATGCGCTTGCTAGTACCACCTCCCAACCTACTGCAACCATGACACATATAGGTAATCCTGCTTTTGTAGCAACCCAGTCACCATCCACCTCTTGGGTCATCGACTCAGGAGCAAGTTCTCACATGTCTGGTATAACCTCTTTCATAATCGTAGTCCCATGAAACATAATATTATCTTGGCTGATGGGTCTACTCGTCCTGTGCTTGGAAAATGTGTTATTCACCCTACTCAATCACTATCATTATTTGATTCAATATATGTGCCTAATTTTTTATTTAATTTGTTATCTGTGAGTCAGTTAACCAAATCTCTTCAATGTTCTGTGATATTTTCTTCTAATTTGTGTTTTTTAGGACATCATGACGAAGAATATGATTGGTTCGGGACATGAAAAAGATAGACTGTACTAATTGTCACGCCCCGATCTGTCACAGGTAATCGATCGTCCTCGCTAGGCACGAATTACCGCGCTAGTGCCCCCGTAGGACGATATTTTCCATCTGGACGTGATGCCGCACGAGCACAAGCTGCGTCCGTGCAAGGCCATGATCCGAACATGCGGTAAGATGACTAAGCCACAGAGTCGCACAGATAATCCGAATGCAGCGGAATAAGAAACGAACAGGCGATTGATAACGAGTTCACAGAGTCGTCAATAATGGAAGCATTGAATAACACAAGTATGAAAGTAAAACAAGCACTTTATTGATATTGCACAAGTATTACCAGCGGCGCTAGGCTGAGATTACAAGTCGCTCAAGTCCTCTCTCTTGAAACAATAAAAGCGTGCAAAGTGGCTATAAGTATGGAATGATACATAGGCGATGTTATAACATTATGTCTTGTATATGTGCTTCAGTTCTGGACGCAACACTCCAAGGCTCCAGAGCGAACTCCACGTCTTAGCACACACGAAGGGGTTTCTGTACCGAATGAGGTTCTCCCACACCCTGCAAGCAATTTGGTGGGTTATCAGTACATGAATGCACTGGTGGGGAGGCTTCTTGTCCGCTCGACAATTCCAAACACGTTATATAGGTTCCGCGCACCATCTATAAGTTATCTTTCTAGTCTTGCCTTAGGATCAGTTTAATGGTATAATGAAAAGCCTAACTCGTGTGGCAGTGCGCCGTGCGATATATGAGTAACACGACGATACTTACCAACTTACCATCCGTCCTTCCCTGTCCAAGGAAAACCAAGTTAAACTAAGCACGGATATATAATAAAATCCAGGGGCAATAGCATAAGCAAACATGAGTGTCATGTGCGATGTTCTGTTTTAGGTGCACGAGTTTGCTGCAATTGTGAAACACAAGTTACTTTGTTACTCAGATTCAGGCATGTTACTCAGGTTATTCAAATGATTGCAAAACTCAGGCTACACAGATTACTTGTTCATTTCTCAGGTTACTCAAACTCAGATTTTTTAGACGCAATGCAATGACTCGCACGTGGATTGCCGCAACCGAGCCTGACTAAATCTATATGAATGGGTCGCTGGCCTACACGCCATTATGAACATAGTCGCAATAAGACGGTGGTCCCGGTGTCCCGACGATTGACCGAACTTATTTGTGCTAGCTACAACTAGCGCGACTATCGGTTTTTCCCCTAGGCCAGATCGGTCCCGGTGTCCCAGCGCCCCATTCGTAGTAAATCAAGCTTGTGCACAAGCATCTGCGACCAAGCGAGTCTCTTTTTATTGGTTCTTTCTTTATCTTTTGATATCTTCTTCTGAGTAAACGATAATGGTTGTAGGCGCAGGTAATGAGCCTCGCTACAAGCCATCCCAGGCCGTTCCTGACTCATTGGTTCTTTGCGTCCTTTCTTTGTTACGGGCTCCTCGAGCCATATTTTTAGTGCCATTCTCTTAGTACTATTCGTTTTAGTCATTCTTTACTTGCATCTTTTATGTTTTCTTAATTCCATATTTTTAGTGCCATTCTCTTAGTACCATTCGTTTTAGTCATTCTTTTCTTGCATCTTTTATATTTTCTTATCATCCTTGCAGCTTCCGGTATGGAAACTACACTGGCGACCCAACGGTCCCGAAGCCGTTCCACGTTTTCTATTATTCGGCTCGGAACGACTATTTTGATAGTCTTCCTGTCTCAGGTGAGTGAATCATGTTTCGTGTTGTGTTTCAGGCCGTGGCATGAATCTACGAGACTAGCATTGGAATAAGACAAGCGAGTACTAGTTAGCACATGAAGCTGGCAAGCATCAAAACTATGGAAACATAAACCGCCACGCTAGCACGAGTCTAACAGGGTAGTGCGAGTATTGAAACCGTACATTGACATATCGAGCAACATAATCCGTAATACAAGCAGTGTAAATAAGTGAAGCAGTGCACTACGAAGAATATATAATGATCTACTCGAGACATAGCGGGGTCTACTTGCACGAAGCTAAAGTAGCATGCGAGAGTCCATATTATAAGCCAAATTTTATTTTCATGTTCTAACACAAGCAATACAAGATGAGATTATTCCTTTAGCCAGGTGCGTTGTATTCTTTATTAGCATGCAAGGGGTGATTCACCTAGCAACTAGCATGTATCGTCCATATTTTAAGTGTGCTGGCTAAGCAAAAACAAGTTCATCGTAGCTACCCACCTTAGCGATGATTCGCTACGGTCGAGCGATACTCCGAGCGAGCCTTTGAAGTCTAAGTCTGAACTCATGAAGGGCCAAGTCTGGAATCCTTTGCCTCAAACGAGTCTTCTCGCTGAGCAAAGCGGGTCGGGTCGTTGCACTTGTGCCGTTTGAATCGGCACTCCGCTTGAGCGGAACGGGTCGTTACATTATACACTACTCATAAAAAGTCTCGTCCTCGAGACTTCCTGAGCGCAAACCGTTCTATCACAACTATCGAATCTATCTCAAGCATAGCAATCGGTACCACTAGATCCGTTCGAACACAATTTTCTACTCGTTACTTATGCAGTGTTGCGTGTATGCTGGGTCTATCTTATTGAATGACTCTATCATTCAATTCAAGCTCTGACTCGGTCTCTACTGCGTCTTAGCGCGGAACATATATCGCTTAACGCGGGGTACGGTATGATCCATCTTGAATGATGATCTAAGGCTGAGGCAAACTTAGCCAAATATTCACTCACGTCCATGCGGATCTAACATATTCACTTGCACTAGCATTCGAGATCAACATATTGCGAGTCTGGATCGTGCACATATTTAAAACGTCCCTCAAACATATGCATATGAACCAACTTAGCGATAGCGAAGTCTTTGCACTCGAGTTCAACATATCATTGAGTCTTGGATCGTGCACACGTTCAAGGCGTCCTTCAAACATATGCATTCGACCAAACTTAGCGATAGTAAAGACGGACAAGCTACTTGCGAAAATTTTAAGGGTTCACGTCTTATGAATCACAATGATACTTCCAACATGGTCAATAAAATTCCAAGTCATTTCCATTCCAACAAAAATCAAGCATTGTACTACCGTCAAGCACGATCTATCCGATTTAACTGACTAGCGACCATGTCCTATCGTACATTTCGTTTGTGTCAAACGTAACACACTTTTACCGTTCCAAGTCTAACTCTGTCCCAGTTCTATGGCTGTTCAAGAAATACTCTAAAGTCGGTTACACAAGTTCTTTCATTCGGCATATGGTCGTCTACCTAATTACTAGGTCAACTTACAAGGTAATAGATACAAGTTCAAGCACACTATTCATCGTGCAAGTTTGTCGCACGATGCTCGTTCTAATTCCTAAGGTCAAACCATTGTTCGTTTGCACGAAATATTCTATCCAAGCCCGTTTTACTCAGATTTCTAAACATCGAGCACAGATTATCCTACTTACATTAACACGTTCGTTTGTACATGGTTCGAGTCCGTTCGGTCAAATCCATAATATATCCAAGATGTATCTATGTCGTATGACAAGCCTAGTAATTCACATAGTCTGTCTCCTTCAAAGATGTTTTGATAGCATCCATATATCCATTCTAAGTCTAGACCACCAAGCAATGATTCAATTCTAAATTTTTGATCTCAATCATAACTCTAAGTCGTCCAACAAGATCCACGTATCCGTTCACGAAACCATTGAGCGTGACTTACTCCAGGTTCTAGACTAACTCATCCTTGAAACACTTCCGATTCACTTGTATTTAACCACAAGTCATGACAATTCTTCAGGTGTCACACTCCGGTCTCCCGCAAGTTTGATCATCCTCGCTAGACGTGAGATCATACTCGCTAGACGTGAGATCACCACGCCAACGCTCCCGCTGGATAATCGTTCTAATCCGGACGTGACGTATGTACGAGCATGGAGTTACGCTCGTACAAGACAAGATCGTCGAACGTTATGGTTATCATCGAAACGATTGAGACATCTTATCATTTTACTTTCCTCTATCCAAGATATATATAAAATCCATCAAGTCATGTCCGTTCATGCTGTGATCATAATTCGTCTAGTAAAATCATCCAACTTTAATGTTACCATTTGATCAATTCGTAGTCTTACTTCTAGCATTCCTTAAACAACTAAGTTCAAATCCCAAGCCAAAGGCTATTTACTTTGTTATATTTCATTCATCGAGTTCGTTTGAATAATCATCGGCATGTTCCCGTGAGTTCGATCATACCCGCCGGACGTGAAATTACTACGCCAGCGCTCCCGCTGGATAATCGTTCTCGGCCGGGACTGATTTCGAAGGTTATCTTTCGAACTAGATTCAAGATCGTTCTAAAAAACTCCAGATCAAATCCGTTATCGCTTACCTCTTTCATCGAACCACAATATTCATTCTCGGGCTAACTTCTATTCGAGCGATATATTTCTCAAGTTCAATCCGTTTGATTCAATTTGAAATCACTCGTACGATCCAACAAGTTTCTACCAAGTTTTCTTGACCAAGATATCGATTTCATTATCTTGAATCCCTATTCGATATAAGCCTTATCACTTGTTCACGACATTCTCAATCGTTCAAACAAACTATCGCACGAGACCTATGAATTTGCTTGAACATTTCTAAAATGATTTATACACAACTCAGGAATCGAGTCACCCAATTAAATTTTGAATCGTGTTCGCATCACTCGCTAGCATATTCACCTAGTCGTTCCTTAGAATTCCTGCACGATACTTAAGCACCGCCTGATAAATCTTAGTCTCGTATATATCCTGTTGATAGTCATCCAAGTAAACCATATTTGATTCGTATCTTCCGGACACGAAATACCGTCCGAGCTATTTCTCAAAAATCCAAGCACGATCTTCTATATTTGCCTTAGCGATAATTTGATAATGTTTCTATCGGTTGCCATTCTAAGTCTGACTTATCCTTATCTGAATGATATTCCAATCTCTTGCAAACTAGCTCGCACCAAAGGGTCTTGGCGCGCGATACTAAACACAACTTAAGCCGAAAGGCTGTGTTCATAGCTAACTGTCCGGACGATATTCCATCTAGCACATTAACCAGCTGGATAATCATGTATAAGTATTCAGTTTTGCACATAACTTGCAGATTTGCACGAGAGTCTATTCCCACAAAGTCTAACACAGGTCGGAACAAGGGTCATCGTATAACTATCAAGTACAAGCAATCATATCATTCACATGCACTTTTTATGAAATTATTTAGACTCATTGTATGGAACATCCCAATGGGTCAACGAGAGAGAGTATATGTACATAACCCACGAACGAGCCTTCGAAACTGAGAAAATCGATAAGAAGTCCAAAGACGTAAAACCATTGCTCTGATACCAATATGTCACGTCCCGATCTCCCGCAGGTAATCGACCGTCCCCGCTAGGCACGAATCACTATGCCAGTGCTCCCGCGGGATGATCTTTCCCATCTGGACGTGATGCCGCACGAGCACAAGTGCGTCTGTGCAAGGCCATGACTCGAACAGGCGGTAAGATGACCAAGCCACAGTCGCACAGATAGTTCGAATGCAGCGTAATAAGAAACGTACATGCAATTGGTAACGAGTTCACAGTCGTCAATAGCGGAAGCATTGTATAACACAAGTATGGAAGTAAAACAAGCACTTTATTGATACTGTACAAGTATTAAAAGCGTCGCTAGGCCGAGATTATAAGTCGCTAAAGTTCTCTTTTGAAACAATAAAAGCGTGTCAAGTGGCTACAAGTATGGAATGATACATAGGCGATGTTCCAACGTTATGTCTTGTATATGTACTTCAGTTCCGGACACAATGCTCTAAGGCTCCAGAGCGAACTCCCCGCCTTAGCACGCACCGAACGAGGTTCTCGTGCACCCTGCAAGCAATTTGGTGGGTTATCAGTACATGAATGCACTGGTGGGGAGGCTTCTTGCCTGTTCGACAATTTCAAACACGTTATATAGGTTCCGTGCACCATCTATTAAGTTATCTTTCTAGTCTTGCCTTAGGATCAGTTTCATGGCATAATGAGAAGTTTAACTCGTGTGGCAGTGTGCCATATATGAGTAACACGACGATACTTACCAACTTACCATCCGTCCTTCCCTGTCCAAGAAAAACCTAGTTAAACCAAGCACGGGTATATATAATGAAATCCAGGGGCAATATCATAAGAAAACACGAGTGTCATGAGCGAGGTTCTGTTTCAGGTGCACGAGTTTGCTGCAATTGTGAAACACAAGTTACTTTGTTACTCAGATTCAGGCGTGTTATTCAGGTTATTCAAATGATTGCAAAACTCAGGCTACACAAATTACTTGTTCATATCTCAGGTTACTCAAACTCAGATTTCTTAGACGCAATGCAATGACTCGCACGCGGATTGCCGCAACCGAGCTTAACTAAATATATATGAACGGGTCGCTGGCCTACACGCCATTATGGACATAGTCGCAATAAGACGGTGGTCCTGGTGCCCCGGCGACTGTCCGAACTTATCCGTGCTAGCTACAACTAGCGCGACTATCGGATTTTTTCTAGGCTAGATCGGTCCCGGTGTCCCGGCTCCCTGTTCGTAGAAAATCAAGCTTGTGCACTAGTGTCCGCGACCAAGCGAGTCTCTTTTTATTGGTTCTTTCTTTATCTTTTGATATCATATTTTTTTGACTAAACGACAATGGTTGTAGGCGCAGGTAATGAGCCTCGCTACAAGCCATCCCAGGCCGTTCCTGACTCATTGGTTCTTTGCGTCCTTTCTTTGTTACGGGCTCCTCGAGCCATATTTTTTGCAGCTCCCGGTATAGAAACTACTCTGGCGACCCAACGGTCCCGAAGCCGTTTCACGTTTTCTATTATTCGGCTCGGAACGACTATTTGGTAGTCTTCTTGCCTCAGGTGAGTGAATCATGTTTAGTGTTGTGTTTCAGGCCGTAGCATGAATCTACGAGACTAGCATTGGAACAAGACAAGCGAGTACTAGTTAGCACATGAAGCTGACAAGCATCGAAACCATGGAAACATAAACTGCCACGCTAGCACAAGTCTAACAGGGTAGTGTGAGTATTGAAACCATACAGGGACATATCGAGCGACATAATCCGTAATACAAGCAGTGTAAACAAGTGAAGCAGTGCACTACGAAGAGTATATAAGGATCTACTCGAGACATAGCGGGGTCTACTTATACGAAGCTAAGGTAGCATGCGAGGGTCCATATTATAAGCCAAATTTTATTTTCATGTTCTAACACAAGCAATACCAGATGAGATTATTCTTAGCTAGGTGCGTTGTATTCTTTATTAGCATGCAAGGGGTGATTCACCTAGCGACTAGCATGTGTCGTCTATATTTTAAGTGTGTTGGCTAAGCAAAGACAAGTTCATCGTAGCCACCCACCTTAGCGATGATTCGCCACGGTCGAACAATACTCCGAGCGAGCCTTTGGAAGTCTTAAGCTTGAACTTCTGAAGGGCAAAGTCTGGAATCCTTTGCCTCAAACGAGTCTTCTTGCTAAGAAAAGCGGGTCGGGTCTTTGCACTTGCGCCGTTTGAATCGGCACTCCGCTTGAGCGGAATGGATCGTTACACTACTTGGATCTACCTGGAAGGGCTTTCATTTATGTTTCTACTTCTCCGTTGCAGTGGCATTATCGTTTGGGACATCCGTCTTTGGCTAAGTTGTATCAAGTTGTTCCTAGTTTGAGTCATGTTTCTAGTCTTGAATGTTATGCTTGTCAGTTAGGCAAGCATCACCGTAGTTTCTTTTCTCGTTGTAGTGAGAATCGTCAATTAGAGTCTTTTGATTTTATTCATTCTGATATTTGGGGTTCGTCTAGAGTCAAAAGTCCGAAATAATTTCAGTATTTTGTTATTTTTATTGATAATTATTCCAGAATAACTTGGTGTTATTTAATGAAAGAAAGATCTGATGAGTTTCCAAATATGTTATCTGCCTTTTATAATACAATCTATGTTCAGTTTGATAAACGTATCAAAATTCTGCGTTTTGATAATGCTTTGGAGTATACTCAATCTTCTGTGAACAATTTCTGTGTTGATCGTGCTATGATTCATCAAACCAGTTGTGTCCACACCTTTCAACAAAATGTTATAGCCGAACGCAAACATCGACACATTTTAGATGTGGCTCGAACTCTCATGTTCAATATGCATGTCCCTAAACAGTATTGGGCAGATGCCGTTCTTACTACATGTTATCTAATTAATCGCATGTCATCATCTGTATTAATAACAAAGTTATATTTTTCATGTCACATACAGATGCCGTACCTTTTTTCTTACCTCCTTGAATGTTTAGGTGTGTCGCTTTTGTTCATAACTTGGAACCTAATCGAGAGAAGTTGGCTCCTAGATCTCTGAAGTGTCTTTTTTGGTTATCCTCGTACTCAAAAATGTTATCGTTGTTACAGTCCACAGTCACGCAAGTATTATGTCAGTGCAGATGTTACATTCTTTACCCCTTTCTTTCCTTCAGGAGACCGTTGTATTCCTTTTACAACAGATTTGATATCTTCCATACCACTTCCGGTCATTCCTGAATCAGTTTCTGTCTTCATTTTTCTTTTACAGGTTTATCAGAGATTCAAGGACAGGCCAGTGGTTTTGCAGAATTCAGCCCTCACCTAATCAGCTTTTATGCCCGAGGTTTATGCTCCCATCACCACAGATCCGGATGATCTTCCCATAGCTCTCAGAAAAAAAATGCCTTTGTACTACAAAGAATAAACATCCAATTTCTAAGTGTTTTATTACACCGTGCTTTATCATCTTTTCATGCATTTGCAGTTTCATTGTCTTCTATTTCCATTCCCAAAACTTACAAGCAGACTATATCACCTTCTGGTTGGAAAAGTGCAATGAATTAGGAGATGTATCATTTACATCAAAATCAGACTTGGGAACTTACATGACTTCCTGTTGGGAAGTAGACAGTGTATTGTAGATGGGTGTACACTGTTAAGTATCATCCCGATGGTTCTGTTGAGCGCCTCAAGGTACGGTTGGTTGCCAAAGGGTATACTCAGATATATGGTATAGATTATATGGAGACTTTCTCTCCAGTGGTTCGGCTGAATTCAGTTCGGATTCCTTTTTCTGTGGCGGTTAATCGTCAATGGCCTATATATCAGCTGGATTTGAAGAATATTTTCTTGCATGGTGACTTACAGGAGGAGGTTTATATGAATCAACAACCGGGATATGTTGTAGCAGGAAATGAAAAACTAGTATGTCGATTGAAGAAAGCATTATATGGACTGAAATAATCAACTCGTACTTGGTTTGACAAGTTCAGTTCAGTTCCCATTCAATATGGCTTTCGGCGCACCACATCAGATCATTCAGTATTTTCTCATTCTTCCTCAGCAGGTATTATCGTGTTGATTGTTTATGTTGATTTCATTATATCTGGGAGTGATCATGCTGGGATTGTGGACTTGAAGGCCTACCTTAGTCGTCAGTTTCATACTAAGAATTTGGGTCTTCTTCGATATTTTTTTGGAATCGAGGTTGTTCGATATAAGAAGGGTGTGTATCTGTCACAATACAAATATGTTTTAGACTTGCTATCCGAGACTGGGATGTTGGAGTGTCGGCCAGTTGAGACTCCTATAGATTATCATGACAAGCTTATTTGAGGATGTTGGATATTATAGACGTTTGGTTGGAAAATTTATATATCTTATTGTTACTCGATCAGACATCACATATGCAGTTGGAGTAGTTAGTCAGTTCATGCATGTCCCTCAGCAACCACATTGGGAGGCGCTCTCTCTCGCATTCTTCGATACTTGAAGGATGCACCTGGAAATGGTGGTTGTACAAACCTTCCTAGTTGCTTACGGTGACGGGGTTCAATGATGCTGATTGGGCAGGCGGTCGCAGTGATAGAAGGTCTACTTCTAGCTATTGTATGTTTGTTGGGGACAATCTTGTCACGCGGCGTAGTAAGAAGCAAAATATTGTGGTACGTTCTAGTGCAGAGGTCGAGTACCGTGCGATGGCTCATACAACTTCTGAGATGATGTTAGTGCAGTCTCTTATTCATGAAATGGGGATTATGATTCCTATTCAGATGGAGATAAATTGTGATAATCGGTCGGCAATATTTATCGCAAGTATTCGGTGTTTCATGAGCGCACGAAGCATATCGAGGTGGATTATCATTTTGTTCGTGATTTGTTGGTGAAGAAACATAGTCGCTCCTTATGTTCGGTCGGAGGATCAATTAGGTGATATCCTCACCAAACCACTTGCTCGTGGTCCATTTTCTGATTTATATAGCAAGCTAGGCATGTCTGATCTATATGCTGCAACTTGAGGGAGGGTGTTAGAGTTATTTTATTTTGTTATTTATCTTATGAGGATATAATAGTAATTGTGGGTGTATTGCATATCAGTATAAATAAACATGAGATACAACATAGGATTTTATGTCCTTGCAATCTCCTTTCTCATATTCTCTCCTCCTACTTTTCTCCTACTTTCCTCTCCATCTCCAAACTTCATTCATACTAATACTAATATATTTCAATTGCCAATTTAGATAATTTAAATCTATGTTGTGGTTCAATGCGTAGTTTTTCTATCTATTTGCTTTTGGAACACATAAAAATAGGAGTACTTTCCTCGTACATCTCTACCCAATATGGGACTAAAGGAAACTGCAAAGTAATACCAAGTCTAACAAATATAATTCGTTTATCAAATTAGATAATTCAAATCCATGTTGTGGTTGAATACATACTTTTCCTATCTATTTGCATATGGAACAAATGTATCTTACATTGCAGTATATTATTGTGTACATATCTAAAATTATACAGAATGCGTATCTTAATTTGACAACATCGTTTGGGTATCTGCTCAAAGACTAATGGATGCACTAGTTAGTAGTAAAGGATGCACCGGTTAGTAGTAAAGGATATTAAACGAATGAGATGCTAGAACTAGGTATAATGCTAATGCTTATATTCTAGATCTTCCAGATCATTTTGGCATTAATCTTATTTTTAATATCGAAGATCTAGTAGCTTATTAAAGTTCAGATTTTAGACATGACTATTGATGAGCTTGACCCCGAGCTTACTTTTGAGGGACACTCCTTACTTCCACTCCCAAATATCCTACCTACAAAAGATAAAATTAATAATAATTTAGATGATGAGATGATATCTACTATGATATCTACTAGAAATGGTGGAACCCGACAGTATTTGGTACGTTGGAAAGGAAGACATGATTTTGATGACACTTCGCTTGATCGAGATGAACTCCAACGCATAGATCCCAACATCTTGGAACAATATAGAGCATCAAAGACATATACTCGACAAGGTCAAACTTTTTCCCACATGGGAAGAATGATGAGGACATCGAGACGCACATCCGTTACCCTTGTGTGTACACGAGAAGCAGAAGACGTGGTATGGTGAACCCCACCACCAACCGGATTTGGCTCTGATATGTGGAGTCTACTTTATTTTATTTGGTTAAGCTTTAGGCTTGTTAGTAGCTATCCTTTAGTTAGATTTTACTCTTTTTTTAGTTCCATATCAGAAGTTGTAGTTTTCTTTTCAGTTGCTCCTCCTATATAAAGGGGGCATATCTATTGTAGAAATGACATATTCGATGAAAAGAAACATCGGAGGTGCGTTTGTTGTGATTCAGGTGTGAAGTCCAATCCAACAACACAAAAATAATTTTTTTTTATGAAGTATTATAATATTAAATGCGTGATTTTTTTGCTTTAGCAATTATTGGTGCTTTTGTTGTGATTGAGCTGTGAACTCCAATCCAACCTATACGCGGAGGGTGAACCCTACCCTAGTTTCAATAAATTTTATTTTCTTTCTTCCGAAAGAAATTCAACCACCATCATGTGTTCGAAGCCGCTGTCGACCTTGCTAACCTAACCTTCGTCGGAACTGTAACCGACACGCTATCATCATCGCCGACCATCTCCCGCCACCATCATAAACCGACGGTCGAGTTTGTACCATTTGCCAAGTACTTTTCTCTTTTCAATTATTAAATATTGTTAGGAACCATCAATCTCTAAAAAAATCTATAATATATTATTAATTTCTGCTGTCCACAAATATTGAGAGAATAATTTTGCTTGAAATGACACAAACAAATGTCTCTATATTAATCTTAGAATTGTGCTAAAAATAGAATATTTGGATTACAATAATTTTTCGAAAAGATTATTTAACTTTGAATTAATTACGTGTATGTTAATCATCAGATCACAATAATCTTATACATCATCTTCCATAAAATCAACTGCTAAAATTAATCCCGCTTCTTGGTGAATGTATTTTATACGATTTGAATGCTCAACCTATACGTATTACATCAAGGTAGCTTAATGAATTTGGATTGAGGCTATAAGGAAGGATATGATATCTGCTATGGTATTTGCTAATGTTATAATGAAATGGCCTGGTCGAGCATAATCGAAGAGAGGATTAATGTAGCTGATCCAAAAAATTTGAGATAAAGGCTTTGTTGTTTTACAATGAATATTCATTATCTTGATTTGGCCCTTTTCTAAGTTATCAAATGTTGGATTGTTAAACTTATGGTGTCACTCAATTCATGACAGGAAATATTTTCTTTTAAGTTGGATTTTTTTTTTTTTTTAATCTAGCAAAGAGATAAAGGAGAAAATTTGTTTCATCAGAAGATCTAATGAAATCTCATTGCTTCCTCTTCAAGAGAGTTCATAAGGACATGACCATGTGAGAATGACATATTGGATGATTTCTTTTTCTCTCTTAAGCTTTTTATGTTTCCAAACACACAATTATACAAAATCAAGTTGAAGGGCATTACGAGGCTACATGACTAAGTTTGAACCCAAGGGATTACTTTTCTCTTCCATTTCTATCTTCTTTTCTCCATTATATATCTTGTGGTCTGCATATAACTTAGCGAATTTTCTTATAGTTCAAAAATATTTGGATGCATTGACCAATTTATAGCCGATCACATTCTGATGTGAGAAGGCTTGGATGAAGATGACGATTGGCCAATTTATAGCCCTAGTGTTGGATCAAGTGTTGTAATAAACGTCTGTAAAATATTTAACATGTTGACTATTCGTGAATCAAGTAGTTAAGAAAATTCCTATGCTTAATGACATATACCAAAAAAATTGTTTTAACCCTATCCTCTTACCTACTCGGTTTTGGTGGTTTTGGTCTATTGATACGTATGAGCCTTATGAATGATATTAACATCTGTATGTAACGTGTATGCTTTGCATTTCCTATAATATTTCATTTGATGTATCTTGGATACGAATTGCTTCTGTTTGTCACTTGCATGACATGTTCATGTAATAGGTCTGGAAACAAAAGTTGGAACAGATGGGAGCTACACTTGAAAATAATCTTTCAAAGAAGGTTACTCATATTTTTGCTGCAAACTCAAATACACTACTCCAGCAAGTCAACTCTGAGCACCTGAAATACTTCGCAGGAGTGAGTTCTTCCAAAAAGTATTTTTATTTCTTGATCTGAATTGAGTCCTTTATTAGAAATCTAGAGGAATTGTGGTATTGAAAGTATGGTGGGCACTCAAAAAAATAGTAGAAGGGGAAAATGGGATGATGAACTCTTAGAGATTTTATATTTCTTCACATAGAGGACTCACTACAATCTTTCTTCTTAGAGTTTGCCACACACTTATGGCTACAATGAGGACCTCTATTTATAAAGTTCAATGAAAGTTCTAGGACTCTTCATTAATTCAACCTCCAACTACCAATACAAGCATACATCATAACAAACACTACTAAAGAAGTCCACTACACAACACCCAATAGCTCAAAGTTACAACTTAACAATTAAGTTTTATATCATTTCCAATTACCCCCCTTTAAACTTAATTGTCTTTTATCCACAAGCCAAGAATTTTGAGGTTGTTGAGAAGATCCACTCCAAGAGGTTTAGAGAAGATGTTGTCGACTTAGGCATGTCTTCACATGTTCGTGGGTGAAATGAAAGTGAACATCGATATGCTTGCTTCTCTTGTGATGCACCAGATTCTTCGCCAATGCTATCGTTGACTTGCTATAGAATTTTTTGTATCTTTATTTTGCTTAAGATGTATCTCCTACAACAAGCTCCTTAGCCATATTGCATGTAACACATGTAAATGCTGCAACCTATTCTGCAAGTTGAGAGGGTGACAAACTTTGATATCCATGAAAATGCCGCAACCTATTCTGCAAGTTGAGAGGGTGACAAACTTTGTTATCTATGAAAATGCCATCTCTCTCATAAAGAAAGAAAAACAGGAGGCACTAGCGGAAGCATGAATATTTTCTTGGTGGACCAAAAATAGATTTGCTGAAAAGTTTGTAAAGATGAATTCCAAAATGTATATTAGTATCAAGAATTCTATTAAAACAATCAATGTCACTTTCCATATATGATAAACAATCATTGATCCATCCACATGTGGAATTTCAATAGCGTTATATTAGGTAGTGGGCTTTAGTCCCACATCGAGTAGAATAATAGAGAGAGAGTGGTCAGCCTCTCATATATATATGTAGTCTTTCTCATCTATGAAAATTATTCCATTATTCTAATTCTAATCCTATATAATTCTATATGTATCAGAGCCATAACACCCTCCCTTCTCTCTCTCTTTCTTCACAAAAAAAATAAATCCCTAACCCTAGCCGCTGTCGCCTACCCCCTGCCCGCCGTCGCCGCCTCGCTGACTCCCGCAACCGCCGTCCCCCCCGGCCCCGCCACCCCCCGGCCCGCTATGCAACCCAAAACCCTAACACACCTCTACGGCCGCCTCTCCTACTTGTGTAAACCCTAATTAAAAAAAAAAAATTTAAAAGTCGTATATCGAAGCCGGAGGGTAGACATTAATTTGTTTGCACAATCTCTGTTCCTAGATTACGACTTCAGGAGCGTATATCGGAGCCGGAGGGTAGACAATGATTTGTTTGTACAACCTCTTTTCCTAGGTTACGACTTCAGGAGTTAATAAAAAGTAGACAAGTTGATTGTTTACGTGGATCTTTGTTTCCTTCCTATCCCGATATCCGCATCAGGATCTACACAGAGAGTTACTTGGGTTACTTCTGTGTCCTGGCATGTGTGATTTTCATACGATCTTTTTATGCTCGTGCCGGTTCTGGCCACGTTGATAGCGCACTGGAAAAGTTGATGTGATTATTGGGGTCGGGAAGAATTAACGATGATCGAATCAAGAGCATTATGACAACCTCTAAGGCGGCTAGCAGTAATACCAGTGTCGAAAACGCATTGGCGGGACCAACGTGCAATGGCACGATGATCTCTTCGATTCGGTTCGTCGATCGGAGGTTGAACGGACCAGATGGATACTCAACATGGCGAAAAAAGGTTGAGAAGACACTTCGGGTTATGCAGTTGTCCAAGCATCTGTCTAACAACCCTCCGGAGATGACTGATCCCACATTTGAGCAGTGGGAGACGGATAATAGTTGACTGTTTACCCAGTTGATGAACTCCATGGAACTATCAAAACACGGACACAGTTCAAAACACGGACACAGTAAAGCAGCTATGAGAGGTCCTAACGACGACGTTTGATGGAAAATGCGACTTGTCTCGTATCTACGACTCGGTTGTCGGCGTCTACCGGACAGAACATGGCGACAAGTCTCATAAGGACCACTTCCGGACTTTTAAGACTATGGCCGATAAAGTTGACCATATATTACCTCTCACGACGGATATCAATGAAGCGAGGGTTCAACGTGAGCAGCTTCATGTGATGGCATATTTTGTCTCTTTTCGTCTTGATGCAGACTCAGCTCGCCCTCAGATCATTGCTGGAGCTGAGGTTCCATCTCTAATAGAAGCTCATTTTCGTGTCCTACGGACTGCAAAGGTCGTCGAGACCTTTCCAAGCGATGCTCCTGTTGATCGATTTGCTCTTGGTGCCGCTCGTACTGGATTTCGTGGTGGTGGTGGTAGACGACGTAGTGGCTGAAATGGTGGCTGTGATTGTGGACGATGCATTGGCTGTCGTGATGGAGGTCGACTGCGCACATTCTTCAACTGTGGCCTACAGGGTCATTTTTAGTGGCAATGTACTAAAGCTTCTGCCACCAACGTTACCTCAGATACTCCTGGATCTTGGCGGTCGATCCGTCCAAATGACTAATGAAGCATATGTAGACTTTGTTGAGTTTCAAGCTAAACGTCGAGGTGAAGCTTCTACTTCTGGGTCCACCGCAGGGTACTCAGCGATATGTGTGGTACAGTCGAAACAGTGGGTCCTTGATTCTGGTACGTTTGCTTACTTGACTGGCGATGCAGGTATGATACGAAACTATGTACCGGTTGGTCGTATGCCTAATATTACATGTGCCAATGTTGGTTTGCTGACAGTCTGTGGAAAATGATTTGTCCGTCTTTTTTTGGACTGTCACTACATTCTATACTACATACCCCTGGAAATCCATTCAGCTTACTCTCAATTAGTCGGATTACTCGCGATATGCACTGCTCGATAACATTTTTTCCTGATTGTTGTGTTTTCAGGACCTAACGACTGGACGGACTATTGGTAGGGAACATGTGGCTGGAGGCTTGTACCTGTTTGAAGAACCTTCCTTTGTTGCCTGTGCTGGTGTGAAACTTAATCCTTTTGAGTTACACTGCCGGTTAGGACATCCGTCTGTCCAAACACTCCAGAAAATGTACTATCTTTGGATGTTTCTTTTCATTATGTGTCATGTAGCTTGACAAAGCATCACCGGGCTTCCTATTCGGTTAGCATAAAATTGCTTTCGCTCCCTTCGAGTTAGTACATTATGATATACAGGGACCTTGTCCGGTTGAATTTGTGATGGGATTCTCACGTGTCATTTTTGTTTATCTCATGAAAAATTGCTCCGAATTATTCAACATTTGGTGCAATTTTTATGCGGAAATCAGAACACAATTTGGTGTTCCGATTAAATGTGTTCGAAGTGACAATGGTCGTGAGTATGTCTCATGAGTTTGTCCCATTTGTCTCAGAATGATATCATCCACCAAACTTCATATCCTTACATACCACAACAGAATGATGTGGCTGAACGCAAAAATCGTCATCTCTTAGAAACAACGCGTGCTCTTATATTCCAAGCACATACTCCAAAAAGATTTTGGTCGGATGCCGTTCTTACGGCTTGCTATCTCATTAATTGCATGTTGTCGTCTGTCCTCAATGATAATACTCCCTTTTCTCGGTTATATTCCAAACGAGAGCCGTTTCCTCTACCTGTCCAAATCTTTGGTTGTTTGTATTATGTTAGGGATACTACCCGACCAACTCTTTCTACATTAAATCCCAAGGCTATTAATGTATTTTCCTTGGGTATCCTAAGGATCAGAAAGGGTATGTTATTTTTTCGACTTTAAGAGATATTTTTTCTCTCGGGATGTTACCTTTGTTGAAACCGAGTTTCCTCTACTTCCACAAACTACAGGACCAGTGCCCCAAGTTTACTCAGAAGATGACTTCTTGTTGCTCCCGGTTCAAGCACAACAACCCACTGTTAGGCTGCCTCCTCTACCGAGCCAGTGCTCCAGTCCGACGGTTCGCAGAGACCGATTCAGTCAGCACCGCCGTCGTCCGATCGCATGTCGCAGATACTGCCTATGGTAACAGACTCGGCACCGTCGTCGCCCGATCGATCATCGTAGATAATGCCTATGGTCACAACGTCATCCTCCTTTGGCTCGCCTGATTCGTCTCCGCCTTTGGCTCCGCATGTTCCACCAGCTCGACCTCGTCGTGCCTCGTGATCATCCCTTGTATGTTGAAAACTACAAAGGGCTTGCGAGCCACACTCGGTCCTTAATAGCTACTATTGATGGGATTCAGATTTTCAATTATGTCGAGGAGGATCTCAAACATCCCGGTTGACGTGCTGCTATGGAAGAGGAGATGATTGCGCTTTGGGAGAACCATACTTGGAACTTGGTAAATTTACCGTCTGGTAAACAGGCTATCGGTTGTAAATGGTTGTCACGATCAAAGTGAAACCATATGACACCCTTGATTGACTAAAGGCTCATCTGGTGGCTAAAGGATATTCCCAGACTTATGGTGAGGATTATTATGAGACATTCTCCCCAGTTGTCAGGATGACCTCTGTACGCGTACTCTTGGCCTTAGCTGTTCGCTATGACTGGCTGCTATTCCAGCTGGATATCAAGAATGCCTTCCTCCACGGGGACCTAGATGAAGAGGTATATGTTGTGCAACCTCCCGGGTTTGTTGCAAGGGAGGATAATGTGTGTTATCTGAGGAAGGTCCTGTATGGTCTCAAACAATCACCTCGTGCATGGTTTGGTCGATTTACAGATGTGGTCACTCAGTTTGTCATGAGACAATCGAAGAAGGATCACTCAGTATTTTATCGACATACATCGGCGGAAAGTTTCTACTTGGTGTTTATGTTGATGACATTGTGATAACAAGAGACGACAGTCAGGACATTGCGGGGCTAAAGAAGTTTCTGGGAGAACAGTTTCAAACCAAGGATATGAGATCATTAAACTACTTCTTGGGTGTTGAAGTTGTACGGGAAAAGAAGCACATTGTCATGTCACAGAGGAAGTATGTGCTAGACATACTGAATGATGCTGGAATGATACAAGCCAAAGGTGCAACGTCGCCAATGGACCCAGGAGAAAAGTTACTCCCCGACGAGGGGGTCCTGATGACGAATCCGGATCAATATCGTTGAGTGGTTGAAAAACTCAATTACCTGGCAGTTATGACTCGTCTATATATTTTCTTTGCTGTCAGTGTTGCAAGTAGATTTGTCTTCTCCACGAGTTCCACATTGGCATGCAGTTCTCAGAATTCTGCGCTATTTAGTCCAGAATCCTGGAAAAAAAATTCGCATGGAGAACCATGGTCATACAAATGTTGAGTGTTTTACTGATGCTGACTGGGTGCCAGCCTGACAGACGATCTACGTCTTGTTACTCGGTATTTATTGGCGGAAACTTGTTATCGTGGAAGAGTAAGAAGCAGAGTGTGATCGCACGATCAAGTTTCGAAGCAGAATATCGAACTATTGTCCATGGCAGGGCAGAAGTGTTATAGCAGCAACATCTTCTACAAGAGCTGGGAGAAGAAGCAGGATCTAAAGCAGCAGATATGTGGTGTGATAATCAATCTGCTATTCATATTGCTACCAATTCTGTATTTCATGAAAGGACGAAGCACATTGAAATTGATGCCCATTTCGTCCGTGATGAGTATAAAAAGGGAATGATAAAGTTCCATCATGTGAGGACCGGTGATCAGATAACCGATATCTTCACGAAATCTCTTTTGGGTCATCGGGTACAATTTTCGTGTAACAAGCTGGGCATAATTGATATATATGCTCCAGCTTGAGGGAGGGTGTTAAGCGTTATATTAGGTAGTGGGCTTTAGTCCCACATCGGGTAGAATAATAGAGAGAGGGGTCAGCCTCTCCTATATATATGTAGTCTTTCTCATCTATGAAAATTATTCCATTATTCTAATTCTACACACTACATAGTAGAAAATGCTCTTGCTATTGGAATAACACTAACTTAAAAAATAAATAGACTACTGAATAAATCATCTTAGTCAATTAATCTCAACATTCACTATTCATCGACTATAGACCTCCACATCGTGTAAGCAAGCTAACATATTCACTTTTTAACCGGAACTTGAATTAGTTTCAAATCATATTTTACATGACTCAATTGTCTCCGACAAAGAATATTGATGTTCTTGAAATGGATGTTTTTGTGTTGGATTCATCATGTGCTTTGGCTCGCTCTTCATCTTATAGTATCACAATGTTAGTGCTCCAATCCACTAACATGCTCCAATCCCAAACTCCATCTTCATGAAAATTCACATCGTGGCTAACAATAATCTTGATCTCCTTTGGATCATAGAGCTTTATGCTTTGGATCTAGGATCATATCCGATAAAGGTGCATCTGATTCTGTCATCAAACTTCCTCCTCCTTTGGTCCGGAATGTGTGCATATGCAATTTATCCAAATATCCAAATACCTTAAATGAAGACATCCGGTTTCATTCCGCCCCATGCTTCTTGCGGTGTGAGCCCTTCTAGGTTCGTCATCTATTAAGGAAGTAGATCGCGCAATTGACAACTTCAGACCAGAACTCCTTAGACATATTCTTGCTTTTAAGCATGCTCCGAACATGTCAAGAATGGTTCGGTTCTTTGGTTTTGTTATGGAGAATATAGCGTGTGTTCAAAGGCCTCCAAATGCCCACGAGAAACTCATTATAAGTAAATTTGCCTCCTCGATCAGATCACAATTTTTTATTATCTTGTAGCTGCATTGGTTCTGCACCAATGCCTTGAAGTTCTTGAATGCTTGAAAGACCTCAAATTTCTCCTTCAAGAAATAAACCCAAGTTTTCCTCCTAAAATCATCAATAATGGTTACAAAGTAAGATTTCCTCCGAATGGATAGTTCTGCAAATCTCGGTGTGGATAAGTTGAAATGACATCTTCTCATGGTTGGTAGACTCCTGTGGAAAGCTCTTCTTTGGTATTTTACTAATAACGCTCTTCATAAATCTCATTTGGAGAGTCGATGTATGGTAGCCCTTTCACCATCTTCTTGCTTAATAGAGGCTTTAGAGCTTCAAAATTAGGATGCCTAAATCTTAAATGTCAAAACCAAGAGCATGACTTATCGTTAACACAAACATGCGGTTCTTGTTCATATAAACATATGCAATCAACTTCTTATGTCTTCTTAAAAAGAGGCTTCAATCTTTCATATGCACTTCATAATCATTCTCCATAAGTTGTCCAAGGTCAGGATAGTTTTCATGTTGGTCATGCTTGAAATAAGTAATTCTTCTATATTATTGATAACAAAGGGAAAAACTAGATAAAATAGGGAGACATAACAACGAGTGTTATTGAATCCCTTGATTCTAGTAAAAAAAGAAAAGAAAACAGATTATAGTAACATAAAAGTAGATTAGTGAACTAATTAAGGAAATAAATCAAGCATAAAATTTGAAAGTAATCCATAGAAATCTTTCCTAATTTTCCTCCTAACTATCAGACACTCCCGTTCAAGTCGGTGCGTAAATATCTATCATATCCAACTTGTTAACGAGAAATGCATAGTTAGGTTTGAACAATCCCTTGTGAGAATATCGGCTATCTGCTCCCGCTTCAAGCTTCTCCTTTATAAAGTGTCTGTCAACTTTAACATGCTTTCTTCTATCTTGTTGGATTGGATTATGTGCAATGCTAATCGTTGTCTTGTTGTCAAAGTACAAATTCATAGGCGTAGTCACATATCTGTTTAGCCCATTTAAAACCTGTCTCAGCCACAATAATTCATACTCTATGAGCCATCAATATGTATTATACTTCTGCACTACTTTAGACAATTACAGTTTGTTTATTGCTTTTCTAAGTCACTAAGTTTTTTCACACAAAAGTACAATATACTGATGTTGATTTACTATATGTAACTGAGCCTGTCTACGTTTATGGAGTGCTTTTCAAATATTTCAAAATTCAGTATATAACTTCAAGGTGTTCTTCATGAGGAGAATGTATGAACAAGCTTACAAGCTTGCTGCAAACGCGATATCATATGTTGCATATGTGACAAGTAGATCAGTTTTCTAACGAGCTTTTGGTTCCGACATGTGTCCACTAGATTACCTTGGAATTCCCAAATTTCTAATTTGGATGAAGTATCTGCAGGACGACATTCACTCATTCCAGTTTCTTAGAGAAGATCAATAACATACAATGACAGAGTGAGAACAACTAATTTTGTCCACATAAACTATGAGAACAACTATCTTCTAATTGGATGAAGTTTTTGTGACAGTGTGATTGGTCTGCCCCTGTACATAGCCTTGGCTTTTCACTACATGTGTGAACTTTTCGAATTAGGCCCTTGGTGACTGTTTTAATCCATACAAGGATTTCTTCCGTATGCAAACCTTCGACCAGAACCTTCTGTCGAAGTTTGCAGTAATCCCTCATTCAATAATAATTATCCAATCATTCCATCTAATATGGTATAATAATCATCCAAACCTTTGACCAGAACCTTCTACCCGAACCTTCTACACCAAGTTCCCGCTAATAAGGAGGCTAGTCCTCTCCTATATATATATGTAATCTCTCATTCAATAACAATCATCCAATCATTTCATCTAACATGGTATCAGAGCCATACCATTTTCTCTTTTTCAAACCCTAATTTTTTTTCTTTTTTTTCTCCCCCCGACTCTAGCAACCCGCCCCCCTCCAGCACCCCCCCTTAAACCCTTACCCTAGATCTACCCTAGCACCACCCTACGTTCTTACAATCCCTAACCCCATATCTACACCATAGCCGCCGCAACAGCAAACCCTAGCAAAAAAAAACCGCTGGCATTGGGATCATAGTTTAAAGTATCGGCCGATACCGATCCGATACGGCCGATACCGATACAGTTTGGCATGTCCCGATCCGATACCGACCAATATCCGATACTGACCGATACCGACATTAGAGGTCTCTTTTCCGGTCAATTCAGCAAAAAATATTGAATTAAAAAACCAATTAGTAAGGGTGTAAAAGTATAGTAAGGTTGTAAAAACATATAAAAGAGAAAAAATTATCTATCACATATAAATCAATCGGCAATGATGACTACTATTTCATTCAATATCAAAAATACAAAGAAACAATACTGGAAATACTTTAAATTATGCATAAATGTATAAAATATATTCTCGAAAATGTTAATAATTTACTAATAGTTGTTTGATTTCCGATACCAAAAAATCCGATACTCCGATCCGAAATCGCCGATACTACCGATACCGCCGATCCCGATACTCATAGGAATGGTCCGATACCGATTCCGATACCGATACTTTGAACCGTGATTGGGATCTTTAGAGGGTAAACAGTGATTTGTTTGCATGAACCTCTGAACCTCGACAACGATATCATGAGTTAACAGAGAGCAAATTTGGTTTGCGTAAATCTCTATTTTTGGCTCGGTTTCAACATTAGGATCTAACAGAAAGCAACCTGGGTTGCATCTCTGTCATGGCTTGTGTGATCCACATTCGATCTCTGTTTACCTTGCGTGAGCCAGTTCTGGTTATGTTAAACGTGCATTGACAGAGTTGATATGAATATTTGGTCGGGACGACCAACGACAATTGAATCGAGAACATTGAAGGATGACGAACACCGAACAAGTAGCAGCGTTGATAACATCAGTGTCGGGAACGTAGTGGCTGGGACACCGGGTACTGGCACGACGATTTCATCTATTCGATTTGTCGATCGACGACTGGATGGTTCAGATAGTTACTCCACATGGTAAAAGAAGATCGAGAAGACGCTTTATTGAATACGGTTGTCAAAACATCCAACTGACAACCCCCCATCAATGAATGATCTCACATATGAGCAGTGGGAGAGAAGCGATAGTCGATTGTTTACACAGTTGATGAATTCGATGGAACCATCAGTTGAGTACATTGTTCAGAATACGGATTCTGTGAAGGAGTTATGGGAGGTCATTGCGATTATGTTTGATGGCAAACACGATTTGTCTCGCATCTATGACTCGGTCGTTGACGTCTACCGAGCTGATCAATGAGACAAGTCACATCAGGACCACTTTCGTGCCTTTAAGGCACTAACTGATGAGGTGGATCACGTGCTACCATTGATAACGAATATTAATAAGGCAAGGACACAACACCAATTGTTCTATGTCATGGCATATATTGTCTTCGTCCTGATGCAGACTTTGCATGGTCTCAAATTATTGTTGGGGCAGATGTTCCATCTCTGATGGAAGTCCACTTTCATATCCTATGGAGAACGAAAGTAGTTGAGACTGAAACGAGTGACACACCTGCTGATCAATCTGCCTTCGGTGCTGCTCGTGGTGGATTCCGTGGTGGCCATGTGGTAGACGTGATGGCCAAAATGCTGGCCGAAACGGTGGTCGAGGTGATGGTGGCCATAATGGAGGCCGAACCGCGGACATGTTTCAACTGTAGTCAACAAGGACACTTTCAGTGGCAGTGTCCCTGTCGCCAAAGTTGCATCAGATGCTCCTGACAATGACAAGCTATCCGTGCAGATGACAACAGATACCTATGTAGAATTCGCTTCAGCGTCGTGGTGAAGCTTCTATATTTGGATCCACAGTCGGATATTTAGCGGCATGTGTGGTAAGGTCGAAGCAGTGGGTGATTGACTCTGCTACGTCTGATCACATGACATGCGACGATGATTAAAGCAGTGGGTGATTGGCCAATGCATGATGAACGTTGCCGTAATGTGTGGGGGCTGCCGCTCGGGCAGGGGCATCGGGGGGAGGGGTAGTTGCCGCTCGGGGAGGAGGGGTTGCTTGCTGCCACTCGGGCTTGGGCGGGGAAGGAGGGTGCTGATCGGCGGGAGAGAGGGATATTTTTTTTTTATCTTTTAGAAGAGAGAGGATGGTGTGGCTCTGATATCATGTAAGATAGGATATTGGATGATCTATTATTGAAAGATAGATTACATATAAGAGATGATTGACCTTTTCCTTATTCTTCTATCCGATGTGGGACTAAAGCCCAATACATAATAATACTTATATTTAACAACAATTAACGCATGTATGTTGCGAGATTATGTATCGGTGGATCGTGTGACCGATATTACTGTTGTGAATGGCAGTTTACTGGAAGTTCGTGGAAAAAGAAGTATCCGTCTTTCTTCCGGTCTGCCACTCACTTCAGTATTACATTCACATGGAAAACCATTCAGTTTACTATCAATTAGTTGGATTACTCATGACTTGCAATACTCGGTAATATTTTTTTTCTGATGGTTATAATGTTTATGACCTGAAGACTGGAAAGACCATCAGTATGGGTCATGTGGCTGGAGGCTTGTACCCGATTGACATGAATTTTTCTATTGCCTGTGATTGCGTGTCACTCGATCTGTTTGAGTTGCACTATCGATTATGTTACCTATCTATCTAAGGTCTCCAGAAAATCTGTCCATCTTTAGGTTTTCAAATTCTTTTTCTGTGTCATGTAGTTTGGAAAAACTTCATCGGGTACCCTATCCAATGAGTTTCAATAAAGCTGTATTAGCTCCTTTTGAGTTAGTACATTATGATCTATGGGGGCCTTGTCTCATTTATTCTGTGATGGAATTTAAGTATTTTGTTTTCTTTGTTGATGACTACTCATGCGTCACCTTTGTTTACTTGATGAAAAATTGCTCCGAATTATTTGATATTTGGTATAATTTTTATGCGGAAATCAAAATCCAATTTGGGGTTCCTATTAAGTGTTTTCGGAATGACAATAGTAGTGAGTGTTTGTCTCGTGAGTTAAATTCTTATCTAGCTAGACATTCTGTCCTTACACACCACAACATAACGGTGTGGATGAACGCAAGAATCACAACTTGTTGGAAACAACACATGCTCTTATGTTTCGTGCACGTACCCTCATAAAATTTTGGTCGGATGCGATCCTTACAGCTTGCTATTTGATCAATCGTATGCCATCTTCTGTTTTCAATGGCAATACTTTATTTTTTCGATTATATCCCAATCATGTGCCGTATCCTCTACCTCTCAAAATTTTTGGCTGCTTGTATTACGTTCGGGATACTCGACTTACTCTTTCTAAGTTGGATCCGAAGGCAATCAAGTGAATTTTCCTTGGGTATCCAAAATATCAGAAAGGGTATCGTTATTTTTTCCAACTTTGAAGATGTATTTTATGTCTCGAGATGTTACCTTTGTTGAAACTGAGTTTCTTTCACTCCCTTCAACTACCGATTCTGTTTCAAAAGTTTATCCAGATGAGAACTTCCTCTTATATCCAGTTCAAACCCAGTAGCCCCGTAAGGGTGCCCTTCGCTACCGAGCTAGTTTTGCCGTTCAGTGGTCCGCAAACATTAACTCAGTCGGAACCGGCAACGCTAGTCTCGCCGTCCCATGGTATCACGCCCCAATCCCAAAATACCGTGGGACCGGACGCGTGGCAATGGCCAGCAACACACACCGATGGACGACCCAATTTAATGGATCCATCGGGGCGTACTTAAGCTGTAATACAACAATAATGGTCTAAAGATACTAATCTCATCCACAGATATGAATACAACAATATCAGAATCATAAAGCAAGATCAATATCAATATAATATAAACTCAGGGAAATAGCCCGATAATGAGTATGATACATCTGTCAAGATACAAGAATGAAGCTAACCACATCAAATACTGAGTATGGAAACAATATATACTCAGAAGATACCCTCGGTGATCACGCGTCTACTGGATCTGGTACTGCTCCAGTGCCTGCTCCTGATAATGCTCCTGCTCCGTAAACCTCGGGATAGATCTCATCTGCTAATCCTGGGGACATAATCCGGATCTAGGTCCTCAGGGGACATAGCAAGGTACAAGAAAGCTCATGCCAAAATAAATGCAGTGCAGCAATAAATGAAACAATAGGGTAAATATATAACCAGCTAAGTGTTATGCAAGTTGAGAGTTTTAATCATACTCGGGCTGAGACTACTACAGGATCAGTGTCGGAGAAACCCATAACAATATTTTCTCGAAGGGCCAGAACTGGTGCCAAAGCTCTATATCAGAAACTCAGACACATCCAGATGACAATATATATATATAATCAGCCTTTTGTTTGGTAAATCTCTCCCCACCCAATGTAATCTCACTTCTCATGTCCATGACACGCAGGATCAAAACTAATGCAGCAAGTCATATAATGTCTATGAATAAAATGTCTATGTCATAAAACCTGTATCCTACACAGAATCACCATGAATATCTCAGGAAGATTTTGTCTCATGAATAGTGTCAAGTGTCCTGGGTCTATGTACTTGATAAGACAAGTACGATAATGTAAAGGGTCACGATATCCATCTCTAGGTGACATTACACAACTCCGCGTACGGTGTTGGCATCCGACTATTAATCGGACGCTAAGTAAGTCACACGGTCCTAGGTCAAGCATGCACTAATATATATATATAGTCAAAGAAATAAATAACAAGAACTGCCTGTTTGGCAAGGTACACTTGCCTGGGGTTCTGGCTCCAAATGTAGCTCTGGTCTCAGTGTGATTTGCAGGTACTACTCCGGTTGCTGAAATAAACATCACCATTAGATTCAGAAAATATCAAATAGCTAGAAACGCCTGTCCTTAAGTCCAATTTGGACACAGGGGCAAAAATGACATTTTCGGGCCAAAACGGGGTCTACATGTGGGCCATTTTGCACCGAAAAGTGTGTCAGGGTCAAAGGTCTCCAAATTCATCAAACTTAGTGTCTACAAGTCAGGAACGATGATTCGAACCCAACGGAACTTCCAGAATTGGATTCCGATGAGCCGATCACAAAATCGCCCGTCAAGTGGAGCCTGTGGGGCCCACGATACGCGATTTTGTCAACGTTCTCGGAATCGAACCAAAATTGGGTCACAGGACTAGCGTATTGCTATGAGTCCGATGGCGCAAGTTTCGTCTCGATCCGACGTGTGTACACAAAGTTACCGCGTGTTCCAGAATGGACGGATACGGGGCGTTGTCGGCGGATACGCGTTGATTCCGGTGTGCACGCACATCCGAATCGACTTCTGCGAAATCCCGCACGTCCGTATCAACGACGCGCACGTATCGGTGAAGACCACACGCGACAAAGTCGTCCCGTTTGGCGGGGCGTACTCAGTTCCGGGGTGAAACATGGCGTTATTTTTACTGTTTTTGGATCGCGGTTCGCGATCACCACAGGACGCGATGCACCGAGCGGTTTGCACGGGCACCGAGGGGGTTATACAGTCTACGCGACGCAACTGACGGAATCAAAAACGAAACAGCGAGGAGAGAGGAAACGCTACCTGAACAGGGCTCCGTGAAGTCCGATTTCTTGTGTCCGAGCGTGTCCTTCGTGTCCTGCGTCGACCGAGTCCTGTGTCCAGGCTGCGTTAGGGTTAGGGTTTCTGATCGTGTCCGATTCAGGGCCGATGTGTCCGTGTCAGCGGCTGCTTGGCGGACACGGCGGAGGCGGAGCTCTAAAGGAGGCGGGGTCGTCGACCTGGGTGGCGTAGGGCCGCGCTGGAGAGGGACGGTTCTTGGGGAGGAGGAGGTGAGAAGAGAGGGGCTCGGGGTGCGTCCGGGCGGCTGCTCGGGCGACGAGGGGAGAATGTCGTCGGGGTGTGGCGGACTGCGGGGAGTAGGAGGAAGGAGGGAGGAGACGGCTGCGGGGTTCGGGGAGGTTCTGTGGGGTGTCGAGGGCTGTGGTTCGAGGAGTAGGCGGTGGAGGAAGGTGAGGAGAGGGGCGGAGGAGGAAGGGAGTTAGGTGGTGGTGCTGGGCCGGGCAGGGCACGGCGAGGTGGCTCGGGGTGTCATCGAGGGCTGGGTGAAGAAGACGGTGGAGGAGGTAAGCGAGCGGCGGAGACGGTCGGGCTAGGCGGCTGGAGCGGGGAGTTAGGGCGGCCGAGGGTGATCGGAGCGGGGCTCAGGGAGTGGGGCTAGGTGTCCGGCGGCGGAGCGAGGAGGTCGAGGGCTTTATAGGGCCGCCGGAACAGTAGGGTTCGGATTAGGATTACGATTAGGGTTTCGATTAGGGTTAACGGGTCCGGGTCGGGTTCGATTCGGATCCGACCCGACCCGTTAAGGATTTGGGTTCGGTTCGGGAAAACCGGTCCGGTCCGGTTTGGTTTATTTCTAATAAACCCGGTTTATTTTAGGGGTTTAATTATTTAATAGTTTTTAGGGCTTTAAACGCGTTTTCGGAGTCCAATAAATTCACCGAAAATTATCCTATGTCTAGTTTTTCATTTTACACCATAAAATATTATTTCCATAATATTTTAATATTAATTGACATCATTTAAAAAATCCTTTAATCACAAAATACCTTAGTTTTAATATCAAAAAAATTCCAGAAAATTACAGAAAATTGTAAAAAATTCAAATTAAAAATTTCTGAAAAATTAGGGGGTTTACAATCTACCCAACTTATAAAAATTTCGTCCTCGAAATTAAACTAGGGTAGGGTCTAAAGATTTCCTCTCAAGTGAACATTGCGGTATCTACCCAACTTAGAATTTACCCATCTATCATCTAAGGCTATACATCTAAGAAAGCTATGCCCTAAATTACGGTATTGAATCCTCAAAGTTTTAACGCCATCCACATCATCTATGATATGTCCTTAATCATTTACAAAGGGTCATCAAACAATGCGACCGGCCTGTGGGGTATATCTAGTACTGTCTATATATCAAACTTGTGGATTGAAATCCTATTCTGGTAATTCTTCGTTCGCATGCTCGTATTAGTACAGTTATGTAACCGATACGATATGTCAGACATGTCCAGGGCAAGTTCATTCGTCTACTAATCACTACATATCTCAATCCACGTAAAATAGTATTTCGAAGGGCGATTCAAGCGCACTAAGGTCGGCCAGACCTTAATTTACTGATTCTGAAATGTATTAATGTATACATCCACTAATACTTGTATCATGAACAAGCTCGATAAAAGAATAAGCATGCAAAACTAGGCTATAACAGCAGCATAAGTCAAGGTAGTACAACAATATAAGTACGCTAGATGATGATGAAAGGAGGTACAAATTTAATTCAAGTTCACAAAAACAAAACAAAATAAGCAATAATAATAAAAGACTACACAATCTCTACAGTCATCATACAACCTCCTCGTCTAGGTCGCTAGTCGACCAAATAGGGGCAAGGACCTTTAAGTTCTATTGTCTGAATAACCACTATCTTCTCATACAAGTCTAAAATTGTGTCATCCTAGTTTACTTCATCAATGGGTCAATAGGGCTAGGTGGTATTATGTTGTGAGGCCTACTACCCAACTTATAACAATAAACTAATACTGTAATCGTCTTAAGGATACCGTGGAAACTCTTGTTAAGGTCTACGAGAAGGGGTCTTGGTACCTATTAGAGTATCCTCCTATATTACTTAGGTTATGGTCGTCTTAAGCCTTAGTCTTAGTGCTTATAGGACAAGTGTCGATAGTGAGGATAGGAGAGTTACTGGTCGTCAAGGGTAAGGGATCTAACTTGTATCGAGGTGGGGGTACTAATTACGCGACTTAAAGCTAAGGGGAAATCATTAGGTCATAATCTACAATAATAACTTAAACCGTCATGTTCTATTTACCAATCACATAGAAAAAATAAAAATTTTAGAGTAACAACCAAAATAAACAATAAGAGGCGCACAGGAATCAAGGTAGGATGCAAGTCAAGAAATTAATTCGAATCCAATATAGATGTTAAGAACGATTCAAGCAAGTGGATGAGATTCAAAAACCTATCCTATTCTTATTGCAGGCTTGCTCGGTCTCTAAGTTGAAACCGAACAATTTAGTCGTTGATCTGCATGAGCCACCACAAAAATCATGTCACGCCCCAATCCCAAAATACCGTGGGACCGGACGCGTGGCAATGGCCAGCAGCACACAGCGATGGACGACCCAATTTAATGGATCCATCGGGGCGTACTTAAGCTGTAATACAACAATAATGGTCTAAAGATACTAATCTCATCCACAGATATGAATACAACAATATCAGAATCATAAAGCAAGATCAATATCAATATAATATAAACTCGGGGAAATAACCCAATAATGAGTATGATACATATGTCAAGATACAAGAATGAAGCTAACCACATCAAATACTGAGTATGGAAACAGTATATACTCAGAAGATACCCTCGGTGATCACGCGTCTACTGGATCTGGTACTGCTCCAGTGCCTGCTCCTGATAATGCTCCTGCTCCGTAAACCTCGGGATAGATCTCATCTGCTAATCCTGGGGACATAATCCGGATCCAGGTCCTCAGGGGACATAGCAAGGTACAAGAAAGCTCATGCCAAAATAAATGCAGTGCAACAATAAATGAAACAATAGGGTAAATATATAACCAGCTAAGTGTTATGCAAGTTGAGAGTTTTAGTCATACTCGGGCTGAGACTACTACAGGATCAGTATCGGAGAAACCATAGCAGTATTTTCTCGAAGGGCCAGAACTGGTGCCAAAGCTCTATATCAGAAACTCAGACACATCCAGATGACAATATATATATATATAATCAGCCTTTTGTTTGGTAAATCTCTCCCCACCCAATGTAATCTCACTTCTCATGTCCATGACACGCAGGATCAAAACTAATGCAGCAAGTCATATAATGTCTATGAATAAAATGTCTATGTCATAAAACCTGTATCCTACACAGAATCACCATGAATATCTCAGGAAGATTTTGTCTCATGAATAGTGTCAAGTGTCCTGGGTCTATGTACTTGATAAGACAAGTACGATAATGTAAAGGGTCACGAAATCCATCTCTAGGTGACATTACACAACTCCGCGTACGGTGTTGGCACCCGACTATTAATCGGACGCTAAGTAAGTCACACGGTCCTAGGTCAAGCATGCACTAATATATATATATAGTCAAAGGAAGAAATAACAAGAACTGCATGTTTGGCAAGGTACACTTGCCTGGGGTTCTGGCTCCAAATGTAGCTCTGGTCTCAGTGTAATTTGCAGGTACTACTCCGGTTGCTGAAATAAACATCACCATTAGATTCAGAAAATATCAAATAGCTAGAAACGCATGTCCTTAAGTCCAATTTGGACACAGGGGCAAAAATGACATTTCCGGACCAAAACGGGGTCCACATGTGGGCCACTTTGCACCGAAAAGCGTGTCAGGGTCAAAGGTCTCCAAATTCGTCAAACTTAGTGTCTACAAGTCAGGAACGATGATTCGAACCCAACGGAACTTCCAGAATTGGATTCCGATGAGCCGATCACAAAATCGTCCGTCAAGTGGAGCCTGTGGGGCCCACGATACACGATTTTGTCAACGTTCTCGGAATTGAACCAAACTTGGGTCACAGGACTAGCGTATTGCTACGAGTCCGATGGTGTAAGTTTCGTCTCGATCCGACGTGTGTACACAAAGTTACCGCGTGTTCCAAAATGGACGGATACGGGGCGTTGTCGGCGGATACGCGTTGATTCCGGTGTGCACGCACATCCGAATCGACTTCTGCGAAATCCCGTACGTCCGTATCAACGACGCGCACGTATCGGTGAAGACCGCACGCGACCAAGTCGTCTCGTTTGGCGGGGCGTACTCAGTTCCGGGGTGAAACAGGGCGTTGTTTTTTCTATTTTTGGATCGCGGTTCGCGATCACCACAGGACGCGATGCACCGAGCGGTTTGCACGAGCACCGAGGGGGTTATACAGTCTACGCGATGCAACTGACGGAATCGAAAACGGAACAGCGAGGAGAGAGAAAACGCTACCTGAACAGGGCTCCGTGAAGTCCGATTTCTCGTATCCGAGCGTGTCCTTCGTGTCCTGCGTCGACCGAGTCCTGTGTCCAGGCTGCGTTAGGGTTAGGGTTTCTGATCGTGTCCGATTCAGGGCCGATGTGTCCGTGTCAGCGGCTGCTCGGCGGATACGGCGGTGGCGGAGCTCTAAAGGAGGCGTGGTCGTCGACCTGGGTGGCGTAGGGCCGCGCTGGAGAGGGGGACGGCGAGTTCTTGGGGAGGAGGAGGTGAGAAGAGAGGGGCTTGGGGTGCGTCCGGGCGGCTGCTCGGGCGACGAGTGGAGGATGTCGTCGGGGTGTGGCGGACAGCGGGGAGTAGGAGGAAGGAGGGAGGAGACGGCTGCGGGGTTCGGGGAGGTTCTGCGGGGTCTCGAGGGCTGTGGTTCGAGGAGTGGGCGGCGGAGGAAGGTGAGGAGAGGGGCGGAGGAGGAAGGGAGTTAGGTGGTGGTGCTGGGCCGGGCAGGGCACGGCGAGGTGGCTCGGGGTGTCATCGAGGGCTGGGTGAAGAAGACGGTGGAGGAGGGAAGCGAGCGGCGGAGACGGTCGGGCTAGGCGGCTGGAGCGGGGAGTTAGGGCGGCCGAGGGTGACCGGAGCGGGGCTCAGGGAGTGGGGCTAGGTGTCCGGTGGCGGAGCGAGGAGGTCGAGGGCTTTATAGAGCCGCCGGAAAAGTAGGGTTCGGATTAGGATTACGATTAGGGTTTCGATTAGGGTTAACGGGTCCGGGTCGGGTTCGATTCGGATCCGACCCGACCCGTTAAGGATTTGGGTTTGGTTCGGGTAAACCGGTCCGGTCCGGTTTGGTTTATTTCCAATAAATCCGGTTTATTTTAGGGGTTTAATTCGGTTTAATTATTTAATAGTTTTTAGGGCTTTAAACGCGTTTCCGGAGTCCAATAAATTCACCGAAAATTATCCTATGTCTAGTTTTTTATTTTATACCATAAAATATTATTTCTATAATATTTAAATATTAATTGACATCATTTAAAAAATCCTTTAATCACAAAATACCTTAGTTTTAATTTCAGAAAAATTTCAGAAAATTACAGAAAATTGTGAAAAATCCAAATTAAAAATTTCTGAAAAATCAGGGGGTTTACACATGGTTTGCAAACACCACTCTGTCAGAATAGGCATCCCCAATAGTACTCACAGCTGTAGAGTCAGTGTCGTCATCAGGGTCTTCCTATAGCTCTACTGTTTCACCACCACCTGATATACCAGTTTGCTCTCGTCGTGCATGTCGTGGCCATCCTTTGTATGTTGAGAACTACAAAGGACTCGTGAGTCACACTCAGTCCTTGGTGACTACTATTGATGGGATTAAGATTCCTAATTCTTCAGAGATTTGACTTAAACATCCGGATTGGCGTGCCGCTATGGAAGAGAAAATACGAGCGCTTCGGGAGAATCATACATGAGACCTGGTGGACTTGCCTACCGGTAAGAAGACGATTGGATGCAAATGGGTGTTCACAATCAAGGTGGAACCGGATGTCACTCTTGATCGTCTGAAAGCTCGTGTGAAAGTTCGTCTTACGACAAAATGATATTCTCTGATGTACAAAGAAGATTATTTTAAAACATTCTTTCCAGTTGCCAGAATGACTTCTGTGCGAGTGCTCATAGACTTAGCTGTCGTTATAACTTTCCGCTACTTCAATTGAATGTAAAGAATGCATTTCTTCATTGGAACCTTGAAGAGAAAGTGTATATGATGCAACTTCCTAGGTTCGTTGCAAGGGAGGGTAAAGTATGCTATCTGCTAAAGGTCCTTTACGGCCTCAAACAATTACATCGTGCTTTGTTTGGTCGATTTACACATGTCGTTACCCAGTTTGGCATGTGCTAATCCAAGAAGGATCATTCAGTATTCTACCGACAAACATTAGCCGTACAAATACTACTTGGTGTCTATGTTGATGATATTGTGATAATGGTAGACGATAGTCAGAGAATTGTAAGGCTGAAAAAGTTTCTAGATGAACAATTCCAGACTTAAGATATGGGATTGTTGAATTACTTCTTGGGCATTGAAGTCACAGGGGGAAAGCAAGACGTTGTAATGTCTCAGCGAAAATAACAATAGATCCTTCAACGATTGCTAAAAGTGATCTATCGGCAATCTTGATTCTTTTGTTCCCTGCAGACAGATTGTAAGTGGAAAAAAGATTGGAGCAGTTTCTAATATGATTAGTTGCTCCAAAGTCGGTTGCTCCAAAGTCAATGATCCAATTATTTTGAGAATTGACACTAAGATGAATAGTAACAAAGTTACCATTTTGAGCGAAAGAACAAGAAGAATTTACAAAAAATTGTGAAAATTGTAAAAGCTTGTACAAGTGTTCTAACTATTCCTTAATAAATGGAGACGCTTCTGACTTGACTTGCTGCCCCTGACTTTTTTTTAATGGGAGACTTGGAATGTCCTGTCATGCTATCAACACAAGCTTCACGGATTGAGCCCATTCGAGATAATTATTTCCATTTAACTTGTGGGAAGTCATTTGAATCCCTTGATTCTAGTAACAGAAAAAACATATTATAGTAACAAAAAAAAGATTATTGACTAACTAATTAAGAAAATAAATCAAACGTACAATCTGAAAGTAATCCCTATAAATCAGGAAGTAATTTCATATTTTTCGTCCTTAAGTATCCAACATAAACATTAAAAATAAATTATTGATTTTCATCCTAGAGTTGGTTGAGAATTTTACCTATGCCTTTCAGTTGAAAATTTGAAGAATCTCCAAAAGAGACGTGGCTATTCATCGGTTCATTCAACTCTATGAAGATGTCTTTATTCCGCACATATGGTTTCTTACGGCGGTGTCCAAGTACCACACATTTTGGTGGTGGCATTTCCTTCTTTTGTGCTCATAAGCTCATAAACCATTATATTATCCCCCAAAATATATCAAAACATCGTAGGGTCTTTTCTGCCGCCCGTTTGTCATCAAGTGTCTTGCTGTTTCTTCTTAGTTAATTCATAACGCTCAAAACCCTTGTTAAATAATTCAACACAAGCTCATACTCCTTCATTTGCAAAAGTTCGAACTCCCTTCTTAAGGTTTGTAGACAAACCTTCTTCACCTCGTCTACACCTTTGTATAAAGCATTTCGTTAACACCTTGTTGGCCCATTGTTTAAGTTGAGTTTTTGAATATGGCTAATCGATTAAGTTTAACATTATGATAATCGTGCAATCAATATAGTAACTTCTACTTAAACTCAACATTGGCCAAATATGCATTAATGTTATAATATTTGCTTCTGTATATTGCTTTGTTCGTCTAACATGTACTTGTAGAAAGCAATAAGATAAGATATGGACATATGCAACGAAGAAACATGATGAGCCAAAGACGACGTTATACTAGAAAATTTTTCTGAACTGTCTACGACTTATCTAGAGTCTCGCACTCGGGGGGTTCTGCTGCCCGGTCAACGGACAGGGGTCGAGGGGGGAGCGTCCCTCGTGGGGGTTCAGCGGCGAAGCCCCCAAAAGGTATTCAGATTTTCAGATCTTTGGACAACTGCTGTCAAAAAAAAATGTGTCTTCAAGTCAGCGGACGTTTCAGAAGATTGGCTTCATTAGTTGCTCTTGATTTTATATTTTATTCTATATTTTTATTTTATTTTATAGGACAAATGTACATCTGGTCGAGTTGGCACTAGCAGTGTTCTAAATGGTGCCCGCCTCGGCCGCCTAGGCAGCGCCTAGGAGGTAGGCGGTCGTTCTCTGCACCGCTTTTGCCGTTGATGCCTTGGCGATGGAGTAAACGACTAGTGGAGGTTTGACGGCATAGACGGAGGTGAGTACGTGGCACACGGTGTACTCTAATTCAAATTCTGTAGTAGAATGAGTTAGGTGGCGATGTAGGCGAACGCCTAGACCGAGCAATACCTGACTAGATGTTTTAGCAAAATAGTTTTGTAAACATTATGGACCTATAAGTCACTTTTACATGACTTAAACTTCATAAATATTTGTTCTACAACTTAGCTATGCATAAAAAAAACTTAAAATATGCATATTATGCAAAAACAGCGGTAAAATAGTTAAAAAAATAAACCCCAAAATGTATCAAACGCCTAGGTGTCTTAGGCTGTAGGCGCACCATTTCCGCCGCGTACTCGCCTACCGCCATTTAGAACATTGGGCACTAGGAAGCCCAAACCTATGGTTCAGACCAAAAATCTATTGGCCCAAACTCCACAAATCTGTCGTGAACTATTCTAGTCTGAGGAGACTGAACTCGGGCCGAACTCGGTCAGGGTAAACTAAACCCTAGTCAGCAGGCATCTCCTAAAGATCAGATTCTAACGTTTAAAATTATAAACATTTGGGGACCGAACTCTGCCCGAATTCGGTCCAGAAAAATCCTATAAATAGAAGTGAATTCCATACCATTTTCATCAATCAATTCATTCAAAGCAATACACTTTCCTATTCTATTCTGAGCTATAAACCTTCATATTTTCAAGATCAACTCCCAGCCTTTTAGTGCCAACGTGGTTCCGATTTAGAAGTCTGATTAAGTTGTAAAGCTTGATTTTCATGTTCGTCTTCCATACAAGTCTGAAGTCAGCAAGCTCTTCGGATCAAAAGCTTGTGGTTGTAAGAAGTCGCAAGCTCTTCGGATCAAAAACGCGTGTGTATCCTATTTCACAAATAGTAGATTTAACTCCAAATAAGAGTTCTCAGGACTGAACTAGTCCTCCACGAGGGATACGAGTATAAAATCTCGGTATTTGCGTTTGCTTACTTTACTTATACTCTGCTACTACTCTGATCTTACTTTTACTCATTATAGCAGTTTCATAAGTTGGTAATTAGACTCTGTTTTATTTTCGTACATATTTCTGCATTTACTTTCAAGTTGGTTGTTGCCTTAATTCTAAATTAGATTAGTATCACATACACTCTATTCACCCCCCTCTAGAGTGACTATAGTTGCCCCTTCACACCTTTGTATGAAACATTTTTTGAGAATTTCCTATTCTTCCATAAACAGCCCTAGCCTACTTGCCAGCTATACATCTCAGTACTATTTGATGGTGTGACTTCTCGGTTCACGTGTCAGCACAACCATCTCCTACCTCTAGATCAATTGTTAGCATTACATGATGCCTCTTTTTTCTTCTTACCTTTGTGGTTTCTCCTACTTGGTTCACATGACACTCTTGACCCACTTGCCGACCGATAAGTAGCATTTTAGGTCCCACTTGTATAATTATACTACCTGGTATGCTTGTCACTCTTCTCGCTTGGACCCTCATGATTCGTGATGTCCTGTTCCTTAGCCACTTCCCTTCACACAACACTGTTGTCCACCTCCTCTGTTTTTCTTGCCTCTACGGATTACCATGTCGAGCTTTGGCTCCACAATTTACCTAATACACAGACTAACTACTTTGAATAGGCGCACGTCCAATGAGATCTTGTCAATTGTGGCCTCACAGTCCAATGAGATTTTCGTCGCAACCTTTTTGAGTCCCCGATCAACTTCACTCGACTGTATTCGTCCTATGCTCCTCTCTTATGCACTAGGATGTCAGGACGAAGGAGAATAACCTCCATATTCGGGACATGATTCTTATGGTGGATGTAGCCAAGGATGTGGCTCTCTTTATTGTACTTACTTTGTCCAACCAACCACGTCGAGGCCATGTATTGCATAAGTATAAATACCCAGAGGAGAAACAACGACCATGTTGCGGCCATGTACTTACTCTGTTGTGAGTCCCCTTGCGCCGACCACTCGTCTTAAGTTTTGCTCCACATCGTCTTGTGCCGTGCACACTCGATCTTACTCCGTCACACGTCCACGTGTAATGACCCCTTCTATTGCTCTTGGGTCGTATGTCGATCTTTACTACTAGGATTGTCTGCTGATGCTGTTGTTTCTACTCACTCATCTGCTGATGCTGCTGTTCTACTCTTGTTTAGCTTTACTAATGTTTTTTTCCCCTTTTTTTTCTACTTTAAGTAACTAGCTTGACATGTTGCACTGCACTAGGATTAAGTTAATAAGTAATAACTAGATATACTTAGTTTTACACTAAGATAATAAGCATATTATTTAAAGTTCCTCATCTGTATAATAAAAGGAATTTCTACTAAAAAATAAGAGGAAAAAAGTACTAAAAAAGATTAAAAACAGAAAAGTAAATACTGTTGTTGGCTCTGGATGGGTGTTGTTGTTTCTGACTGGAGATTTCAGTGACACTGTTGTTGTCTGTGGGGCCTGCTGCTATAGTTGTTAGGGCCACTGTCATTAGATGATAATGTAGAGAGAGAGAGACAGAGAGAGAGCACGCAATAAGGAGAAGAGGAAAATAATGTCACAGGAGATGGGGACACGAAAGACCATGTAGTGGGTGGCTGGTGGCTTATGAGATTGTCACGAAAATTATGAGAGAGAGAGATTGAGAGGCTATGGTTTCCAAACTTCCAATTTTGGGATTAATCTGTTATATGGATAAAAAACATACAGGTTATACCTGTAGTGACTCGTTCTGGTTACTGTATGCAATTAATTGACTTCTGTGAAAGTCTAGGACTATTATATCAGATATCAGTTGATATTGCGGATCAAGCCCGAAATGTTGTCCTACATATTCCGAAACAATATAAAGGTTAAAAGATGCACTGTGGTGACATTATCCTCCAATACTGACATGTAAGTCGACATATCAGACATGTCGGCAGACATGTAAAACAATAGATACACCATAAAATCTTGTACTTATAGATATTGACTAAAGACTATATGTAAATAACCTGAATACAACAAAGATTCGATTCCTATTCTACTAAGATGAAAGCTATAACATTCTAACTATTCTACTGTTATTCCAAATATATTACTGAAATAAGTTATAATTTATATTTTAAAATAAATTCTAAATGACTAATACTAATCCTAACGACAACAATTCCCCAAAAGTCCGCCAATAAAGACATTTAGCATATTTTGTGGATTGTACATTTCTCAATCATGACATAGCAACGTTAAACACAAGCCTTACATTAAAACAACTCAATGAGGTTTATTCTTCTTAAATTTCCTGCGTCTAGCTCAATGTCCTTCTGAAGCTATTTGCCCAGCTCAATGTCTGTAAAATTTAATAATTTATTTGACTTTATCTTGCTCAATATTCGTTTTTTTTTTCTAAGGAATATATCTGTATGTTGTGTATTCTGAAGTGTATTGGACATTATGTAAGGTGGATTTTAATTACTATAGCTGATGTCTTTTATGGATCTTTTTTGAGAAGTTACCAATTGTTGCTACAGCGTTCGCTTTCTTATCAATGGTTGGAGAACTGCCTGAAATCTGGTGAAAGATTGTCTGAAGAGCCATATATATTGAAGTTAGAGCTGGAAGAATCTAATATTCCAGATGAACAAGTGGAAACGCCACATCCTAGAGAAGCTGAGTCTAGATATTCTGGTGATGGATCTTTAATTACCAAAAGGACTAGGTTTTTGCCTGAAGGTTCAAAATATGAACATGTAGAAGATGGGGTTCTTAATGAAAATATGCATGACAAAGATAATTCTTTTGGACCTGAAAATCAAGACACCTACATTCATGCTGGTGAGAAAATGAAGGAAGAATCTAGTCAAAGTATCTCCTCCAGGCAGAGTCCTAGTTCTTCTGATCCCAGCGCAGGTGCAAATGAATCTTCAAAGCAGGTATGAACCATTGAATAATATAATGGAAGTTCTTATTATCTCCATTATTTCTCTGCGTTAGATTTTTCTTTGTTTCATTGCACATGAAACGAATGAAGCCAATAATTCCAGGGGCTATTTTCATCATCATCGGGATGAAGTCAATGGGGGAAACGACTGGAAGGCCCTACTTAAATCAACTTTTACATACTGGTTATAAACAGAGTTTATAAGCTTGTTGGATTCATCTTAATTATTTTGTTTGCTTTGCTAATAGTTTACGAGCATATTTGATTTCCTTATGTTGTTAAGTGCTAACTTAAATGATCATGGCTACCACCAGTATGGGTAGTTGTTGTCACCTGAACATATTTGATTTTCTTATGTTTAGTGCTAAATTAATGATCATGACTACCACTAGTATGGGTAGATGCTATCACCAGACCGAATTCTCAACAGTGACCATCACAGCTGATCTTTCTTGTTTGTGAGATTGTTTGGCTTGCGATCAAGGGGAAAGGCACCTCTTACAATTCCCTTGTGTTTGGTGTGCATATAACCAACTTTGGCACATGCAAGCTGGTAATCTCTGTGTGTCTGCAATATTCCTTTCCTCCTGTTTTCTCGAGGTCAACCCTGATAATAAAAAAACACCAGTATTCAAATGTGTTACTATTGCTGTGGGAATATCCAAGGCCCAGTTTATATTACTATGACTAATAACGCTTTAGTTCATTACACTTGAATCACAATAGTAACTACTCTGGCTTTATCATAATAAGTTAACAATAATAAATTAATTATTAACTTGTCATATAATTTTTTTATTAACTTGTCATAATTAATAAATTAATCTTTTTTAACAATACAAAGCAGATGTCTATATCACCCCAATTCAATAATGTTAACTGGCTTTTGGGCATATTGCTAAAGGAGAGTATAGCAATAGGAGTGTGGGCTGGAATGAAAGTGGGTTAGGAAAACAAATATCAAATTTCTGCCATATTCACATAATTTGTGCATTATTAAGAACACTTCGCGAATTTATAATGAAGTGATCATTTTCCTCGATTAGTACACCTTGAATGGTGCATGATTCTCATCAAATATCAAGATCACCTGCCAACATTTTCAAAACTATGCGAGAACTGACTTAACTTTAAGGATTGTTCCTTTTCTTTTTCATGAAATACCTCTTACTATTAAAGACTAGGATCTTAACACCAATCCGTTTTTTGTCAATTTCAATGGCTGTATATTCTATCTATTTGCACAAAGTAGAGTTTTTTTGTATAGGCTTAGTTTGTAGTGGTACACATTTTGTATTCGTGGCAAAAGGTACAAGGTATTTTGTTGCACTTGCTAATGATTTTCTGTAACATATTTTGATTAGGGTGATGTTTCTGAGTTGACATCTCTATACAGCCCACCTGATTTAAATAGGAATATAACTGAAATATTCGGGAAGCTCATCAACATATATAGAGGTATGATAGAATCATAGAAGAATATTTTGTCGATTTAACTGGTGCTTAGTATTTTACTAGATATAAATCTGTTTCCTCTTATCTTTTCTGTGTCTGTTTTTTTATTTTATTTTATTTACTTTCAAAGCATTAGGAGATGATCGCAGGTCATTTAGTTACTACAAGGCCATCCCAGTGATTGAGAAATTACCTTTCAGAATTGAACATATCGATCAGGTCAAGAACCTTCCTGCAATTGGCAAGTCAATGCAAGATCATGTAAGCGGAAATTTCAGCTACCTCGTGATATTTATAAATATTTTGAAGTTAGCTAATCGTATTTACTTCAATATTTTGTCCAAAATTTTCTTTCTTGCCATTTAAAACTATATGAATGCCGATCATGGTCTTGTCTGTCTTTGTCGAAAATAGAAGACTTGAGAATACTGTAGAGAGAAATGAATTCCTTAAATCATATCACAATTTTCGCTATGCGAATATAATTCGAGGAACCCCTGTTTACAGATTATTTTTTGGTTATGGGTACTGTGACAGTGGAGCTCTTGAAGGTCGATGCTCGACCCCTTCTGCTGCTTGCTGGCAAGGGCACAAGGGAACTCGAGTTCGATGTGGGTCGAAGAAGAAGCTCTCTCTCTCTCTCTCTGGAATTAGAAATTTGCTACCTGATTTTTTGATCATCTTTAACTGAGATACACATGGGCTATTTATAGACTTTAGAAAGAACCCCTGCAGAAATTGCACACCTTCTGTGGGGCTTTTGCTCACTTGGTAAGTTTCTGCTGAGCTGACTCATTTGCATGCATGTCATGTGGAGCTGGCTGCCACTTGTCTGATTGGGATGTCACTGTTGATGTGACACATACCCAATAAAAGAGGAATGCTTGCAATAAAAGAGGAATGTTTGCAATTCGAGGCTCATTGTGGATATCAGTGCATCCATGCATTTAATGCATGGCAGGCTATCAGAGTCGTCATTGTATTTAATTGCACGTCAGATGCATTCATTGTGGGTCAGATTTGACACACTGCCATTTGATAGAATTCTGCACACAAGACTCCTACTGGCTGGACAACATTCTGTGCATAAAACTGTCTCTGGTTGGGAAGCATTCTGCGCACAAAACCCTCTCTGGCTGGCAGCATTCTTCGCATAAAACAATCCCTTGCTGGGCAGAATTCTGCGCATAAAACAACCCCTTGCTTGGCAGCATTTTGTGCATAAAACAACTATTTGTTGAGCAGCATTCTGCGCATAAACAACCCTTTGATGAGCAGCATTCTGTGCGAATGAATCACTCTGGGATTAGTGCATTGTGACCCATCACTATTGCTGGCGGTTAAAAAGTAGTGGCCACGTGGCTATTAGCCATAAATGCGGCCGCAGAGACAGTGGCCACGTGGCACCGCATTAAAGAGGATCATTAATGGAATGACATTGGTAATGGCCACGTGTCATTCATTCATAGGTGCAGACCTCTGCGACTGCGCATCTTGACCGAGGAAAGTGCGCCTAAAAAGTCGTAATATTTTCTTCTACTGCTGCAATGAAAACTTTTTTTTTGTCTGTAGTGGTCAAAGCCGACCCTGGGGCCGTGCCAAAAGTGCGGCCGCACATGGCCTCCAATGTTAGGATTCCTAAAATTTTATATATATATATATATATATATATATATACATGGTTAGTTTTATAATTTTGTAATTTAAGTCATCCTATTTCTTTCTCAATCCCTAGAATCTACGATCCGGACAAGATCTACAATTCTTCAATCCCTATTCTCTACCGACTCTAAAATATTGATTTATATTTAGTGTCAGTAACAACCTAGCAAGCACAACAACTCTCGAAAATTCGGGTAGTGTTGTGTTGGACACTTATCAAACACAATCCATACCCTCCAAAATACACTAGGTATGAATTCTTCTTTACTTTGCTAGGTATGAGAAGTCTAGAATACCTCCCACTAGAAAATTTGAATCAGGTTATTCCTAGCACAAAAGAAAGAGAAAAGAGGAGCATTTTGTTCAAAGTCAAAGAGGAGCTCTTGACAAATTTGTTATCAAACAACTAGTAGATGTTGAAAAGCATGTGCAGTAGGAACCTACAAAGGCAACAAGTACACTAGATAAGCATTTCTAGGAATATAGATAATTTGAGCTTTGGTTATTTTGTTTAGTAACTAACTAACTAACTATGTATAGATTCAATTATAATATACAATCAAAAACATCTCCAGAGAGTTTGATAAAGACATAATAATATATTTAAAAAATACGAATAAATAAATTTATGGCCATATTTTTAGATTTGCACATGGCCTTCAATTATTCAGGACCGGTCCTGGTAGTGGCCACGTGGCCTCTCTTTGACCACTTTTTTTTTTTTGCGTATGAGGATGTTTTCAGCACGTGAAGAGGCTATCGCACAAATTTCTGCCGAGGTAACACTCTTGGCTGGGTGGCCTTTCAAGGATGGTTCTTGCGCACCCAGTTTTCAGCGAAGGCGACTCCCTTTTGTGGAAGAGGACGCTTTCTGACGGAACCCCCGTTTCGGACGGACAATTCATGCGCCCCTGTCCGGCGATATATCACGAGAGCTTTGGAGATCGTAGGACTGAAACTCAGCCATTTTTAGTGCCACTATTGTCAAGTTAGAATTTAAGATTTAAGGTTTAACAAGGAGGTATTGTTTATGAATTTTGTATCAAAATACAAGCTTCTTAAGATAGGGAACTCGAAAGCCCTTAACATCTAGGATCCAGTCAAGATAGCTTCTACATGTTGGTCTCGTGGTTTAGTGCTCCATGTTGCTTCTTGATCATATCCTAGATATATACTAGGTAGCAATGTACTATTAGCTAATAATAAACCCCAACTCCAATGAACAGTGCTATCACCTGCATGTATAATAGACAACATTCAAAAGTATTCTTCTCTAACATTCTTGAAATCGTGTATGTTAATATGTTAATATTTTCAGTTTTCGAACATTCATGGAGAGATCATGTTAAAGAGATAAGTATAGATAGCTTATAATACGAGAAAATGACTTGCTAAGGATATGTTTAAGGCAAGGTTTGCAATATCGACATATACCAATACATGTCAGCTGTGTCATATCGGGTTTGTTCTGCCCGTTTCGATACTGAGCCCAACAAGTATTGGTTGATACTGACGATACAAATATTATGGCTCTCTTTACCTTTCAATTCAGTAAAGAATCAAAAATTTTCGTAGAGAGCGTAAAAGTTCTGTAAAATTTCACCAAAGCATAAAGTTCGTCAAAATTCTAAAAAAAAAGAATGCCCTTCAAAGGGGTGTTTTGTAATAAAAAATATTAAAATTTTTTTTTATTTTATTTTTTTGTCAACTTCGTTACCTGGCAAAAAATAAAATAAAATAAGGAAAACGTCCTTAGGAATGACGTTTTCTCAAGAGAAAACGTCATTCCTAAGGACGTTTTCTTACTCTCTCTCTTTACTCTCTCATCTTTCTACTCTTTCCTCTCTCCTGTCGCTCTGGCTCACATTTCTTTCTTCTCTCCTCTCTTCTCTCTGCTCTCTCCTTTCTGGCTGTCACTCACTCATACATCTCTCTCTCTCCTCTCTGTCTCTCTCTGTCCTATGCCCAAAGTGACCTCTTCGATAGGGACGACGACCACCTCTGCGACCACAAAGACCCCTACAGGTCAGGATCCAGATCCAGATCCGAATTGGACAAGCTCCACAAGCGGGTCCTCCATCGCCTCCACCTCCTCTCTGGCGGCTCTGACGACGACAACTCTGCGTTCTACCTCGACCGCATCACCGACACGGAGATCTTTTTCCTCGTCTTCATGTACTTCTCTTTCCCCGACGGCTGCGACGGTCCAGGCCGGGTTCTGGCCGCTTGGAAGCACATGTGGATCACCGAAATCCGCTCTAAAGATGCAGACTTCGTCGGACTATTGCATCCGGGCCTTCCTCGCAAGCAACGCCGGGTTCCGGACTGTAGTTCTCGTCCCATTCGAGAACGGAGTGCTCGATTTTGATACGAGAGAGATGAGAGAAAGAGAGCTAGAGAGAATAGAGAGAAGAGAGGGATGTGTGAGTGAGAGAGAGCTAGAGAGAAGAGAGAGCAGAGAGATGAGAGAGAAGAGTGAGATATGTGAGCCAAAGATGAGAGAGTAGAGAGATGAGAGAGAGGAAAGAGTAAGTTTTTCTTATTTTATTAATTTTTTTTGCCGGATAACGGAGTTGACGGAAAAATAACGTTTTATAATTTTATAATATTTTTATTACAAAACGTCCTTTTGAAGGGCATTTTTATGATTTTTTTGAATTTTGACAAACTTTATGCTTTGGGTGAAATTTTACATAACTTTTATGCTCTGTACGAAAATTTTCGGTAAATAATTTTTAAAATAGAAAGCGAAAATAGAAAAAAAATGTCAAAAAAGTCTGACGAATATCGACATGCTACAATATGTCGATAAGATTCCTTATCAACACATTAACCATTACTATTTGTCCGAGTATCTATAAATTTACAACATTCCTTCATCTTATGCTATCCTATTCGAAACAATCCATTGAGGATATACCTTGTCAAAAAGCAAGTAAATATTATCTATTGCGGATGAAGGATCCCATCAATGTTGAATATTGTTCCATTAAAAACTAACAATAAACATCAAATAATACATAATTTATGCCTAATGTATCAAATGTTTTAACTTTTATATTTTTAATTTTTTGTTGACTTTCCGAAACAAACTCCAAAACTCTGATATGGAACTGCCGAAATCATCAATGTGATACTCATACGAAGGGTCCGAGACCAATACTACGAAGCTTAGTTTAATATTGACATTTTAATAGTTTGTCCGTGGGGCAATCCTGGGTAAACATAGATGACACACTTGCTTTGTTTCTATTATATAGAGACTTTAAATGCATCAGAGCCAAAGAAGTGAGGCCTAGAAGAAAACAATGCAAATTGACAAAATCAATCAAAATTGGTAGGAGTCAACATCATGCTAGAAGTTCTGATCCTTATCTCCTTATCTAGTGAAAACAGAAAGTAAAAGGTGATTGATGTCATACAAAATTGTATTTAGTTCCATGATGGCCTATCTGTGTCATGAGGTGCCCGGATTCTGAAAACTTAGCAGTTTTTAGTTCCATGATTACTTCCCATCTCGTGAACTGCTTGTCATACATGCTCATGTGCCATTGGTTCAAGGAACTACCTATGATCTAGCTAGCACTACCTAGCTTTTACATAATTGGATAATTTGAAGTACTTTTTTTTCCCGGTAATATGTGATAAGTTAATTCCACGATTACTGTCTTGCTCCTTGTCAATGCACTAGCTTGTGTGAATATGTATGTGATGCATCATTCCTGCAAGGCAGTACCTGTGTACTTGCTTGCATGTATTCAGCTGTGTTCTTGACTTCTTGTGCCCATGCTGACTTCCTATTTTCTTAGTTACTTGCATCTCTTGATTCTTTTTGATATTAGTTTGTATTTGTCCTGATAGATTTGCTGGGCCAAAAGTCAACTAACAATTTGTAATGAAACGACCCAAATCCAAGTAATCCTAATCCTTTTTTGACAATAAAGAATGAAAGTGTTTTCTTATGTCTTCCTTAGCATCCCTTAATGGTGGAAGACCACATGAAGCCAAGCCTAGAGGAGAAGGGGAATGACTAAAGACCTATGATAATGTCACTTCTTCTTTGTAATAAGTATAGATGTACATTCTTGTTGGATTATACCCTTGTTTCCTTACTACTGACTATTGTTTTCATTATCTTTGTGCTGTTATGACTTGCTAACACATTTAATTGGTTATGATTACAGATTAATGAAATAGTGACTACTGGAAAACTGTCCAAATTGGAGCATTTTGAGCATGATCAAAAGGTGACAAAATAATACTTGCAAAACATCTACTAGGAATATATTCCTGAATATTTTTTTAACTCCTCTTTCTGAAATTCTTTTTGTAACAGTTCTTGGTGAACTTCTGTAGTTTTAACTTTGTTAAAAAATGCATGCATGGTCAATGAACATTTTATGTTACTATATTATAAATTCACATATACCGAAATGATGGAGAGGATCTTTAGGAGTGGATGCATAATAGGTCATGAACCTTCACTATACATTCTGCGATAGAGCTGGTGAGAAAACATTACATAAGCTGGATTGTTATAACATTTGTGTGGTATAGTGGCGACGGTCTTAAGATGAGCACGTCTATAGACTCTATACAAGGCGATGCTGACAGGCTATTAACTAAAGACAAAATCACAAGTTGGGGATCAGATAGATACTCTGTGTAGTCTATATAGAAGTGAAATATAATCTGTATCCCAACTATTCTTCAAATTTGCATCCACAATATACTTGTCGAAGTTGTGTAAATTAAAGCTTGGTATCAAAATAGAATATCAAATATAGAAGACTGTCTGCTATCGGAAGAGATAGCTGAACTGATCTGTCACAAAAAGAAAAGTAAAATCTCTATCCTTCATGGAGACATCTTCATACTGGTGATTTCGCACATATGGAAAGAGACATAAAACGTGCTACATCAAGAGGAGGTCTAAGTTATGCCATTTTCAAGAGAACAGGATTTTGTACGCATTTTGTTTTCTTCCCTGAACGATGATAGGTTACAAGAGCGATTCTAACCTTTCGGAAGTATATGTGAGGCGACTGATATGTTTAAAGTTACAAATATATATAGTCAACAAGCATTAGCTCAAGTGGCAATAAATTATACATAATGACCCAGGAAACTAGGTCACAGTTTTGAATACCCTTGGATGCATTATGCTTTGCAATAAATATTTTAGGAGGATGAATCAGAATATTCATGTAGCAACGGATTGAAAGTTGGATCTGTCGTGGTACCGATTGTTATTCCGAGTATAACGTGTAATGGAGATCAACCCGACTCCTGAGTGGTGAATCGAGGAGTTGCATCAGCAAAATTGAGGATCAATGTGCAAAGAGTCAAACTCGGACACAATCCAGGGTGGTACATGTCAGTGTTGTTAATGATGTCGTCCAGACACGCCTAGGTGCCCAAAAGGCGAGAGGCGATGTTCACCGCCTAATCCAAATGCATGTGAGGTTTCATCTCTAGGCGACGCCTAGGCGATTAAGAGTCAAAGGAGATATCAAGTGAATGGGTACTTAGGCGAGCCTATGCGTGCTCGTAGTGTGTTGGGTGTTTTATGCATTTTTTAGGCTTTGGTTGAATTTTTTTGGTAAGTTTTATGGACTTGTTTGGTTTAATTGGTATTTAAAGTTTCATGCTTAAGTTTTAAATGCCCGAATAGTCTTTTTAAGTTTTAACAGTATAGGTTACTAACTAAATAAACATAAATAAAAAGAGAGGGAAATATTGTGTGACGATGACATATAAGAGAGCAACGACATTCCTCTCGGCTTGTCTCCTCCTTGGGACAATTTTTTGGTAAGTTTTTATTTTTCTTCAAAATCAAAACCATCCATTTCAAAACCGTCACCTTCTTCAAGACCAACACCACCTCCACAAAGACTTTTTGGATGAGGAAGAAGAGACGGAGGAGGATGAGACAAAAGAGGAAAATAATGAACAAAATCTGTCAATCAATGAGGACGAATATTTCATTTTCGATGATGATATTGATGATACTGTTCAAGATGATCCTTTAGACTTAGATGATGAACTTGAATGATGGATGATTGAGTAGGAAGAAAGAATCGTTAAGTCATTTAGGAATGGAACATTCACTCATGATTATCATATGTTTGTTTTTCCATTTGAATAATTTGTCTTCTATCATAATGACTTATGTGTGATGTTATTATTTAATATTGTGTTTCTTAGACTATTTTGTAATCTTGTTAAGTTATTTTGTTGTTTTCCATTGATAATTTGGTAGTGACCATATCATTTACCTACCAACTTGGGCAAATAAGCAATTAATAGGTTCCTGAATGTTATAAGATAGGTTGGGTTGATTGTGACAAAGAATCTATTTCTCATAACTTAATGAATATTATATGAGGTTGAATAAGTTGAGAATATAATTCAAATTTAAGGAGTGAGTACTATAATGATGAGGATATTAGGTTTGTAAATGATCGAGTATAAAGGTGGTAGATTGTAAAATAGTATGATAACATGTGTATTCATTGTGATTAGGAGATCATATGGATGGATCGGTTGGATGCCCTTGAGAACATTTAGTAGAAAAATGGTTTTGAATATAATACAAGTTTAAGGAGCGAGTCCCCATAATGATCAGGATATTAAGTCTATAAATGATCGAGTATGGAGGTGGTCGAACGTAAAATAGTATGATAACATGTGTATTCATTGTGATTAGGAGATCATATGGATGGATTGGTTGGATGCCATCGAGAACATATGGTAGAAAAATGGTTCTGAGGTTTGTCCAAGGTAAGTGGGTTGATCCTGTTTATTATTTTACATTATTTTATTACCATCACATTGATGTATATTTGGTAGTTGTTCAGTGAATTTTATACATGATTATTGTTGGTCAAACCTTTACGGTTTCATGTTTGTAAGTATTTCTGAAAGAGAATATTCTTACTCTTGCACGTCTTGTGTTGTTATCTTATGATAATGTTGCCAAGTGACACAAACATGAGTTATTGTTTTTTTGAGATATCTTGATTTTGTCTTAGATACTGGTATCAAGAAATTAAGTCAATAGTTTTTTAGTGGAGCCCTGTATACAGTAGAAGTGTTTTGCACCGCTGGGTTACCCTTGTGGTACCATTTCTTATTTTTGCCCCATACGTTTGGCCCCTGAAGTATGTGATTGGTTGACTAGCCCTTGTGAGAGGCTAGCATGCTATTGCATGGCTTTACGATGTACTATACTGACTCCTAAGACCTACCTAATTTCTGTGTTCTATACAGAAGGTTTACAATGATTTGTGAGATTTTCAGTTTACATATTATCTTTTGTAACTGAAATTTTTATGGATGTTCAAATATATTTCAAATTAGATGAATTTTTATATTTCAATTTTTTTTTTCTTACAACGGATCATGTTTTTTCGAGTGTGGTTATTTTTGATTTATCTCACATATGTTTCCAACTATGAGATGTTAAATAGGATTTACCTGCGTACCGTAGTGGTGATATGCTTATTGATCATGTGAGCTCATTCCAAAACCCCATAGTTTCATTGCAGGCACAAGTTGGTTTCAGTTTTGTGGCATAATTATGCAATTCGAGATTTGTGACACCGAAAGCAAGATAACAGATCAACTGATTGTTTAGATTGGTCTTTGTTGAAGTTCATATTGTAAGGTACCATATATAGAGTGTATATGTTTAAATATTAAAATGATATTGATTATTATCATTATGAATTTGATTAATTTATTTTAATTTTTATTCATAGTGGTATTTTAGGCTTACAACTGGAAGAGTTGAGTTGTATCAAGTCACGATGATGTGAAATTTTGCTTCCACTTGTTTTGGGTCGTGAAAGCGATTAACATACCCAGTCAACATAGCTTGATGATCGTAGATATTAGTATTAGAGAATAGAAGAGGGACTAGGATATGGCGATATGCAAAAGACCAAGGATTAGATGGTGGAACTTGAAAGGCAACAATTTAATATTATTTAAGGATAAAATGATAGGAAGATGGAACATAGAAAGAATATTCTAATGTTATGGTATAATATGTCAAAGAAAAGGCAGTGGTTAGACTACAAAAGATAGTTGATGGTGTAATGAGGAAGTCCTAAGGGTAATTAGGGCCAAAAGGTAATTAATGTAGACATAATTTCCTATATAGTTCGACAAAAGTGTAGAAACGAGAAAAACTTTAAGAAAGAGCTACTAGCAAAGAAGGAAGCTAAGGAAATAGTTAATAAAACTAAATTTGAGGCCTATGATTATTTGTATTGGAGGTTAGAAACTGAATAGGGAGAAAGAGAGATTATAGACTTACTAAGAGTAGAAAAATGAGTAGAGACCTTGACAATATTAAATGTAATATGAGTGAGGAAATAAATGTATTAGTCAGAGAAAATGATATTAAGGAGAGATGGTTTATTTATTTTCACAAGTTATTTAACAAGTGCTACCTATAAAAACTTAGTTTAGGTACAAAGTTAGTTCATGATAGATCATATTGGTATTGTTGTAAAATTATGATTTCTGAAGTTAAGAATACTTTCAAGGAAAAATGAAAAAAAAAACAGTAGTACCTGATGATATTCTTATTGAGGTTTAGATTATCATCTTAGGTGAGGGATTAATACGACTTTCAAATTTATACAACAAATTCCTAAGGACTAAGAATATGCATGTGAATGGAATAGTATTATTATAATTTTATAACAATAAGGGTAATAGACAGTTGTCATAGCTTTCGAGTAATTAAGCTTATCATCCATACTGTAAAACTATAGGGATATTAATTGAGCACATATTTAAAAAGTAACTAGGATTTAGATAATCAATTTGGTTTTATAATGGAGAGATCAACTACGGAAATCATTTACTTAATAAGAATATCAATAGAATCTTTTAGGGAGAAAAAAAGGGATTTCCATATATCTTTTATGACTTAAGAAAACTTAAAAAAATAGAGTTTCGAAAGAGAGTGTGGTAGGATTCAGCGTAGTCAAAAGCGCACCTAAAGCGTGAGGCACAACAAGGCGCACCAGCTGCACCTCACTAGGCGAGGTGCCTTTCTCCCGGTGTTGCCTAAGAGTACGCCTGATGGAAGGCACACAACAAGTAAATGTGCGCCTAGACACACCTCCTATATTTGCTCTTTATTTGGGCTATATGGGCTCATCTGGTATAACATGACTGATGGGATTATTGGTTGTACTGATGGAATTTTTTTTGGTTTTAATATGTTATTTGTTTTTATTTTTTTACATTACTTATTTTCTTGTTTATTTATGTATATCTTTATTTTTACACCTTGTTTCGCTCGGACACTTGCTTTAAGTGCGCATTGCGTCTCGGGTGATGTGGACCCTTTGTGCCTCGAGTCCACCTTGTGCCTTTGACTACCTTAGTAGGGTATAGAGAAAAAACAAGTTTCTAGCTATAAGACTATTAAAGATATGCACAATAGAGTTACGAAGACTAAGCCAACCATTGGAGGTGACAACAAACCATTTCCTATCACCGTTGGCTTTCATCATTGTTCAACATTAAGTTGCTACCTTTTTGCACTAGTTATGAATGAAATTACTAGGCATATCTTGGAGGTTCTATATCGTATGATGTTTGCTTACGATATTGTGTTGGTTGGTGAGAGTAGAGAAGGGTTAGATGCGAAATTAGAAGTGTGGAGGGAAACTTTGGAAAAGATGGCCCCAATTGTGGAAAATATGAGAGAAATCGTGTTTGGTGGTTTGGACATGTACAATAGAGACCAATATATGCTCTAGTAAGGAGGAGCAACAAGATAATAGTTAAATGAGTTGTTAGAACTAGTGGTAGATTGGTAGACCTAAACGAACTAGTGATAGAAATAGTTAAAGGACGTGTTTGGTGGTTTGGGGGCAAAATTTTGGGATATTGGCTTTATTGTTGTTATTGTATACACACAGATACACACACACTGCATACCTAAAAGTAGGTCTACCTCCACCAACTGGCTTTCTAGGATCATGGCATGTGGCTCTCTAATTCATGCGTCAGGATTATTCAGTTCACTTGATTTTCGGTATTATTCTTTTCTCGCCTGATAGTTTGCTTTCTGAAATTTCAGAGGAATTATCAGATGCATAGGCCATGATGTCTCCTAGTTAGTATTGCTTGAGAATCTACTTAATCTTCGTAGACGTGAGCAGATCAGATTTATTTCCTTTGTTGTATGAATACTATGTTTTAATGTTATTCTGTTACATATTTTTATTATTTTTATTACTACTACTATCTACAGGAAACATCAGCAGATCAGATTTATTGTTATCATTCAGTCTGTTACATATTGCTATTTCCTCAATTCCTGAATTGTCCAGTTCAGCATACAAATGGTGCAAAGAGAATAGTACCCAAATACTTGAATGTAGTTTTGTGATGAGAAATGTTGGTATATTAGAATATTCTTGGTATATTTGTTGGTATATTAGAATATTCTTAGTATATTTGTTGGGATATTAGAATATTCTACACGGGTTTTAATAGGGTATTAGTGTAAGATGAAGGGTTGTAAGACTATAAATAGCCAAGAGATTATCAATAAAAATATAACAATTACTCTAAAATATTCTACATGGTATCATAGCCTAAACCCTAGCCACCACCTCCCAAACCCTAGTCGCCACAACCGCCACCACTGCCACACCGCCCGCCACCACCGCTGCAGCACCGCTTGCCCGGCACCACCGTCACTGCTCGCCCGCCACCACCACCGCGAAGCCGCGACTCCTGTGGAGTCTTCTGTCGTGGTTCCTGGCGTCTCCCGCGGGTCGTTCCAGACGTTGACATCGAAGGCCTAGATCTGATGGGGGAGATATATGATCGGGTCTAGGAGAGGACGAAGATGGCGAACGTGAATCGTGGGACGGGTGTGAGATGATCGGAGAAGAACATAATCGATAGAGGAGATCATCAAGAAGTTGGACTCTGCGGAGGTCGCAACGTTGATGAAGCTGATGAAACTGTCGGCTAGTGAGAGCGCGACACGAACATTGGCGAAGTTGGAGCTTCCATTTATCGATCTGAAGCTTGATGGACCGGTCACCTACCTGAGTTGGTCACGACGGGTGAGGAGAACCCTCGTAGGAAAGAATCTGGAGGGTTTCTTGTCAGGAGAGAAGACATAGTCGGATGAGGGCTCGACAAGACACGACGAGTGAAAGTCCACTCATAGGTGGTATATATTTGGCTCCTCAATTTTTTAGTCCAGTCGATCGCCACCACAATGGATGGCCTTGAGATGGTGAAAGACGTGTGGGAGAAGTTGAGGAGAACCTACGATGGTATGGAAAATAACTTGAGGGTTTTCCAGATCAAGGGGGAGATCGACGACACCGTACAGGGAGAGAAGACGATACATGAGTATGCCACGGGGTTGGAGCGTCTGTGGTTGGATTATGATCACTTCTCAGATCGGGCAAGCTGCGAGGACCCGAAGTGTAAGGAGAGAGATATGTTTGTAGGAGAGGACGATGAAGTTTCTTAAGGGGCTGACCGCAGTGTTTGCTCAGAGGACATCACTACTTCTAGCCCAACCGAAGATTTCTACACTTGATGAGGCTATCTCGGCCATGATCCAGGAGGAGGCTCGTATCAAGCTACAGGAAGGGACATGTGGTCCTCCTGAAGTGAAGGCAGCACTGGCGGTTGTTAATTCAGACGGCACAGGACCTAAGGGAGACCCCCGACAGTGTTACAACTGCGGGGAGGTGGGCCATCTGAGGTATGCTTGTACCAAGCCACCCAAGGAGGGAGATTTATGTGGCGGATGTGGATATTTTGGAGGATGTGGCCGTGGTCGTGGGGGTCGACGGGGTGGTCGAGGATGTTATCGGACGAATCTGCTGGTAGCAGAAGGCGAGAATGGAGCTAATGGTGCCTATACTGAGGAGGATCAGATACTACTGGGCATGCTGGAAGTACTCAGGAGAAAGCAAAGAGCGTCAAGCGATGGAGACAAGAGGAGTGAGACTGAGGAGACGTCCACCTCAGTCTTCGCCAGAGGCAACACTGCCATGTATGCCCATCGATCGGAAGGTACTGATGACTCACTCGCCCTTGCATCTATGTCTTCCTTTAGATCGTCGGACTGGATTGTCGATTCGAGTGCGTCTCGACACGTAACAGGGAATGCTAGTGAGTTCTCTTTCTACACTCACCTAGCATTTGCAGACAACATTCAAACATCCGATGATACTTTCCAGCCAGTGGTCGGCAAGGGTACTGATTATACAGGTTCAGTAAGATTATCCAATGTTTTACATGTTCATTCTTTTTCAGTCAGTCTTTTGTCTATTAGTTCTATAATCCTCCAACTAAAATGTCTTGTCTCTTTTGATATTCCTAAGGTGATATTCCAACAGAAGGAGACGGGACGAAGACTTGGGACTGGCACTTGGCATGATGGACTGTGGTACCTGGATCGGGAAGGACTGGATTCGGCATTGGTGTCTGTGGAAAAAAGGGCAGGAATGAGAGGACCAAAGATGAGTGCCGAGAATACACTAATACTCCATCACAGGCGGTTGAGACACTCATCTTTTGGTATTTTGAGTAGGTTGTATCCATCTATTTATGAGAAGACAAATAAGGAGAAACTGGTATGTGATGCATGTGATTTAGGCAAACTTACTAGGAGCTCATATGTTGGTGCGGGTCATAGGAGCTCTTCTGTTTTTGATATTATACATTCTGATGTCTGTGGGCCGTGCGCCACAACTACTATGAATGGTTACAAGTATTTTGTCTCTTTTATTGATTGTTCCTCTCGTGTCACTTGGCTGTATTTGATGAAGAATAAGAGCGAGGTCTTTACCTATTTTCGGGACTTTCATAAACATGTCCAGACTAAGTACAGAGCAGTGGTGAAGGTACTAAGATCTGTCAATGGAACATAGTATACTAACAAAGCACTTGAGGAATACCTGTCAGCCCAAGGGATACAACATCAGACCACCTGTGCATACACACCAGCACATAATGGAGTGACAGAAAGGAAGAACATACACCTTTTGGAGGTGGCAAGGAGCATGATAATCGCCATGAATGTCTCACAGAGTCTGTGGGGGCATGCAGTGTTGACAACAACTCGATTGATCAACATGATGCCCTCGAAGGTACTGGGATGGAAGTCTCCATGTGAGATATTGCAAGAAAATAATAGTGGAATACTCCCACTAAAGGTGTTTGGCTGCGTATGTTTTGTGAAGGACAACAGACCATCTGTTGAAAAACTTGACCCCAGAACAGTCAAGTGTGTATTCGTGGGCTATTTGGCGACTCAGAAGGGGTACGTGTGCTGGAGCCCAGTAGAGAAGAAGTTTATAAGCATAGATGTTCACTTCAGGGAGTTTGAGCCATACTACCGCCAGGAGGGAACCTCATCTATGAGCAACTCACCTGATACTGAGAGTATGAGGCGAGAGAGGGAGATTGGTGAGAGTGTGGTGACCAATTTAGGAGTATGGCATGGAGGAATGTTTGAGGAGGAGCAGGAGAGAAGAGGAATAGGGGAAGACGATGAGAGGTGTTAGGCTCACGACTCAGGGGGAGTTACTTACCTACAACAGGAAAGGAAAGCAAACTGCAGGACCAGTACCTTTAGTGCCAGTGCCAAGTCCCTTGTCTGCGTCCGTCTCAACTCCTGAGACACCTACACCACCACCACCAGATTCTCCTTCAGGTGATATCATTCTTCCTATCCCTCCCACACCATTATCAGTACGGAGGACCACTCGCAACAGTGCGAAAAATTCTCCTGATAGATATGGTTGGGACCTTGCTCAGTTTGTTTCATATAATAATATCTCTTCTTTTGTTTCATATAATATCTCTTCTTCTCATGGCGTATTCATTGCATCTTTGGATAGTATTACTGTACCTAACAATTGGCAGGTTGCCAAGAATGATCCAAACTGTAAAGCGGCGATGCACGAGAAGTTAGCGCTCTTGAGAAGAACTACACTTGGGAAATGGTAAAACTGCTGGAGGAGAAGAGGACAGTCGGATGCAAGTAGGTCTTTACTGTGAAGCAGAACCCAAATGGAAAAGTAGAGCGCTCCAAGGCTCGACTAGTGGCAAAAGGATACAGTTAGACGTACGACATTGACTATGATGAGACCTTTGTACCAGTGGCGAAGATGAGCACCGTCAGGACCCTGATTTCTTTGGCAGCGAATGGTAGTTGGAAGCTACACCAACTGGATGTGAAGAATACGTTTCTTCATGGGGATTTAGTGGAGGAAGTATACATGGAGATACCACCAGAATTCTTTACCGATAAGACAGTGGGCAAGGTCTGCAGGTTGAAGAAGTCCCTCTATGGACTGAAGCAGTCTCCTTGAGCGTGGTTTGACAGATTCAGGAGGACGATGATAGGGATGAGATATCAGCAGATCAATGCTGATCATACTGTGTTCTTCCATCGGAGTGGATGCCACATCACCATGCTTGCGGTGTATATGAACGATATGATTATCACAGGAGATGATGAGCAGGAGATTGCCCGACTCAAGGGAAAGCTTGGCAAGGAGTTCGAGGTGAAGGACCTTGGCCTTCTTCAGTACTTCCTGAGGATTGAGATTGCTCGATAAGCAGAGGAGATTGTTCTTTATCAGAGGAAGTATGCGCTGGACCTTCTCACAGAGACAGAGATATTGGGATGCAAACTTGCATCGACGTCGATCAGCCAGGGATTTAAGTTGTGTGCTGAGGCTGGAGAACCAATTGACCGAGATAGATACCAGAGACTGGTGGGTAAGTTGATCTATTTGAGCCACACATGTCCTGATATCTGCTTTGCTGTAAGTGTGGTGGGCCGCTACATGCATAACCCAAAGAAGGATCATATGGACGCAGTGTACCAGATTTTGAGATACTAGAAGGGTGCCCCCGGAAATGGGTCGATATTCAGGAAGAATGATCACTTGAGCATCGAGGGTTACTATGACTCCGATTGGGCTACCTGTACTGATGACAGAAGGTCTACCTCAGGCTATTGCATATTTGTAGGAGGCAACTTGGTCTCTTGGAGGAGTAAGAAGCAGTCGGTGATGGCCAGATCGATAGCTGAAGCGGAATACAGAGCTATGGCCTTAGGAGTTACAGAGCTGCTATGGCTGAAGAGTATGCTGGTGTAGCTGAAGCTGGATAAAGGAGCCAAGATGAAGCTGTGGTATGACAACCAGTCAGCCATCAGTATCGCCAACAATCCAGTGCAGCATGACAGGACCAAACACATCGAGATCGATAGGTTCTTCATTAATGAGAAGTTGGACCGTGGACTACTGGAGCTAGGTCATGTTCCAACCAAGGAGCAGGTAGCAGACAGTCTGACCAAGGGACTTAGCTCTGTAGATATGATTAGAGGATGTGACAAGATGGGCTCAGTGAATATCTTTCGTCCATCTTGAGGAGGAGTTGGTATATTAGAATATTCTTGGTATATTTGTTGGTATATTAGAATATTCTTGGTATATTTGTTGGGATATTAGAATATTCTACAGGAGTATTAATGGGGTATTAATGTAAGATGAAGGGTTGTAAGATTATAAATAGCCAAAAGATTATCAATAAAAATATAACAATTATTCTAAAATATTCTACAAGAACTATGCTGATGCTGCCTTAAGAAGAGCAGTCAGCACTGCAGCTTGAAAGGAAAAAAAAACATCAGCAGAGTTCTCCTTTTCTGCTTTATTTTCAGATTCTATTTAGTTGTAGTAATTCTGCCCTTCTTGTAGTCTTTATACTTCTAATGGTATGTTTATTGTGAAGGTGCGATCTGTTACTTTATTTGGAGAGATTTGGGGAGTTGGTCCAGCTACAGCACTAAAGCTATATGAAAAAGGACACCGAACTCTTGATGATGTGAAAAATGACGACTCGTTAACAACTTCACAGAGGCTAGGGCTAATTTATTTTTATGACATCAGGACTAGGATTCCACGACATGAGGTGTGACTTGTGTTTCCTATGTGCTTTGGTTCTGCAACTCCATTTATATATCATTTTGTCTCTTAGTCAACTTCTCTATGTTTTCTGTGATTTACCTTAGGTTAAAGATATGGAGATGCTCTTACAAAAAGCTGGAGAAGATGTTCTACCTGGAGTAAGCATTTTAAACTAAGTTATCCAGCATACAGTTCTCTAACTAACTCCACTTTTAAGTGATGTTCTTTCTTTTTCCATCTATCATTTGGAGGACATTCTATATATTTCACTGTTTATAAGTGCTTTTCATGTTCTTCTAGATATGTATCATGGATCATACCATGCTTGCCGCTAATATATATAATTACCTAGAGCTTCTTTTTGTCTCTGATTGTTGTTGATCCTTTATTATTCGTTCACCATTTCCTATTTTTACTGACATTTGGGAATGTCCTCCATACCTTCTTTCTTTAATTAATTTTTTTTTGCTTCGTCAAACAATGCATGCTGGAGGCCTTATAATAGTGTCGTGCTTCACCTTTGGATCTTGGATATCCACACCAAAATGTGTGTTTCGTAAATGAATACATAAATAAGCCCTGGGGATCACACACACTTAGGAAAAAAAAATGATAATCACAAAATATATTGTACCTTACAATTTTGTGACGTCTTTATCTGGAGATTAGTAGCGGCTCATATCCATTCAGCAAAGGTGCATCTTCTTGTTTTATTCTAGTTATGATCTAAAGCCTGAATGAACCACATTAAAAAGTTATTATAGCCTCTAACAATATGCATTTGACAAAACACAGTCTGAATTATGTTTTTGTTTACATATATTAAACTCTGATGTCTGATTGCATAAATTTAGGAAAAGATGCTATATTTTATTTTATTAATTTATTTATACTGTTTAAGCAGAGATACTTTCTAAGATCTATCAGATCTTAAGAATATGTAAACTGTATATCCTGTCTTGATGTCTGAAGGTGTGGTTTGTGCAGGTTAAATAGCTTTGCTTTTGAATCTGTGCCCAATTTTACTGCATATTTCATTTTACTTCACATAGTATATGATCTTATGAAGCATTGAATTGTCCTTATCTCTAGAGACAACAAGTCTGTATGAAGCAAAAATGACTAATTTCAAGGCTCCAAATCTCTGTTTTTAGTATCGGTTTTGGACATTTCCTAGGAGTATTGGTTTCAGCAGTTTAAGGGTGGTTTTGGTGGGGTTTGAATGGTGTCAGTTTTGGTAGTTTCAGTGGTTTAGTACCCTCCAATTCCTATCTGGAATAACCGGAATGTATTGGTTTCGATTGATACTTGAAACTTTAGATATCTTGCAGTGTTATCATATTAAATCTAAAGACATAATATTGTCATTTAATACTCGTTTCTAAGATCTTAGGTTTTACTTATGCTTGATGCTGCTTGTGTAAATACATGTGCATACAGATACACTATTTAATGTTTCATGCGTCAAAATGAACCTTTGTTTTGAAGGTTGTTATTGTTTGTGGCGGATCGTACAGACGTGGAAAAGCTTCTTGTGGTGACATGGACATCATAATCACTCATGATGATGGGGAAAGGTACAAATTTGTAGAGATGAACATTTTTTTGTACTCTACATTCTATTATATAGTATATTTGTAGGTTTAATCATCATTGAGTTGGGTACAAAGTGAATGATTATCAAGAGAACTACTATCACTTCTCCTGAATTGTGTGTTGAAGTTAAAAGATATCTTTTCAGGCCAACAAGTTGCTACGAGATTGCTGTTACAACTGCTAATAAAAATCTTATTATACCCACCAATAAGACCTACAATTTTTAAGGAGATTTTGAAGTGTTGTTCCTTGATTTTGAGGATTTATATCACGGTTAACACGTTAGGTTCTGCCCTATCAAATTGCTTTCTAGGTTTCATGGCAAGCCCCTCTCTTGCATGGGATTCCTTAACCAGAAGTTTTACCACCTTCTGAGATTGACAACAGTTTGATGTTTGTTTGTCAACTTGGTGGTGTTTTACAGATCATTTATGTCTTATTCTTTTGCTCCATGTCTAGCTTATGTAGAAATGAAAAGGCTTGAATGATGATGATGTGGGGATAAACTTTTATGTATTGTCTGGCATCAGATATTACAAAACTTATTCTGAATATGATTGATCCTTAATTTGCCTGTATGTTTTCATGCTGATGTGGTTGGAGCATTGCAGTTGTCTTTTGAAATGGTGCTTCTTAAAGATTTTCCTTTCTTCTGAACTACTGCAAATATTCTACACTTTTAAGTACTTCCTGTACGTAAGAGGTTATATTTATCAAAGGTCTTTTCCTTGTTCTCATTACACAGACGGTTCTTATGGTTAGCCATGTAGCTTGCATATACTTCTGCTGGGTTGACCATATCTGTTCTGTATCTTATCATTTATGTTTCTTCTTCCCAGACAATTACAATTTACAAACTTAATCTATATGGTTCCATAAGTATATCCAGAACTATGAGGGAATCATGACTTAAGTGTAGGATAGATGACTATAGATAAACAAACCCACTGAACATGTGTCACTGGGCCCATCATCTGATTGATGCCAATCTTGGTAGGCTTCACTAGTTGCTTGCATATTTCTGCTATCATGACAAAGATAACATCAATGCTATACTAGGGAGACATTGAGCTCCAAGTCCTTCTGCTGAATCATGGCATCCAGAATGTCCATCACGACTTTCAGCACGTCACCTACCACGTCGTCAACTATACAGGAGTTGTTAGCACATACTATCAACTAGCATCAGTTCCAAGAAAACAAAGAGGAAGAGAGGAGGGATGAACATGAGATAATAGTAATACCTTATAAAGTGATAGGACCCCTCAACAACCCAAAATAATTGACCTGACTGATTTATCATCAAAAGAGTCTTCAAAGACCCTATGATGTGATACGTGTTTTGTGCAGGTACATATTTCAACAATCAAATTGTACAAAGTACTTTCAACAGGAAGCATGATTAATTTCAAGAGACAACAGAAGCATAGTTAATTTCAGCAGTTGATTATGAAAGATCGATATAAAAAATTATTATGCTGTGTCAAAATTAGCATGCATGTAATTCAAGTGAAATAATTTTGCAGAAAAGTAGTCTAATGAAAATATTCTATCCCTAACACAATCCTTAGGTTAATATCAAGATAGTTGCCTGTTTAATTTCAATCAAGATCACTCTTCTCTCACACTTGTAGACAACACAAATTAATACTATAGTAGATATGTTTAGAGAACAATGGTACCTAACAATATTTAGTAAATTGGAAAAGGGAAAACCTAGTTACCTTTTGTGATGATTCTGGGTTTAGTTGGCACCTAGAAGAAACTCGGCCGTCGGCTGAGGTCAGTGGCAAAGTAGACAGTTGACAGCGATGATGGCAAACAATGACTAGGTTCCGGCGATCGGGAGGGTTGGCGAGGTGGGTGCGGCTTCGGCAGATTCTGGATGATAATGGTAGTTGAATTTTTGGAAGATAAAAATGAAACTAATTGAAAAAGGGCCCATTTGCACCTAAGTTGGATTGTGCTTCACACCTCAATCACAACAAACGCACCAATAATTGCTCAAGTAAAAATTATGCAGTAATAATTAAATATTCAATCATAGTAAAAAGTTCTCTTTATATAAGAGGAGCAACTGGAAATAAAATGAAGTACTCCTGATGTGGGGACTAAAGAAAGTAAAATCCAACAAATATTAGGATAACTACTAATAAGCATAGAGCTTATCCCAAATAATAAAATAAAACAAAAACACCCTATTCCCATATCAGAGCTAAATTTGATTGGTTGTAGGGTTCACCATACCATGTCTTCTGTGTCTCGTGTACACAAGCCAAGGATGACAGGTGGTGTCTCAATGTCCTCATCGCCCTAACCCAAGTGAAATATCCCTTTTGTATCTTCTAACATTAACATTTAATGGGTGCAGCTACAAGTTCTCTTCTCGACAACCGGCGAAAGAGAGATAATTGTCTTTGAAATACTTATGTTTCAGTAAAACTAGTAATTTGATAATCGTTAGTAAACCCATGTTGCTTGTGAGGAATATATGCTTTTGATTTTCTCCGGAGCTTGTTTGAATATTGGAACGATAACAACGTTTGAACAGATCTCTTTTGTATATTATTTAATAATCAAATCACAAAATCCGACATCCGATAATCATGGTTCAAAGATTCCGAATTAGTATCAATAATGGACAACCTCGTTGTGTATCAGCTCTTTCAATAGTTTCGCTGGGTTGAGAATTAAGTAAAAAAAATGGGTTTCGACATTTGCCACTTTAGGAAAAAAATAAAATATGTTATTTTGACTAAAATGTTAAAGTTGAATATCTTATAAATATTTATATAAGTATATGATGGTTTTAGTTAATAATTAAATTGTTACGTTATTTCTATAAAATTTTGGACATGGTAGTTTCATGATTTAATATGTAACTTATTATATTTGTGTTTGAAATTGTTTATTTTAATATTCTAAATAAAGTTAAAACCAAATAATGTAACATTTCAGCTGATGTTTGATGTTCCAATTAGTTTATATCAATTTCAAAACATTTGGACTAGTTTATGTGCAATTTTTTTTACATAAAATATACGCAAACTATTTTATTTAAGGAACTTACATAAAAGTTTCATAACTTCTTGGAACTCATATGTGACTTTTATAAGCTATCTGAGCACAGGTCGTTATATTTATCAATTAGTTGGGTATGGACCAATTATTCAATGTCTTGTGGAACATGACACCGAGGATTGAGGATCTAACTAAATTATTAGGGGATTAGCAACCCTCAAATACAAGAGTTTGAGGGTTGCTAATCTCTGAGTAATATATAAATAATTGAAATTATGTGTCCATCTTGATTTGAGGGTTGAGACTAATGGGTGACTGATGTAGAAGCATACAAAATACACTCATGGTCGAGGTCTGCCACGTACAAAGGATATGTGTATACAAAATGGCGAAACCCAGGGAGTTGGTCCATTTGCACGCTTCAGAAAAGTGCACGCGGTTGAAGGGTACAAGACAAAACAGGCATATTTAATGCAGTATCCATGAGAGGATCGTGGCAATTAATGTGGTTTTCACAAAAAGACAGTTGGCATCATGACGAAAGTCTAATCAACATGGCTGAAGTCTGCCACGTACGAAGATACGTGCATACAAAATGGCGAAATCCAGGAGAGTTGTCCCATTTTGCACGCGTCAAGGAAGTGCACACATCCCCCTTCTTAAGTAACAGACGGCTGAGAGAGGACAAAACCTGCACAATTAATGCAATATCCCTTAGAGGATCGTGACAATTAATGCGGTTTTATGTGAAAAGACAGTTGTCAACATGATGAAAAGTCCAATCAGCATGGCGCGCGTGGAACGTATATTTAACGCTCCTCCATCAAAAGCCAAAGCCTCGTCCGCATAATGAAACTCGCCTCGTCCGGGCACGCACACACCAAGAAGTCCAGTCAGCATTGGCCGAAGTTTGCCTCGCTCATGCATGTGCACACAAGACAACATACACAATGGCCGTTTTTATACGCACCAGGGAGCCTCGTCTGCAGGACACACTTATTTAATGCTCGGCTATCATGGCCGAAGTCTCGTCAGCAGGACACGCACATTTAATGCTTTGCCATCAGGGCCAAAGTGTCATGCTCCAGTACCGGGATACGGAGACGGACATGGTCAGCTACCCCGTACAAGGTACTATACGTCATACGACGATCACGGCTGTAACTAGAATAGTAAACATAGAATAGTAAACATAGAACATATATGACAACGAAGTAAGACGTCCCAAACGTCCTGCCACAACGTTCTGGAAACTAGCTGTGCAAAATGAAAAGCTGGCAGAGTAGCAAAAATACATGACCATGATCAGCTGCAGTCTGATTAATTACAATCATGTAAAGGAAACTAAATGTCCAGATGTACGACTAACAAGTGTCGGTAGCTAAACGCCCCAAAAGAGTAAAATATATAATAACGAGCCAGGAAGAAGAAATCCATTCCTGCCCTTCAAGGACCATCTGCCTGGTGCGTGCCATCAAGAAGGAGGAAATAAGATGGATTCTCTGGAACTGGCTCGAAATCTGGCCATGTAAAACCAGTGGGATTAGACTCCAAATAGCAAGTACCATAAATAAAGCACGAAAATGAAGAAACAAAACCCAAAGTAATAGATAGGTATAAATATAGGTTCTATGTCGTGGTTTCGGTCCATAGCCCATCCTAGCATAATAGTCCCACCCTACAACTAAACAAGGACAAGGGTTGAACCATCACACTATTATAGTCCATGTCCCTAGACTACTAACAGGATAATACAACCACAACCAAGTCCAGTTATATGACGACCAATCATTTATACAGCTTGCTACTGTGGACTCTGAGTTATCTCAAATTGTATGCATAAGAGAAATCCTCAGATCGTGAGCTGTTTAGCGGGGCAAACCGAGTCATAGTATCACATAGCACATTGTATATTATGCATCGGTCCCTCGTAAGGCCACCGTGCTAAAATCACATAGAACGCATTGTACAATATAAGTATTCAGATATTGTCGTCCACTAGTGCGAACGTAACCAATATCCATGGGGGTCAATCTTGCACGTCATGACAGTTGTCTGAGATGGCTAATGTGCACGATCTCGAGATTTCATTCCTCCCAATGCTCTACCAATTTTAGTTGCTTAAATTAACCCTATGGTTATGTTAGGAATCTCATGGCGTGGTCATATAATCAATCCTCCTATATGTGTACCGTAGTACGGTCAACGCTAGATACGAATCCACTTTGTTACTTGATAGCTCAAACTGGATTAATTTGAGCGTAATGTAACAATCAATCAAGTCCTAGCCACCATTTGGTAGTTGACCCACATACCATGCTTGTGCTAGTAGAAATAATATAATAATATCACATATCGCGTAGTATATGAGGCATTCTCGATGCACAATCCGAAACATGTAATCTCATAGCACGTAGCAAATTATGTCACACCTTAGTGCACATTATAATATGGTCGCACCGCAGTGCACCTTATAATATATGTACACGTAACGTAGTAATTGTATTAGCACGGATACAAGAAATCGAGTCGAATTACCAAACTTACAGTTGGTCGTATGAGTCTTATCACTTTGGGACACATACCCTATGTTAGGCACATAACTGGTTAGTTATTTATGACAGTCAATTCTAGCATATGGTCATGTCTGGCACAAGGTCGAGTTACTAAGTCCATTCTTTCTTAGGATCAATCATAAGCAATTATCAAGACCAACCACATAGAACAAAGAAACATTCCAAATAAAATAGCTACGCAGCATGCACAACTTGGCGCATGAGACTGGTGCCGCATGGACTGTCGGCCGCATGCTACCTTAGGCCGCATATGATCCCATGCCGCATACAATTTTAGGTCGCATGCTCCTCCAAGCCGCATATTGCTCTTTGGACTTAGCGAATTTCTCATTCGTCCAACGAACAAAACACAAGGAGTTCTGTCACTTAGCTCCAGAATACTTTGTGTAATAGTCAGTCATGGTTCCAACAAAATGGACGCATGCTGGTTGGTTATGCGGCAAAGAGTCCAGCCACATAAGGATTATGTCGCATGGAAGTCTTGGCCGCATATGGTGCTGGCCGCATGAGAACTTCTTCTTCTCCAGACAGCAAGTTCAGTCATGGCGGAAAAGCTCCAAAAATTCAAAAAATATTTTCTTTATAAAAAAATTAGTTTAACTCTGAATCAAGTGAACCAAAAGCCAAAATGCTAGAAATAAAGTGCTCAATCAACCACAAAAATTGATTTTCTAAAATACCATGTTTTACTAGATCAAACCCACGAAAAACATATGGAACCCATGAAAATCCTAAACTTCAAGTGTAGATATACTCATATCTAGCCATAAAAACCGAAAACTCCATGTATTAAAAGTGTTTAGAATCATAATGCACACATATCAGACTAATAAAATGCCATGTAAGAGCAAGAATCAAAATCAAGTGGTTTCTCCATCTAATGTAAGTGTACTTGCCTAAAATGAAGGAAAGAGAAAAATAAGAGAATGAGGGAAAAGAGAAAAAGAAGTTACTAGTTAGCTTATATATGTTAGGGTTGAGGTTTAGACCATGGGTTCACTCATGACCAAACCAACCCAACAATTAAACTACGAGTCTAATTGAACCAAAGAATGGGTCTAGTCTCCATGACATACAATCTAATCACCATGCAAGCAAGAATTAATATAAGCAAGAAAACTAATATGTCCCAAATACGTATATCGGAAACGAAGAGTGACATCTCTACCCATCTTAGAAACATTCCGTCCTTGGAATTCGAATCCTAGTATTGCTAGAGAAGTCAGTACAAGCACGATACTAATCTACAAGCTAATCTACACATGCAAGCAATCACTCATAATAAAGCAAAACAATATCACAACACATAGGTGATCGATGATCACAGAATCCGATGTATGAAGGCGTAAGAAGGAATATACCTTCTGAATCGAACATGTACGGGTACCGTGATCGAATATCGTCCTCGCGCTCCTACGTCGATTCCCCTAGAGAGTGATGGCCACAGGCAACTCGGACAAGAGAAATAGTCTGATTCTTGAGCACCTTCTCCCTTCGGTCTAATATGGATACGGGTTGCTCCTCGTAAGATAAGTCGGTACCGACTAATTCAGAGTGATCGAGGATATGACTCGGATTCGGAACATACCTACGCAACTGAGATACATGAAATATATCGTGTACCTTACGTAGCGAAGGCGGAAGTGCAAGACGATAAGCAACATCGCCTACCCGCTCGAGAATATCGAATGGACTTACGTATCGCGGACTAAGCCGCGGACTCCGAATCTAATGACTTCACGGGTCGGCAAAATCCGTAAGAACACGTGGTCGCCGACACAAAACTCGAAGGTCCTACGATGTTGATTTGTCCAATGTCGATGCCTATCTTGTGCAACCCGAAGTTGCTCTGATCTGCTTAGTGACTTCCACTGTCTGCGTGGTCATCTCAGGACCTAACATCTTTCGCTCATATATATCATCCAATGCTAATGGTGGCCTGCACTTTCTTCCATATAACGCTTCAAAGGGTGCCATCTAGATACTGGCCTGATAACTGTTGTACGAGAATTCGACGAGATGAAGGTGATATTTCCAAGACCCTCCAAAATTCAAGGTACAAGCTCGTAGCATATCTTACAACATCTGGATGGTTCTCTCTGATTGTCCGTCCGTTTGAGGATGGTAAGCGGTACTGAATCTTAACTTGATGCCCAAACTCTGATGCAAGCTTTTCAAAAAATGTGAAGTGAACCGGGTGTCTCGATATGATACGATACTCACTGTTACACCGTGTTGTTTTACTATTTGTCGCATGTACAATTCTACCAACTGCTCTGTAGATTGTCCTACTCGGAAGGAAGACCGATGTGAGGCGGTCTTACCCCTCGAAATTCATATTTCTTCTCTTTGGATAGCCCTGGCAAGTGGGTTGACCACGGAGAACAACGTCCGCCTACGGTTGCAAGAACTAGAAGCGTTGGATGAGAAGTGCTTGCAGGTGCAACAACGAATCGAGCTATACCAAGCACGTATCTCTAAAGCCTTTAACAAAAAGGTAAAAGAGAGTATTCAAAGCTGGTGACCTCGTCTTAACGATGAGAAGACCGATGGTCAAGACGCAGAGGAGCAAAGGAAAATTCCAAGCCAAATCGGAAGGCCCTTTCGTTGTGGAAACCATTTATTCCAACGGAGCTTATAGGCTTGCAAAGCCTAAATGGGACTTGCTCATGGTGCCCATAAATAGCAAGTTCCTCAAAAAATACTACGCCTGACTACTAGACCGACAAGCGCGGATCGAGCCAACTGGCCGGCCGCGTTATCCGTAGGATGTATAGTCATCACACTGAAACCCCACTTGATCTAGTATGCCCCCACTCTCAAACTTATTTATCCATACCTAGTCTTAGGTACACAACGGATAATAGGTCTACCTTGTAACCCCCCACTTCGGTGTTTCATAATCATGTTTGCCAAGTAACTACAACCTCTGAGTAATAGAACCCATTTTCGTCTATCACGTCCATATTACCTCTGATAGCGTCACATTCTCAAATTTGTTACCTGTAATCGGCACGAGTACATCATGGGTAGCAAGTCAACATAAAAACTCTCATAGCGGAGCCAGTTTTCGTCTGTCACATCCATATTACCTCTGATAGTGTCACATTCTTAAATTTATTACCCGTACTAAGCACGAGTACACCATGGGTAGCAAGTCCAAAGAAAAAACTTTCCTAGCGGAGCCAGTTTTCTTCTATTACGTCCATATTATCTCTGATAACATCACATTCTCAAACTTGTTACCTGTACTCAACACGAGTACGCCATGGGTAGCAAGTCCACTAAACAACTCTCCTATCATATCTATATTACCTTTGATAGCGCCACATTCATAAATTTGTTACCCATACTCAGCACGAATACGCCATGGGTAGCAAATCCAAAAAAAAATCCCCCTAACGGCGGAGCCAGTTTTCGTCTATCATATCTATATTACCTCTGATAGCGTCACATTCTCAAACTTGTTATCCGTACTCAGCACAAGTACGCCATGGGTAGCAAATCCACAAAAAACTCCCCTAACGGCGGAGCCAATTTTCGTCTATCATATCTATATTACCTCTGATAGTGTCACATAGGGTAGCAAATCCACAAAAAAACCTTCCCTAACGGAGCCAGGTTTCGTCAATCACGTCCATATTACCTCTAATAACATCACATTCTCGAACTTGTTACCCGTACTCAGCACGAGCACGTTATGGGTAGCAAATCCACAAAAAGCTCCCCTAGTGGAACCCATTGTTAGTCTATCCCGTCCATATTGTCTCTGATAGCGTCATATTCTCGAATTTGTTACCCATACTCAGCACGAGCACGTTATGGGTAGCAAATCCACAAAAAGCTCCCCTAGTGGAACCTATTGTTAGTCTATCACGTCCATATTACCTCTGATAGTCCCCTTTTCGACTTATCGTTTGTACTCAGTACGAGTACGCCATGTATAATAAGTCCACAACAACTCCCTTAGCGGAGCCAGTTTTCGTCTTTCACGTCCATATTACCTTTGATAGCGTCATATTCTCAAACTTGTTATCCGTACTCAATACAAGTACGCTACGGGTTAGCAAGTACACAGAAAAACTCTCCTAACAGAGCCGATTTTCGTCTATCACACGTCCATATTACCTCTGATAGCGTCACGTTCTCAAAATTTGATACCCGTACTCAGTACGAATACGCCATGAGTAGCAAACTGGCTCACCGCATTAAGTCTACGGACAACGTCCACTCCCGCAGTCTTGGTCGTCTAATATCGTACCTTCTTTTTTCTTCTTGTGCTGCTCTCCCCAAGCTTGTCCATCTTCTCCTCAAGATCGAAAGCAAACTGGCTCACCGCAATATCTTTTTTCATAGTTCATACCCTCATCGGCACGGAAAGAGACTCGAACTTGCTATTTGGTCGTCGATCCACCTTATCTCGTGGGCGTACATAGTTCTCCATATCACTACGCATGCGAGTCCTGTTGTGACTCTGTCGATCCGAATGTCTATCACGATCCTCGAACGACTCCTTACAAGAGCCGCTCAACTTTCGTACACATATCTTTGTCGCTTTTGCCTCCTCACAGTCCACGACATGCTTTACTTGACCCTAGCCCAGCTTGGTAGTAAGATCCACCTCCCTCTGTGGAAGTGACTTTTCCGGACTATCCTTTGCAACATCATTTGTGTCGCTTGGAAGATCTTCCTCCTCGAAGTCCTTCTTCATCTCGAGCACCGCTAAGTAAGCCATCTTCCTTTTGCTATCCTCCTTGAGCTGAATGGCAAAGACAACTTTTTCCTTTGATGACTCACCTCGTGCAACATTCACCATGCACGAGGAGACTTCTTCCATAAAGCTGACGACTCCTAAGTGTGGCATCTGAACCGCCTTAGCCGCGATTAGGAAAAATCCATACAAAGTATCATCTTAAAGTCGTCCAATAATGTAGTGGTGAAATTGGCAGCACCCGACCAATATCCCACCTATATGTGGACTCCCTTGGCTACCCCTGCATGGGGCAAGCCTCTGAGTTGACCGTCTTCATCTTGCTTGAATCTTTTTTCGATGCTAGACCCAAGCGACGAACCTCCACGTCCGAGATGAAGTTATGAGTGGCGCCCGTATCAACCAACGACTGTGTGCTCATGTCATTGATCTTTACGTCAACATACATTAGCTCCCTGGTTGGAGTTTTCGACACAACTGACTTGGCCTTAACGACATTGAGTAAGCACAACGCTCCCATGTGCGCTCCCACTTCGTACTCATCCTCCACCTCCTCATTTTGGACGACATTGACACGCTTGCTCCTGTTCTGGCAATCCCGAGCATAGCGATTTTTTTCGTACTTAGGAGAGATCTCCTTCTCTCTCCCATCATTCTCCTTGGTGGTCTTTGGCTTGGCCTTGGCATCATTGTCGTTCCACCTGTACTCGATGAGCCTCTCGACTGCTGCTACGAAGGCGTTCAAGTATTGAACCCTCTGTCGCTGCAATTCTTGAGCCGCCCACGGTTGAAGTCCATCGAGGAAGAACAAATGATCCTCCTCGCCTATGCTAGATATCGCGAGCATCAAGCGTGTGAACTCTGCAACGTACTCTTTAACCGTTCCAGTATACTTGAGTTGCCGCAAGCTCCGTCTTGCCATGAACTCAACGTTCTCCGGATAGAATTGAGACTTGATCGTCTTCTTGAGACCCTCCCAAGTCTCGATCGAGCACAAACCCTTTTATATTTTCACGCACCTACGATGCCACCACAACATAACATCATCGTTAAGATAGAGTAAAGCAATGTTTACCTTCTCGGCCTCATCCTCGATGTGCAACGACTTGAAGTATCGCTCCACGTTCCACAAGAAGTTCTCCACTTCTTTCGCATCTCGCACCCCACTAAAGGATTTTGGCTCGAAGATCTTTCTTCTCGGTGCCTCCCTATTCGAAAGTTCACCGTTCACAACGGCCTTCTCTAAAGTAGCAACTCTCGATCACGGTCTTTAGCTCCTCGTAGCCTTGGACCTTCCTGCACAATTCCTCAATCTCCGCACGATGTGCCTTAAGCTCCTCAAATGCGAATCAGATCTCTTGGATTTCCTTCAGGAATATTGCCATGGATGAAGCGACGTCACTCTCTAACCCATCGTAGAACTCCTCTAGCTGCATGTTGGTTTGCTCTACGGAGCCCATGCGCATCCCTATGTCCCTTGAACCAATCTCAAAGATCTCGAGGTGTTCTGCAAGATCGGCAAGGGTACGCTCCGCCGTAGGCTCCTTGCTCTTGCCCATCTTGTTGGTCTTGGCGTTCCTCTCCTTAGGCAAGACTGGCCTTTCGTGGACGCTCTTGATGTCGACATGGCATCAACCAACTTTCGCTCTGATACCACTAGTCACAGACTTAGTGTTTTTCCTACACCTCGGTTCGTGCGGCGCACAAACTTCCTTCTCGAAGACCCGTACAAGCCTTCCCCGAAAGCTTAGCTAGATCGCTAAGACGAGAATGAGAAAATTTGGAGCAAAGAGAGTTTACAACTAATTGGGGAGTGAGGAGCAAATGAGCCTCCCCCTTATTTATAGTACCTCAAATGCTTACAAGAAGCTTTTGGAATGAGAATATTCTAGGAATTATTCTATATCCTAAGAATATTCCATACATTATTCTTAATGTCAAATAACTAAAAAGGAAGCCTCTGGAATGGAAAGATGTGGAGATTATTCCATCATGTACTGGAGGATTCTGGAAGCTTTCCGCAAAACCCTGACAGAGGAAGGTTATGCAAATCTATTTCGGTAGATTGAAAAATATTGTGCGTGACAAACTGTAAGGTTTACCTTGCGGAAGAGAAGATGAAGAAGCTATATATAACTGATTCAATTATGTTCATTATTGAACTTAGCTTGTCTATTTTCATAGTTCAGATGTGGTTCATACATTTATAATGATTTGTAGTGGCATGAAAATAACAAAAAGTTAAGGAACATTGAAGTTGAGTTACACCTTGGGAATGGAGCAAGAGTAGCTACTTTGCTTTAGGGACTTATCGTATAGCTTTGCCTAATGACAATTATTTAAAACTTTTAAATTGCTATTATGTACCAATTTTAATTAAGAACAATTATCTTTGTTATGAGTTTGTAATATGTTAAGAGTTTTTATCTTGTAAGACCTTATGTTATGCTAAAAGCCTTATATTTAAAGGGGATATGACTACTCAATAAAGTACATGGGATATGACTCTCAATAAAGTACATGATCCAATTCTCTTTCTCAATATTAGGACGTGCAAGTTTGTTCTTTCTTTGTTACATAGTTTTTCTTTGTCATGTCTTCCTTCCTTCATTATCTCGGTTGAGGTGTGTTGTGGAAGAGAAAATGAAGGCTCTTTGATCCATTGACACATGAAACCTTGCTACCGGTGGACTCAAGGTTTAGTTACAAATGAGTGTTGATTGTCAAACATTATCCATAACTTTCGAACATATGAAAGCTAACCTTCTTGCTAACGATCTTGCTAAAGGCTTTACTCAAAGATGATTAGACTATAAGGAAACTCTCATGTGAGCAACTTGAATACGGTTAGAGTTTTGTAGAATATTTTGGAGTAATTGTTATATTTTTTATTGATAATCTCTTGGCTATTTATAGCCTTACAATCCTTCATCTTACATTAATACACCATTAAAACCCCATGTAGAATATTCTAATATCCAAACAAATATGCCAAGAATATTCTAATAAACCAACAAATATACCAAGAATATTCTAATATACCAACACTCCTCCTCAAGATGGGCGAAAGATATTCACTAAGCCCATCTTGTCACATCCACTAATCATATATGCAAAGTTAAATCCCTTGATCATACTGTCTGCTACCTGCTCCTTGGTTGGAACATGACCTAGCTCTAGTAGTCCACGATCCAAGCTCAAGTACTCCACGGTCCAACTTCTCCTTGATGAAGAACCTATCGATCTCGATGTGTTTGGTCCTGTCATGCTCCACTGGATTATTGGCGATACTGATGGCTGGCTGGTTGTCACACCACAGCTTCATCTTGGCTCCTTGATCCAGCTTCAGCTCCACCAACATACTCTTCAGCCATAGCAACTCTGCAACTTCTAAGGCCATAGCTCTGTACTCCGCTTCAGTTGTCGATCTGGCCACCACCGACTGCTTCTTACTCCTCCAAGAGACCAAGTTGCCTCATACAAATATGCAATAGCACGAGATAGACCTCCTGTCATCAGTACAGCTAGCCCAGTCAGAGTCACAGTAGACCTCGATGCTCAAGTGATCATTCTTCCTGAATATCAACCCCTTTCCGGGGGCACCCTTCAAGTATCTCAGAATCTGGTACACTGCGTTCATATGATCCTTCCTTGGGTCATGCATGTAGCGGCTCACCACACTCACTGCAAAGCAGATATCAGGACGTGTGTGGCTCAAATAGATCAACTTGCCCACCAGTCTGGTATCTGTCTCGGTCAACTGGTTCTCCAGCCTCAGCACATAGCTTGAACCCCCTGCTTGATCGGCGTCGCTGTAGGTCTGCATCCCAACATCCATGTCTCTGTGAGAAGGTCTAGCGCTTACTTTCTCTTAGAAAGAACAATCCTTTCTGTTTCTCGAGCAATCTTAATCCCAAGGAAGTACCGAAGAAGGCCAAGGTCCTTCACCTCGGACTCCTTGCCAAACTTTCCCTTGAGTTGGGCAATCTCCTGCTCATCATCTTCTGTGATAATCATATTGTCCACATACACTGCAAGCATGGTGATGTGGCCTCCACTTTGACGGAAGAATACGGTATGATCATCATTGATTTGCTGATATCCCATCCCTATCGTCGCACTCCTGAATCTGTCAAACCACGTTCGAGGAGACTGCTTCAGTCCATAGAGGGACTTCTTCAACATGCATACCTTGCCCACTGTCTTATCGGTGCAGAATCATGGTGGTATCTCCATGTACACTTCCTCCACTAGATCCCCATGAAGAAATACATTCTTCACATTCAGTTAGTGTAGCTTCCATCCACCATTCGCTGCCAAAGAAATGAGGGTCCTGACGGTGCTCATCTTCGCTACTGGTGCAAAGGTCTCATCATAGTCAATGTTGTACATCTGACTATATCCTGTTGTCACCAGTCGAGCCTTGTAGCGCTCTACTTTTTTATCTGGGTTCTGCTTCACAGTAAAGACCCACTTGCATCCGACTGCCCTCTTCCCCGACAGTTTTACCATTTTCTAAGTGGTTCTTCTCAAGAGTGCCTAACTCCTTGTGCATCGCCGCTTTCCACTTTGGATCGTTCTTGGCAACCTGTCAATTGTTAGGTACAGTAATACTATCCAAAGATGCAATGAATACTCCATGAGAAGAAGAGATGTTATTATATGAAACAAACTGAACAAGATCCCAACCATATCTATCAGGGAATTTTTCGCATTGCTGTGAGTGGTCCTCCGTACTGATAATGGTGTGGGAGTAGTTGGAAGAATAATATCACCTGAAGGGGAATCTGGTGGTGGTGGTGGTGGTGGTATAGGTGTCTCAGGAGTTGAGACGGACACAGACAAGGAACTTGGCACTATAGGTACTGGTCCTGCAGTTTGCTTCCCTTTCCTGCTGTAGGTAAGTAACTCCCCCTGAACCGTGGGCCTAACACCTCTCATCGCCTCCCCCTGTTCTTCTTCACTCTCCTGGTCCTCAAACGTTCCTTTATACCATACTCCTAAATCGGTTACCACACTCTCACCGATCTCCCTCTCTCGCCTCATACTCTCAGTATCAGGTGAGTTGCTCATGGATGAGGTTCCCTCCTGACGGTAGTATGACTCAAACTCCCGGAAGTGAACATTCATGCTCACAAACTTCTTCTTCTCTACTGGTCTCCAACACACGTACCCTTTTTGAGTTGCCGAATAGCCTACGAATACACACTTGACTGTTCTGGGGTCAAGTTTCCCAACAGACGATCTGTTATCCTTCACAAAACATACGCAGTCAAACACCTTCAGTGTGAGTATCCCACTATTATTTTTTTGCAATATTTCACATGGAGACTTCCATCCCAGTACCTTCGAGGGCATTCTGTTGATCAATTGAGCTGCTGTCAACACAATATGCCCCTGTGGACTTTCATGGTGATTATCATGCTCCTTGCCACCTCCAGAAAGTGTATGTTCTTCCTTTCTGCCACTACATTCTGTGCTGGTGTATATGCACATGTGGTCTGATGCTGTATCCCTTGGGCTGATAGGTATTCCTCAAGTGCTTTGTTGGTATATTCTGTTCCATTGTCAAACCTTAGTACCTTCACCACTGCTCTGTACTGAGTCTGGACATATTTATGAAAGTCTCGGAAACAGGCAAAGACCTCACTCTTATTCTTCATCAAATACAACCTGGTGACACGAAAGGAATAATCAATAAAAGAGACGAAATACTTGTAACCATTCATAGTAGTTGTGGCTTACGGCCCTAGACATCAGAATGTATAATATCAAAAACAGAAGAGCTCCTATGACCCGCACCAACATATGAGCTCCTAGTAAGTTTGCCTAAATCACATGCATCACATACTAGTTTCTCCTTATTTGCCTTCTTATAAATAGATGGATACAACCTACTCAAAATACCAAAAGAGGAGTGTCCCAACCGCCTGTAATGGAGTATCAGTGTATCCTCGGCACTCATCTTTGGTCCTATTCCTGCAATTTCTGCCACAGACACCAATGCCGAATCCAGTCCTTCCCGATCCAGGTACCACAGTCCATTATGCCAAGTGCCAGTCCCAAGTCTTCGTCCCGTCTCCTTCTCCTGGAAGATCACCTTAGAAATATCAAAAGAGACCATGCATTTTAGTTGGAGGATTATAGAACTAATGGACAAAAGACTGACTGGAAAATGAGCATGTAAAACATTGGATAATCTTACCGAACCTGTACAATCGACAGTACTCTTACCGACCACTGGCTGGAAAGTACCATTGGCTGTTTGAATGTTGTCTGCAGATGCTAGGTGAGTGTAGAAAGAAAACTCACTAGCATTCCCTATAACGTGTCGAGATGCACCCGAATCGACAATCCAGTCCGACGATCTAAGGGAAGACATAGATACAAGGACGAGTGAGTTATCAGTACCTTCCGATGGATGGGCATACATGGCAGCGTTGCCTCTGACGAAGACTGAGGTGGATGCCTCCCCAGTCCCACTTCTGTCTCCATCGATTGACGCTCTCTGCTTTCTCCTGAGTACTTCCAGTATGTCCAGTAGTGCATGATCCTCCTTAGTATAAGCACCATTAGCTCTCTCCTTGACTTCTGCTATCAGCAGGTTCGCCGGATAACCTCCTCGACCACCCCATCGACCCCCACAACCACGGCCACGTCCTGCAAACTGTCCATGTCCGCCATCCGAATCTCCCTCCTTGGGTGGTTTGGTGCAAGCATACCTCAGATGTCCCATCTTTCCGCAGTTGTAACACTGCCAGGGGTCTCCCTTAGGTCTTGTGCCGCCTGAATTGGCAACCGTCTGTGCTGTCTTCACTTCAGGAGGACCACCTGTCCCTGCCTGTAGCTTGATATGAGTCTCCTCCTGGATCATGGCCGAGATTGCCTCCTCAAGTGTATGAGTCTTCGGTTGGGTTAGAAATAATACTGTCCTCTGAGCAAACACTGCGACCAGCCCCTTAAGAAACTTCATTGTCCTCTCTTGCAGACATACCTCACTCTCCTTACACTTCGGGTCATCACAGCTCGCACGATCGGAGAAGTGATCATAATCCAACCACAGACGCTCCAACTCCGTGGCATACTCCTGTACCATCTTCTCTCCCTGTACGGTGTCGTCGATCTCCACCTTGATCTGGAAAACCCTCAAGTTATTCCCCACATCATCGTAGGTTCTCAACTTCTTCCACACGTCTTTCACCATCTCAAGACCATCCACTGAGGCGGCGATCGACTGGACTAAAGAATTGAGGAGCCAAATGTATACTACCATATGAGTGGACTTTCACTCGTCGCGTCCTGCCGAGCCCTCATCCGGCTCTGTCTTCTCTCCTGACAAGAAATCCTCCAGGTTCTTCCATGCGAGGGTTCTCCTCACCCGTCGTGACCAACTCAGGTAGGTAGTCGGTCCATCAAGCTTCAGATCGATGGATGGAAGCTCCAACTTCGTGAATGTTCGTTTCGCACTCTCACTAGCCGACAGTTTCATCAGCTTCATCAACGTTGCGACCTCCGCAAAGTCTAACTTCTTGATGATCTCCTCCATCGATCCTCCTCTTCTCCGATCACCTCACACCCGTCCCACGATTCACGTTCGTCCTCTTCATCCTCTCCTAGATCCGATCATATCTCTCCCATCAGATCTAGGCCTTCGATGTCAACGTCTGGAACGACCCTCGGAAGACGCCAGGAACCGCGGCAGAAGGATCCGCGGGAGTCGCGGCTTCGCGGAGGTGGTGGCGGGCGAGCGGGGACGGTGGTGGCGGGTGAGCGGTGCAGCAATAGTGGTGGCAGGCAGCGCGACAGCGGTTGTGGCGGGCGCGACAACGGTTTTGGCGGACGGTGTTGTAGCGGTGGCGGCTAGGATTTGGTAGATGGTGGCTAGGGTTTGGGCTTTGATACCATGCATAATATTTTGGAGTAATTATATTTTTTATTGATAATCTCTTGGCTATTTATAGCCTTATAATCCTTCATCTTACATTAATACCCCATTAAACCCCCTGTAGAATATTCTAATATCCCAACAAATATACCAAAAATATTCTAATATACCAACAAATAAACCAAGAATATTCTAATATACCAACAAGTTCTCTTTCATGTCACTTGTAGATGACCACTACATTACATTATGTTAAGAAAGTAGATATTTCTGTTTGTTTCATGCTGAACCTCCCAGTTATGAGTATACAGGGGAGCACATCGTTTGTTATTTCCACAAGTCTATTTATGGCTTTAGGTAGTCTTCTTAGGCATAGTTTGACAAGTTGTGAGCCACATTTAATTTGTTTCTCTCGTGTTGCCGTCGACTCTCTCTAAATCCATCGTCAATCCCAAGGAATGCTCATTCTCTTAGTCTATCTCGATGTTATCATCATAGCTAGGGATGACTCTAGTGGAATCTTTAAAACTAAATCCCATCTCCACCCACTTTCAAACCAAGGACACGAATCGTCATTGGTACTTTTTAGGATCAAGGATGTTCCTCACTATTCTTGCAACAGAAGTATTGCTTAGGTATCTTAAGAGGAGAGTTGGTTTATAGGTTTCCACTTGCTTGTCTCACCTATGGATCAAAAGGCTTGCGTCTCCAATGTTAGCTCCTCATGTTTTTTTTCTTGATTTTGGCAGGTATCGTCAACTCGTCGACAAACCATCTACATTATTCTTACTCGCAAATATATTTTATTTATATTCAGTGACTCAGCTCAGGAAGCCCGTACATGCAGTCTACTACTGTCTCTCTCCTTCATGTCATCGAGTGTATACAAGGTTGTGAAAAGCGCTAGGCGCTAGTCGGACGGGCACCAGCCGCCTAGCGCCTAGCCCCGCCTAGAAGTAGTACTGTCCTCTTAGCAAATACTGCGGCCAGCCCCTAGATGTAGGCGGTTCAAATTTTTTTTTTTTTAAAAAAAATCTAATAAAAATTGCATAAAAAGCGCATAAAACTCCATAACATGAAGATTCGGACGTCGAGGAGACTAGACGGACGCCTAGGCGGACATCGGATGGACACCGGCCGCCTAGCGCCTAGGTGTCGCCTAGGCAGTCGAGGCGGCCGCCTTTTAGAAAAGTTACTTTGATATACTTGAAGGGGTCTATTATGGGCTAGGGACTTCTCTATCGGTCGCTCTCCTTATCTCTCATTACCTATACCCACGCTTCCTTTACGACTCTGACTACCTGATCTATTAATGCTCGCTACTGAACTACTATTCCCATGCTACCTATGACTTCTAGATCTATTAATGGTCGTCGCTTAGCAACTGGATCTTCTTTGGCAGCAACCTCATCATGTGGTGTAGTAAGAAACAAACTTTTTCTCATGCTCTTCTATTGAGGTTGACTGTCGATTGATGATTCAAATAATTATATTTTAATTTTTCTAAAAGATATTCTTACATTTAAAAATGATTTTCTAGTTCTGCTTGCTCAACTAATAGTCATTGTTATTTCTTAATTTGGCATGAACTATAACATGGTTTTGTCAAAGTGATTTTTGTGTTGCCTTAACCCAATATCCTGATGTTAACTTCAATGGATGCTTAGTTTTAACACACCAAGTAATTAGTGTTGTTGCAATTCTGATATTACTCCAATTACTGCTCTCATATCTTTTATCATTTTATATCTTCAGCCTTATGGAAAACTGACATGTTAAATATTATGTTAATCAGCCATAAAGGTTTTTTACCTAGATATGTGCAATACTTGAAGGACATCAACTTTTTAAGAGAGGATCTGGTTTTTAGCATTCATAGCATCGAGGTAATTCAATAATTTCACACTTATGCCTTTAATTCTACTTAAATTTTCTTTTCCTTAATATTGAATGATAGCAGAATATTCTAATATAAATATGTTCCCATCATTTTAGTTTGCATGAGTTTTCTTCAAATTTTCGACGTTTTGTCGTGTGGCTTTCATGGATGAAAAATGGATCAAACTTCTTTCCACTCGGTGTAAAAGGTCAAAGGAAAAATAAATTAGACAAGGGGGTGAGGTTAATAGAACCTTTTTTTTCTATCACTTGCTGCTTCTCCAACTGTAGGTTCCTTCACCCTCTTCTATCCAAGTTATATACTCCTTTCTCATCCTCTTCCTTTCCTAGGAGAATAGCCACGTCGATAGTGGCGGTTTGCCACTAATCTACCCTGGATCCTTTTCTCTGTAATGCCCTGCCCCTTTCTCCAAACCCTTGATCTTTGCTAACAAGAGCTTCACCATCTCCATCCCTCTATCGTGTTCCTTCGATCTCTCTTCATCTATCATCTCACTTTCTAGAGCTCTTCTCCAGCAAGATCTCTCTCTCTCTCCCAACCCTGCTGATAGGTTCAACATTTAACTCGAGGAACCCCGGCAAGAAAATTTTTAGCCTGTTATTCCCTATACCCAACGCCACAAGCTACGTTATTGTCCTCCATCTATCAGCCTCGAGGGCTATTTTCAAGTACCCAGCAGTGTAACAACTCACAGACGTACAACTATCTCTTCTACACTCATTTCTTGGACATATACTAAATGATAGAAGAGTATATCATGTAAATGTTTTCCCCGTAAGTGGAATCTTATTGTATAAAGTATAGGGTCATTTGTATGCCCCCATCTTTTATGCTAGGCCAACACGACTTGGATACGTCCAAAAGGAATGAATAAATACCGCAATTAGTACAAAAGAATAAAGAAAGGGAAAACACTAACAAATGGTAAACATAGAGTTGTCTTTTGTTTGTGTGTTATTTGATTAAACCAATGCAAAGGGGAAGCAGGTAGTGATTCGTTTGTTGGTGAAGGGTTTACAAATTGGAGAAAGAAAGGTTGAAGGAGCATCTTGGAGGTCATTTGAGTACTCAAAAATTGTGTGAAAAATTGTGATGATTTAATGAACCAAAAGTTGCAGATAGAAGTGTGTTTGTCCAATCAATCAGATCAACTGAAATTAGATTATCGTACTCGTTTGAATGCAACTTTTGATTGTCTTAAATATCTTTTATGTCAAGGATTGACTTTTCGTAGGCATGATGGAGGATCTTCAAATCGGGGCAACTTTTTTTTTTTAACTTCTTTACCTGCAGAAGAGAATTATAATGTCAATTGAGTTGTCTTTGAAAATGCTCCCGTCAATTGAGGATCTTCAAATTGCGGCATTTAATAAGACTAATTTCTCTGCAACTTCATCAATTTAACCATTCATGCTATACATTTTCATTGCTGATTATCGAACTCATTGACTAATGTTCAGGGAACTGATTCTGGAGTTGATACATATTTTGGTCTTTGTACATATCCTGGTCGAGAGCTGCGACATCGCATTGATCTGAAGGTAAAAGCCAATTAGGTTTTTTTGCTTGGATGTGATATTGATAGGCAGAGTTGTTCTAACACACTACCACACATGGTTAACTTGGTTACTCCCACTGGGTCAAGGTAGATTTGGATAGTTTAGTCCTCATGATGTTGATTATAGGATAATGGTGAAGGCTGGTCAGGTTGTGTTTCGAAAGATAATCAGTAGTAGTTTTGGGGGCCAAAAGTAACATTTTAAGAGTTTTTAATATGCTTGTCTATAAAAATTATGTAAAGAGATGATTATCTCACATGCAAATTTCGCATCTTATTTTAATCTGCAAATGAAAGTATTAGATTAGACTTGGTATAATCATCACACCCTACATTAGACGAGAAAACTAAGACAGACGAGGAGGAACCTACTAGAAATAGAAAGATCTCATCTTTATATCACCCAGAAGTTCCAGATCAATTCTGAAGATGCATTAGGAGAATAAGGACAGTAACCACAATCCCTTATTTGTATCAGAACGAAAGCCTGTACTCTTGTAAGACAATCAATGAAATCCTTAAATATTGTCAGGCCATAGCCAAGTTTCTGTCAACATCATTGTTTTACTATAAATGCAAACATTGATGCTAATATCTCAGTGTTCAGTCTTGAATTTTTTTCTTTTAATAAATTAAAAAAAAAATCAACTGTGGTGGTGTGGAATCTTTGGATATGTTTAGCCAAAACGAATAGATTCAAAGTTAGGAGTGATCGGATATTTTAGTTGAGCTGCTGGAGTTAGGTTAGGCCTAAAGAAACATAATTGAGGTTGAAAGAAGGAGACATGGTCCTTAGCTGAATGGAAAATGGATTCAAACGGGATCCCAAGAATTGGGATAATGGCTTTGTTATTGTATCCCTACCTAGGAATAAATATGGAAACCATAAAGAGCTAATGCCATTTAGAGACATGAAAATTTTATCATAAATTTGTTGCAATTTCATGATAGTATATGTATAGACAGATTTTTATTGTGCTAATTGTATTGAATTTGTTTAATTCATGCAATTTAAAGTAAGAACGGGATATTATTTTCATGATGGCAGGTTTATCCAAGGAATATATATGCCTTCGGACTAATAGCATGGACGGGGAATGATGTACTAAATAGGCGGTAAAAACCTCTTATGAATTAATTTAAGTTCCTCAACTGACCAGTATATTATAAAATCATCTTAGATTGTTATTTCACCTTACAAAGCATAAAGTTACATGACATTGTATATTACACTCTCTATAGGGGGTATCATGATGATTAGTGAACTAATTCGATTGTTCTGATTTTTAAGCTCTTTTATCGGCCCCATATACAAAAAACATAAACCATATGACGCATAGTTCATGTGCTTTTCCTAGGAGGATCCTCTATTAAACAATCAACTTCCTTTGTAAAAATTCTTTAATTGAAGGATATATGTTCTGCACTCTTCATTTTCAATTATTACAGTGAAGTTTTGAGATGAGAAGAGAAGAAAAAAAAAAGTAGGAGAAGAGAGAATATGAGAAAGGAGATTGTAAGGACCTTAAACCCTAGGTTGAATCTCATGTCTATTTATATTGATATGCAATACACCCACAATTACTATTATACCCTCATATGATAAATAACAAAATAAAATAACTCTTAACACCCTCCCTCAAGCAGGAGCATATAGATCAGACATGCCCAGGTTACTTCATAAATCAGAAAATGGACCACGAGCAAGTGGTTTGGTGAGGATCACCTAATTGATCCTCTGACCGAACATAAGGAGTGACAATCTGTTTCTTCAGCAACAAATCACGAACAAAATGACAATCCACCTCGATATGCTTCGTGCGCTCATGAAACACCGGATTACTTGCGATAAACATTGCCGACTGATTATCACAATACATCTCCATCGGAATAGGAATCATAATTCTCATTTCATGAAGAAGAGACTGCACCAACATCATTTCAGAAGCTGTATGAGTCATCGTACGGTACTCGGCCTCTGCACTAGAACGAGCCACAACATTCTGCTTCTTACTACGCCACGTGACAAGATTGCCACCCACAAACGTACATAGCCAGAAGTAGACCTCCTCTCACCGCGACTGACTGTCCAATCAGCATCATTGAACCCAGTCACCGTAAGCAACTGGGAATGTTTGTACAATAAACCCTTTCCAGGTGCACCCTTCAAGTATCGAAGAATGCAAGAGATAGCCTCCCAATGTGGTTGTCGAGGGGCATGCATAAACTGACTAACTACTCCAACTGCATATGTGATGTCTGGTCGAGTAATAGTAAGATATATAAGTTTGCCAACCAAACGTCTATAATGTCCAACATCCTCAAATAACTCTCCCCTGTCAGTATCAAGCTTGTCATGATAATCCATATGAGTCTCAAATGGCTGACACTCCAACATCCCAGTCTCGGAGAGCAAGTCTAGAACATACTTGTGTTGTGACATATACACACTCTTCTTAGATCGAGCAAACCTCGATTCCAAGAAAATATCGAAGATCCAAATCCTTAGTATGAAACTGACGACTAAGGTAGGCCTTTAAGTCCACAATCCTAGCATGATCACTCCCAGATATAATGATATCATCAACATAACCAATCAACACGATAATACCTGTTGAGAAAGAATGGCAAAATACTGAATGATCTGATGTGGTGCGCCGAAAGCCATACTGAATGAGAATTGAACTAAACTTGTCAAACCAAGCACGAGGTGACTGTTTCAGTCCATATAGTGCTTTCTTCAATCGACATACGAGTTTTTCATTTGTTGCTACAACATATCCTGGTGGTTGATCTATATAAACCTCCTCTTGTAAGTCACCATGCAAGAAAGCATTTTTTATGTCCAGCTGATATATAGGTCATTGGTGATTAACCGCCACAGAAATAAGAATCCGAACTGAATTCAGCCGAGCCACTAGAGAGAAAGTCTTCATATAATCCACACCATATGTTTGAGTATATCCTTTGGCAACCAACTGTGCCTTGAGATGCTCAACAGAACCATCGGGGTGATACTTAACAGTGTACACCCATCTACAATCTACTGCCTGCTTTCCAACAGGAAGTGATGTAAGCTCCCAAGTCTGATTTTGATGTAAAGCAAACATCTCATCCATTATACTTTTCCAACCAGAAGATGACATAGCCTGCTTGTAAGTTTTGGGAATGAAAATAGAAGACAATGAAACAACAAATGCATGAAAAGATGATCATGCACGGTGTAATAAAATATAGTTAGAAATGAGATGCTTATTCTTTGTGGTACAAATGCGTTTTCTTTTTCTGAGAGCAATAGGAAGATCATCTTGATTTGTGGTGATGGGAGCAGAAATCTCAGGCACGAAAGATGATTGGTTGAGGGCTGAATTCTGCAGAACTACTGGCTTGTCCTTGGATCTCTGATAAACCTGTAAATGGGGAATGGAGACAGAAATTGATTCAGGAATGACCGGAAGTGGTATGGAAGATATCAAATCTGTTGTAAAAGGAATACAACGGTCTCCTGAAGGAAAGAAAGGGGTAGACTCAAAGAATGTAACATCTGCATTGACATAATATTTGCATGACTGTGGACTGTAACAACGACAACCTTTTTGAGTACGGGGATAACCAAGAAAGACACACTTGAGAGATCTAGGAGCCAACTTATCTCGATTAGGTTCCAAGTTATGAATAAAAACGACACACCCAAACACTCGAGGAGATAAGAAAAAATGTGCGACATCTGTATGTAATTTGATAAATGGAACTTTGTTCTTTAATACAGATGATGACATGTGATTAATTAGATAACATGCAGTAAGAACTGCATCTGTCCAATACTGTTTAGGGACATGCATATTGAACATGAGAGTTCGAGCCACATCTAAAATGTGTCGATGTTTGCGTTCGGCTATACCATTTTGTTGAGAGGTGTGGACACAACTGGTTTGATGAATCATACCACGATCAACACATAAACTGTTCACAGAAGATTTAGTATACTCCAAAGCATTATCAGAACACAGAATTTTGATACGTTTATCAAACTAAACATATACTTCATTATAAAAAGCAGATAACACATTTGGAAACTCAGATCTTTCTTTTACTAAATAACACCAAGTCATTCTGGAATAATCATCAATAAAAATAACAAAATACCGAAATCCTTTCGGACTTTTGACTCTAGACGGACCCCAAATATAAGAATGAACAAGATCAAAAGACTCTAATTGACGACTCTCACTACGACGAGGGAAAGGACTAGGTGATACTTGCCTAACTGACAAGCCTCATATTCAAGACTAGAAATATGACTCAAACTAGGAACAACTTGAAGCAACTTAACCAAAGACGGATATCCCAAATAATAATGCCCACTGCAACGAAAAAGTAGAAACATAAGTGAAGGCATTTCCAGGTAGATCCAAGTAGTACATTCCATCTTTTTCATGTCCCGAACCAATCATCTTCTTCGTCCCGTGGTCCTGCAAAATACACGAATTGGAAGAAAATGTCATAGAACATTGAAGATATTTGGTTAACTGGCTCACAGATAACAAATTTAATGAAAAATTAGGCATATATAATGAATCAAATAATGATAGTGATTGAGTAGGGTGAATGACAAATTTCCCAAGAACAGGACGAGTAGACCCATCAGCCAAGATAATATTATATTTCATGGAACTACGATTATGAAAGATAGATGTTATACCAGACATGTGAGAGCTTGCTCCTGAGTCGATGACCCAAGAGGTGGATGGTGACTGGGTTGCCACAAAAGCAGGATTATCTATATGTGCAATGGTTGCAGTAGGTTGGGAGGTGGTACTAGCAAGCGCGTTCAACTTTTGGAGGATATGTTCAAATGGAGATGAGGTATCGGACATTGAAGTATAATTGTAACCCGAAGTATCATCTCTGAGAGCAGAAGTGGTGACCTGAGACTGCATATTTTCATCATACACTTGATGTGCATATTCTGGTTTGTCCCACTTGTCCCAACAATAGTCTTCTACATGACCGAGCATTCCATAATAGTTATACTTCCGTGGTTGACCACAACCACCACCACCACCACCGCGGCTACTACCACGACCATTGTCTACCACCAAGGCCTCCCCTCGACCAAAACTACGACCACCGTCTTTACCGCCACGTCCACTACCACGTCCACCACCACGACCAATAACACTAGAAACTAGGGCAGAAGGGTTAGTACTCGGTACCACAGAACTCTGTCCCAGAAAGGAACAATTGAGACGGGAGAAGTATCTGCCACCGTAGGTAACTACTCTCCAGCAAGGATTTGAGTTTTATAAGGTTCGAGCGCAGGATCCAAACCGGCTAGGATAAGTAAAATATAAAACTCTTCCTCCTGTCTCCGAGCTTCCTTCAAATCAATAGTAATATGATGATATTGAAGCAGTTCTTCCCACGAAGCCTTCTTGGAAGCCAGATTCACAGGCTTCCCATTTTGCTTTGTATTAAACAATAACTCGTACAACTCATAGATACGGGCAACGTTTCGCTTCTGCGAATATGATTCTTTCAGAGATGCCCAAATCTGTTTGCTTGATTCACACCACTGAACATTAGCAGCGATATCTGGTTCCATACTATGCCACAACCACGACATAACGTATGCATCTGTACTCATCCAATCTTCATACTCAGCGAAAGTTTCAGGCGGGGGTTCTTCCGTCAAAACTCCTTCTTTGCCCTTAACACTACTTTGATAGATTTGGACCATGCAAGGTAGTTCGCACCATTGAGTTTCACCGTTGTAATCGACTTTTCTAATTCATCATTATGAATAACAATAAAAGGAGAACCACCTCCGCTTCCACCACCACTATTAACCTCGCTAGAAGATTCGGTCCCCACCATACTTGCAGATGCAACAGAAAGACAAGGTCTTTGAAACCCTATATCTCACAACGAATCTCAACCGACGACGAATAACCAACGGAGATATGTAGAAATCCTATATCTCATAAACGAACCACGAACGACGGCGAACAACGAATGGTGAATAGCGAATCATGAAAAGTAGAAAAATAGCCAAAAAAATAGTTCGATCGGCCCTGTCGTGGATGAGATGTACAGTACTTTCAAATACTTGCTCTGATACCAAGTGAAGTTTGGAGATGGAGAAGAGAAGGAAAAAAAAGTAGGAGAAGAGAGAAAATGAGAAAGGAGATTGCAAGGGCCTTAAACCCTAGGTTGCATCTCATGTCTATTTATATTGATATGCAATACATCCACAATTACTATTATACCCTCATATAATAAATAACAAAATAAAATAACTCGCAAATACTTTTCGTTCATGGCTTAAGCACTAGACCGAAATGAATTATTTGACTATTTGAACAGTAGGAACTTCAATTAAAGGATAATTTTGCTGTCAGTCACTCTTCATCTTAAAGAATATGCAAGGGATTGAGCACTAGGCACTGAGCTCCAGTCATCTGCTCATGTCCAACTATTGAAGCAGAGGAAGAGGTTTTTCATGCACCCCGTCATCCCGTAGAGTGAATGAGTGTGTGCCCCTCAAATTCCTATCAAACCATTGCTATATAAGAATGGCCAAATTCAACAAGCCAAAATGAATGATTTACTATTTGAGCTAGAGTTTGCCCTTTCATAGAATGCATTCTTATCTTTTTTTTTATCTTTGGTTGTATTTTGAAAATAACTTTTGGAACTCCCATAAGGTTAAGGTCAGGGATATGTAACCCTCTGAAGAAAGAAATTAGACATATGACTTCTTCTACTTTCTGTTTTATGTTCTTAAAGGCCAAGTTTCACTTGAAACACCTTCAACTTGTACCACTTATACAAATTGTTCTACTTTTTTTTGGGGTGCAATTGACTATGAACTTACTTGTCCATGCACCTCCTATTACATGTGTCTGGCACTTACAAAGCATGTGGCCATTTTTTGACTTTGGGTCCGTAAAATAGATAAAACACCTCTCTCGGCGTAGACACTGCCAAGAAGTCAGGCGGATGTAACTGCAGTGAATATGGGCATAGACAGTCAACCAAGGCAAATACGTACCTACAAGAGCTTCCATGTCAGTGCGATGCACTAACTCGTTTTGTCATTGCCTTCATTTTGGCTATGCACGTATCTGCTCCAGCATCTAAAAACATGCACGCAATGCCACCTGCACTTTTATACAGGTTCACTCTAGCGTCAAGGGCCTCGATCGAACACACCAATGCTGGTGTGTGCTTGTACACGCGTCCCTTCATCGACTTTGTATATTCGTTGCCACCTTGGTGAGATTCGAGTATAAATATTTTTTGTAAATATTAGGGTTACTGTTGGGATACGAGACAAATAATGATGATAGGAATAAATATTAACAATCTGACAACCTAACTATCATGTAACAATCAACCTAAAACTGGAGCATGTATGTCATACATACATGCTCAGCTTGGTACAAATAAAATTCACTAGATTTTCCAAGAGGTTTTGTAAAGAGATATGCTTGATGGTTGGTTGACGAAACAAACTTGATTTCAATGAGCTGTTCTTCTACAACCTTCTATCAAACAATGTGGCAATCCACTTCCATGTGATTGTCCTCTCACGAGAAACATGATTATTTGCAATATGGAGTGCTACTGGTTATGACAATATAATCTCATTCGTATAAGTAACCCAAGTTCATTGAGTATTGTCGTATCCAAACCAGCTCGTATTCAACGATATTCTAATTTTGTACTTGACCTTGAGACAATACTTTGCTTCTTGCTCTTCCAAGGCACAAAGTTACTACCAAGAAATACGCATCAGTCAGTAGTAGAGCATTGATCATTTGGTTACTCTACCTATTCAGTATCTGAGAACCCTACCATTTAAGAATGTCCAAAATCCTAGTATATTAGTCCACGTCCTGGAGCACCTTTCAAGTATCGCAAGATTTTAAGGACTGCATCACAACGTTGTACGGGTACTAGACATATATTGGTTCACCACGCTCACTGGATATGCGATAGCTGGGTGTGTGTCTGTCAAATAAATAAGCTTACCAACTAGTCTTTTGTTTAGTTGTGGATCTTATAATAGCCCCCTCGGATATGGAAGGAGCTTCACATTGGGAATCTAGGATACATTGGATCCTTCACAGGTTTTCAACTAACATCTTTACTTCCGTCAACATACCCGAGATATATTTCCTTTGGGACTAGTAGGTCCATTCCTTATGTCACGCCCCGGTCTCCCGCGAGCTCGACAGTCCCTGCTGAAGGTGAATCACCACGTTGCAGCTCTCCCGCAGGACCATCGTTCTCATCGGGACGTGATGCCGTGCAAGCCTAAAGTGCGCTTGCACAAGGCGAAAGCTTTGATACAAGGGCAAGTAAGCTATTCAATACTGAAGCAGCGACACACATATATTGCAGAAAAGTAAAGAACACAATGGCACATGATAAACAAGCCCTTTTATTGATAATCACAAGTGTTACAAGCGGCACAAGGCCGATGTTACAATTCGCTCAAGCACTCTATCTCTCGATTACAATAACATCGTTCCATACATCATGTTCCTCTATACAAAAGCAGCTCAAAGCAGGCACAAACTCGATGCGGCTCAAGGCATCGACTCCAGATTTCCGGCTCCTTGGGATGAGGCACTGCTATCGCTTTCTCAGACGAGCAAGCACCTGAGAACAAGCAAACTGTTGGTGGGTCAGCACTTTATACGAGTACTGGTGAGATAAAACAACTGAACATAAACTACACCCCCTGAAACCCACACTAAGTAATCATGTGGCAAAATATTGCATTACTAGTGATCTTGCTACTTTTACTTATGTTCATTTCATGCAGTTTGCTAACGGAGTCATATTTCTGTGTATTTGGAAACATCTCTTTGAAAACATAATCAAACAACCAATCAATCGAGGCAACCAATTCAAGCACGAGGATTCTATCCGGATGTGCGCAGCGTGTTTGGTGCACTATATGCAAGGATTCTAGGGACAGGCAGCATTTGAACCATCAATCAATCAAGCACACAAGTTAACTATCAATCAGAGGTCGGTCCCCGAGAAACTCAGGATCGGTAGCGGTAATCCAGCTAACCAATGACTCACATTCTGATCCTATTAGCAGCTGTGACACATGGTTGCACAATACTGCCATTATAGCAGCCGTAGCCAAGGTTCAGCTCTGCACTAATAGTCATTGTCCGACCGATGCAATGCATGAAGCACTAACAGGAGGTCTCTACGATGCACACAAATGAACATGCATGCTTATGCATAAACTCATATTTCTTACCCCATGGCCGAACGGTTATCCCTGTAGCAGACATACAAGTTAGCAACAATGGCATAAACATATATGTATACCGTTCTTTAGTTTCCTGTCCGTCTCTGCATCAAACAGTTAGGTATGCAAGAAGGCTAGCCTAGCATGCTCCCTAACGACCTGAATGCAGCTATCTCCATGAACTTCTCTAGTGCAGACTCAACTCTTCTCAACAGAAGCACCGCCTCCCTCTAATAGCCACGCCCCCTGGATCCCGAAGGACCGGAACATCAGGGCGCACTATTAGTCTTACCCCATCGCATCACCATCCTCCATCCAATATCCACGCCCCGAGCTCAGGGCGCGTTATTAGTCTCCCACATTTCGTTTGTCCCCTATCCACCGCAAGCACCCACATTTCACTAGCACATCTCTTTCACAATAGCACACAACATGACATATCACATTCCTAATAGCCGCACCCTCCTGGATCCCGAAGGACCGGAACATCAGGGCGGGCTACTAGTCTATGCACACACAAGACAAGCATTTACTCTCACATAATAACAAGCATTCATTCCTTTAAGGTTAAGAATTCAAGACAAGCCATATCAATATGATGACAAGCAAACATATGAACGATCTTTCAGTTGAGACTAGCATGGCACGGGTCTACTTATCACAATAAGTTAAACATGCAGTTCTATTCTTCTTTTACAAGGCAAGATTCGATAGCGGTGTCAGTGTTTCTAGTATGCAACATTTCTTATTCTTAGCATGGCAATGGCTCTAACTCTTTTAGGCAGAGGCAGGATCTATCATTCTTTTTATGAAACAATCTTCTTAGCAATAAACAATCAAAAATTCAGATTTATTATTAAATCGTGTAAGAATCAGATAATGCAGTTCTGCCCACTCACATTGATTAGTCGGTAGGGAACTTTCCGAGAAGACTTCCGTTCGAGCAAGCAAGGCGATCTCACTTGTACATAGCGTCGACGCGGAGCGGGGCACTACACCTTAGATCTTGCAGCTTCAATACCTAGACAATATCGCAGGTACCTAAGTTCTTTTGTGTTGAAGTGCTCCTGTATGTAAGCCTTCAATGGTGAGATTCTTGCATTGTCGTTACCTGTAATATCATCAACATAGATAACTAATAGAATTTGTCTGCGCTAGTGATGCCTACAAAATACAAAATAATCACTATCCCGAAGACCAAACCCCTTCAGTACTTTTACAAACCTACCAACCAGGCTCGTGGTGACTATTTCAACCCATACAATGTTTTGAGTAGCCTACAAACATTGGAATACTCCTCGTGAACAACAAACTTAGATGGTTGTTCCATATAAACCTCCTTTCGAGGGTGCCATGCATGAAAGTATTTTTGACGTTAAGCTGGTGCAACGGCCAATGGTGACGAGTGATCAAAACAATGAGGATATGAATTGAAGTCATCTTTGCAATGGGAGAAAAAGTTTCTAAAGAATCCATGTCATATGTCTGTCTGTATCTTTTAGCCACGAAACACGCCTTCAATCATGCTGAGGCATCACATTTAGTTTTAAATACCCGACGACAAATAACCACTGTCGTGCTAGGAGAAGATGCATTAAACTCCAAGTTTGATTATCACGCGATACTGGGATTTCTTCAATCATAGCCGACTTCCAACCTAGAATCAAGATAGGGTAAGAGTCCACAAAGAGAATGCAGTATACGATGGAGAAAGTTGTTATAAAATAAAATCTTATAAGGGATGAAAGGTACAAGAACGAGTACCCATGCAGTGTTGGCAGCTTGTTTACTTATTTACCAAGGCACACACCATCTAACAATACTTTTTTCTACTTAGCAAACTCTCATTTGTTTGTAATTGTGAGTTATGGGGGCATTAAGTATAGCATCTTTGTGATATTCTTTGTTATACCATGTAAAGCTAATGGTGATGTCAAATTCTAGTCGAATATTGCAGATGCGTCCATTGAGTATAAGAGCAAACGATGGAAGGAACGAGTGACGCAACACGACTTCAATTCACACGTGAAAGTGCTTCGAAAGGTGTCCGCAGGTGCGCGGAGCCAGAGCTCGGCATGTTCGCCCGCTGGGCCTCCCTACTCCCTACTTCCTTCTATTAGCTCCCGGCACGGTCGCCTCACTTTATTCTCCTCACTAACGCTCGCCTTTAGAGAAAAAAAAGAGTGTCCGCTCCTACTTCAAAACGTAGGAAGGATAGACTTTGCTCCGATCGATCTGGACTAACCTCATCTGATCAAACTCATCCTGATTGTTCTAAATTATTCGAATGTAAGATCGGCAGCCTTCTGTTCCGAATCGCGTCTATTACGTCCAGTCAAATATTTTGAGCGAATTTCGAGCTAAAAATGAAGACATTGAAACATGTGTTAAGCATGGATTTCAATGCAACTCATTTCCGACTCGACTCTTACCACACCATACATTCGGGACGGTATAGGTTGTCAAGCACTTAAGACATTTCACTTTGAGTTCGGGAAAGTCCGCGGGGAGGAATTCCTCCGGACGTATTACTGTTTTTCACCGAGGGGGTGGATCGAAGCGATTATAGCGAAAAATTGACCTGAAACGAAGGATTTCGTCTATTGGCATTGTAGAAAGGATCGTATATGACCCTAATCGTTCTTCTCGGGGTATTGACCGGATTGGGCCCGGCCTACACCTCCAAACCTAAAGTTAGAACCGAGCATAGAGAATAAGGAAATAGAAATAAGAGAGTGGTGTGAATGGCCCTATCTTTCTCTCTTGATGGGGTATTATTAGAGGAAAGGGATTAGGAGAATTTACTATTGTGCCCTCAGGCCTCCTTGGGATGGGGGACTGCCAACTTGGCTTGGCTTGGCCCTCTTTGGGCTTAATTTACATATCCACATCACATAGTTGCCCATTTACGTCTTTATTTTATGTTTCTCTCTTTAAATAACTTGCTTCTGAGCCTAATGAAAATCCTTTTCACAAACACTTAACACTGTGGACCTATGGTCATGGTGGACTTTCCTTGCTAGGTTGACTTGGGCCCTCGAACACACAGGGATTCTAAAAAGGAGCCCGGTCAGAGTTTCAAAGGTGGGACCCAACAGCCAAATCTTTTGGAGGTTTGACTGAAACATAAGTAGGTAGCAGAAAATGTCGCATAACTTGTGTTCATGACTGAAACATAAGTAGGTAGCAGAAATTTTTTGGGACTGGCTTGAGAAGGAATTTGTTTATCCCTCCCCTGGCCAGGTATGCGGAAGAGTAAAACAAAAGACTAGGCATGAATTTTTTTCTTTTCCCTGACTTTGAAATTTGATGCTTGGTTCCCTTGGCTCATGTTGTGGGGTTCATCAGTAGACTTGGTGTCAGTCGGAGGTGGACCACATAATCAGTTTCCCAAATTTTCTTGTGACAATGACGTAGAGATCTGATTAGAGAGATGTACCCAAGTTGAGGACCAAAACTTGTTTTGAGCCGGTGGCTATTATACTTGAGCAGAGTATACCATGCATAAACATCTTTTTGTGGGTGTTTTAAACCCAGTGGCCACTAACCAACCATGTATAAGATTGTATCACCATATTAATATAATTGTAGAATAGTACGAAGCTGAAGTTAAATAACAAAATTTGAATGTTTGACCGTTCATATATTTTGCTACGCTACTATGTAGACCCATGCCATGACAAAGTAGTGTAGATCTAGGGAACAGCACAATTCGCTACAAATTATCATTGTAAAATATAAACATAGAAAATGTAAAATGAAATCAGGCTTTACTATTTTTAGTGTACTTACTGCTGATCAAGGCTTTACCATGTAGATTTAGCCAGGAAGGTCATGGGGATTTTGATTGTGAAACTTGCACTAATGAAGCATTACAATAGACATTCTCACATCACTATCTCAAATTTTTGCTGTGTTTATTTGAGTTGTGTAAAAGGGTATGGCTTTTCGTCAATGCTTGTATCTCTTAAGTTGCAGGCTAAGGTTATTAGCAGAATCGAAAGGCTATAGACTTGATGATACGGGACTATTTTTGGCTAGTCAGAGTACTCCTGGGAAGCGGGTAACTGATGCTGCTTGTTACTATATATATACTTATATGGTGTTGTATGTTCCTACTTTATGGGTTTTTTTTTTTTTACGTCAGGGGGTGAGATCAAGTACAAGTGTAAGTTGTAGAACAGAGAAGGAAGTTTTTGATCTGCTTGGCTTTCCCTGGCTGGAACCTCATGAAAGGAACTTGTGATGTGAGCATTGGTATTGTATATATGTAAAAACGCTCAGATAATGTAAATCTTATATAGATGTAAGCTTTAAGCTTTGCCATTTTGTTATCACGATAGTGTAATGGCGAAATAGCAGTCTATGTTGTGCTTACTGCCTGATGGAGGACAATTACTTTGGGCCCATTTGGTTTGAGCTCATCAGGTTCACCTTGTCCAAATCTCAGACATTCGGGTTAGCTAGTTTCCTATTGAAGTAGGTTTATTTTTTTGGATTTGTTTGCGTGCTTCTATAAGCTTTGATTCTTTGAACAGTAGACTTTGTTTTATATTAGATTGAGAGTTGTTTGTACTCTGCTTTAGTTTTGGGCCGAGTCAGATGGTAATGAACCCCAGTCCAGGTACATTACCAAGTTACTGGGATCCAATCAACCACTAATAAAACTACCACGTAATTTTCCTTTCTTTTATAGCTACTAGTCCTTGTTCTAATCAACAACTAATAAAACTACCACGTAATTTTCCTTTCTTTTTTAGCTACTAGTCCTATGATAATTGACTCTTCAGTGAAAGATACTTGCTTCTCCTCTGGCTCGCATGAATTTGTTCGAAATAGGTCTCGATAGGGTAGCATAATTTGGTGCGGAAGAGTGAACGGCAGATGAAGCAGTATTCCTCGACCTTCGAAGCTCTATTTGTGCTTCAATGTTCCCCCTCTAGCAAAGATGTTCTACCAAAGTAGTTTGACAAGCTTCCATTTCAGACGGTGGTAACATATATCTAGAGAAGTTGTACCCCTCTCATTTCATTTACACCAAACATCCGGTGGGACTCCAGGGAGGGGTTAGTTTCTGTTAGTCCCGAGGCTAAATTAAAGATGGTAGAACCATAAGTTGTAGTCTGGATCAGGAGTTCACACAAAAGTTCTCTCTCTGATATGTCTCGGTTTCAGGGAAGAACTATAAGAAAATATTCTGATTACAACTTGGTGTTAAATTAACAATAATAAGAAAACTATTGTTCTTCCTTGCAATTACAGTTGCAAAACGGATAAAACAGATTAAAACTTTTAGAAGAGAGGAGGAAGGAGAAGAAGGATCTCTGCTTGCTGTGTTGGGGTGATGAAGATCACCGTTGCTCAAAGCAAGATTCGTCCCATACGATCTGCTTCCAGGAACCAACAAGTTCACGTAGAACTTCTGGAATGTTTGTTGTCACCTCTTTCTTGAGCTCGCACGAACACCTTGGACTCCAATGGCGGTAGCAATAAAACCTCTCTTCGTCTCCATATTTTTGAAGTAAGTTTTCAAAGGGACTACGAAGAGAGTATTTATAGAGAAGGCGGAAACCCTAACCGCAAATCAGTTACGAAAGATAGGAATGATTAAATTCAAATTCCAAAAAAAATGGATCTGTAACTGATCATATCTTTCCATAACAATCAAATTTTACAATCAGTGGGATCATGCTCCCACGCGCTCATGTGCGCAGCAGCACAGCCACGCATAGACGCGCAACACCTGTGCATATGCCCGTGCATGAGTCCAAGTAGCGCCCGCTCAACACCTACTCATGCGCCCGCACATGCAACCACGCTAGCAACAACGTATGCAACTCGTGCATAAACGAAGCGCATGAGCGCATTAAATGCGCACAAGTGCCATACGCCAATGCTAAAGTGCCAAATGTGTCAACAAAACGTCACTTTGCGTCCTTGAGTCCGAGTCCGAGTCCGAGTCGCTAGGCCCCTTTGGAACTTAGCCCCTAAGAAATTTTTTCCAAGAGAATGACAAAAAGCATAAATATTTTTTTAGGAGTTTAGCCTTAATCCTCCTCGAAAAATATTTCACATGGCACCCACCCTTGGGCTACCACCCCATATCTCTCAACATCCACATGGTATTATATTGGGATACCCACTTGGAGTATTTTCTAATGTGGGACTATTTTTCTAGTCATACAAGAGAAAAATCACCCACACATCAAAGAAAAAACTTCAACAATCCCTCACATATCTCAATATATGGTTGAGCATTCCCTATAGTGACTGCCCATCATGCATTAGGATTGATGTCGCTTCGACTTCAATCTTTCCGTATGGGTCAAATAACATTATGTTACAAGAATGGACTAAGCCTTGAATTCTGCACAATAGCTGCAATTTTTTCTACTCACACAATGATATCAGTTGTGCTCCGGGTTGCACATTAAAGGCCCTGTGCAAGCCCTGATTTTGGTGTATGTATATTGGGCGTCTACAAGCTTACCCTCAAGAGACAGCCTATATCTTTTTCCATACATTCTAGGTGAGTTCTTTTAAAGAGTCTTTGGCATGAAACATTGCGCTTCCTTGTGGTGCTACTTCGCTATAACATGGCCCAAAGCCGAGGTTCTACCTCATCGTGGTGTCATCCACTGTAGCATGAGGTCCCAGCCTCTTTGTTGTGCCAAACTACCAGCATGAAGACTTGAGCTTCCTTGCGGTGTTACGCCGCTGTGACATGGCTCGTATAATCGAGGCTTTATATCTTCTACCTCTTGGTGGTGTCACACCACTTAAAATGAGGTCACCGACCACTTTGTAGCATTGCCTACCACTCTTCATTCTACATCATTAGGCTACCTGCCTATGTGTGGTGCTACGCTACTGTGACATGGCTCACAAAGCCGAGCCATTACACTATCGATGAACCTCATCGTGGTGTCACACCACTGTAGCATGGAGTCCTTACGCTCATTTATAGTGCTGCGCTACCTTATTTCTTGTAAAGCACACCAGACATTAAAAATGCCTGAGAACTCATTAAGGCGTCTAAGCCATCCTCCCACATGACTTTTTCTATACAAAGAACAAATAGAAGGCAACAATGTTCTGGGTCCGTAATCCCTCAATGTCTCAAAGGACTACCCATTGTTCCTGATATTCTCCCAGTCAATGATCCTTCTTTGAACCAAAAGCTAGATGCCTAGTATATTTTTTTGAACTAATAGCATAAAACTTTATGGTAAAATTACAAACACACAATATCCGAATGACTTCAAGCCCATTTTGATTGTTGTGTCCTTGACTAGCTGACGCTTGAGACCTTTGGTGAACAGATCCGCCAGATTCTCCTGGCTCCGAACATCAATCACGACAATGACTCCAGTCTTTATCAGATCATTCACTGCCCTATGCCTCAGTCGTACAATCCTCTTCTTACCATTGAAGATGTCATTTGATGCTACCGCTGTAGTCGCATGGTTGTCGTAGTAAATTGGTACCGTCGGAATCTGCGCACCAACCAATGAAAGATCATACATGAGCTCCCAAAGCCATTCTTCTGCATTTGCTGCAGCCACCAGTGCATAGAACTCAGATTCCATCGAGGAATGCGAGAGCATTGTCTGCTTCTTCGACTTTCACGATATAATAGTTTAATCCATGGAGAAGACGTATCCTCCTGTGGTCCTTTCGCTCTCTACTTATTTACACCAACTTGCATTACTGAAGCCTTCCACTACTGTCAGATACCCGCTGTAGTACAGTGCATACTTCTGAGTCCTCTTGAGATATCTCATCACTCTCTTCACAGCTTTCCAGTGCTCCACACCTGGATTGCTCGTGAACCGACTCAGCATCCCTACGGCAAAATCTATGTCAGGCCTTGTGGCAGTTGTTGCATAGATCAAACTTCTGACGGCGCTTGAGTACTCCAGCTGCCTGACACTTTTTCTTGAATTTGGCTTCAGCTTCTTGTCACACCTGTACGGAGTCTCGATCCCTGGAAGATCCTGATATCCATAGAGTATGAGCATCTTCTCAATAAAATGATACTGTGATAGCGCCACTCCAGTATCCGTCCAGATGTTCTTTATCCCCAGGATAACATCAGCTTCCCTAAGTCCTTCATACTAAACTTGGATGAGAGAAACTTTTTTTTGTCTCAATGACATGTGCTAGATTCGTACCCAGAATCAGCATGGCGTCCGCATATAGACAAACGATGACTCCTATATCGTCAGCGAACTTTGTGTAAACACATGTTTGTCTTACTGATTCTGTAGCCGTTTGATCTTATAACTTTATCAAACTTCTCATGCCACATCTTGGGAGTTTGCTTTAGATCGTATAATGATTTCATCAACTTGCAGACTTTATCTTCAAGTCCTTTGACGAAAAATCCTTCTGGCTGTTGCTTGTAAATGTCTTCGGTCAACTCTCCATTCAGGAATGTTGTTTTAACATCCATTTGATAAATAACTAGCTTATGAATTGTACTCAGAGCCATCAACATCCCGATGGTCGTCATCTGCTCTACTGGAGCAAATATGTCAAAGTAGTCGATCACCTGCTTCTGAGAAAACCCCTTGGCTACTAGTCTTGCCTTGAACTTGTCAACAATTCCATCGGCTTTCATCTTCTTCTTGAAGATACACTTGCATCCGATTGGTTTAGCTCCATCAGGTAGATCGACCAACACCCAGATGTTGTTGGAGGTTATTGAGTTGTACTCTTCATTGATAGCCCCCTCCAAAAGATAACGTCTCTGGTCTTCATCGCCTCATCATAGGTAAGTAGATCTGCTTCTACATGATAGGTGACAAAATTATCTTCGAAATCCTTCTGTCTCCTCACTCACTTATACAACGGTTTTGCAAGTTCTGGTTCGATCGTTGTTTCTGGGGTGTCAACTTCTGTTTGTACTAAATCTTTATTGGAAACGTTAGCCTCTTGTGCACTCATACTATTCTCCGGAATATTCGTGATAACATTGTTCTTGTGCTTTGTAAAATTATCTTCAAAGAATTATGTGTTGCGAGATTCGATGATATGATTTGATTCAATATCAAGAAACCTCCGAGCATCATTCTTCTCAACATAACCCAAGAAGATGGTCTTTGTAGTCCTCGTACCCACCTTTTGAATCTTCAAGTCCAGAAGCTTCATATATGCCAGATACCCCCACACTTGAATGACTTTCAAGTTAGGTCTGACTTTGAACCAGAGTTTATGATGAGTGACATCGGAAGTTGCGTACAATACTTTACTCAGAATGAACGTAGCCATTAGCGCAGCTACTCCCCAAAAGTAGTTTGGAAGACCCACAATCAACAACATTGAGTTCATCATCTCTGTCAACGTCCTGTTCTTCCTTTCAGCTACTCTATTTGATTGAGGAGAATACGGATCAGTCGTCTCATTGACTATTCTATTTCCTTGTAGAACGATGCGAATTCAATAGACCTATACTCTCTGCCTCGATCACTTCTGAGTCTCTTGAGTTGTTGCCCAGTTTGACGTTCAGCCTCATCCCTGAACTCCTTGAACTTCTCGAATGCTTCATCTTTTGACTTTGAGAAGGTAGATGAACGCGTACTTCGAGTAGTCGTCGATGAATGCAATAAAATACTTCATCTTGGCCTTTGTGGAGAACTGTTTGAAGTCACAGATATCTGCGTGCACCAACTCCAGAAGATCTGTGCTTCGGTTTACCCATTTGAACAGTTTTCTTGTGATCTTTGTGTGTGCACAGATCTTACACTTCTCCACCTCCTTACCACCACATTTGGAGATAAGCCCTAGAATAGATATTTTGTTTATTATTTTACAATGAACATGTCCTAGTCTATTATGTCATAACTCAAGATGTCACTACCACTTTTCCGGAGAGGAATATTTTTGTCTTTTCCTATTATTGATAATATTGTAATATTGGTATTTCAAAAATTATTATATTGAATGGTATTTCATAGTTATTTATTTAGTGTGTTCATGTTATATATTTATTTTATTGTATTATTTATTTATTGTTAGAATATTACATTATATTTTGGATTTGTGTTAGTGGACCTAACTAGTTTAGAATTGACTCTTGGACCAACATTTATTTTAGTTAGACTTGAGCCCAACCACAAGCCCAATTCATTAAGTTAATGATTTAATTAGTCAAACCAATAGGAGTAGAAGCTTCCTTCCTTAATGACTTTCTTCATGACAAGCCCCAAGGGGTATAATAGACATAATACATTGCTTTGAGGCCAAGTAGGGGCCGGCCACTATTAGAGGGGAGGTTTCTCTCTTCTCTCCTCTTATTTTATTTTATTTAGATCTAGAATTTGTTCATCCCCAAATTCCCTCTTCCCTCCAACAAACCTACACCAAATCTCTACCAAATATCATCCTAATTCACCTTTACTTCATCATTGGAGACTCTAGAGGCAAGGAGGAGGCAAGGATCTACAATTTGGAGGAAATTGCACAAGTTGAGGCTTCTTTGTGTTTATTGGAGACTTTCATTAGGAATCCATCTCCCAATAGGTATAATTCAGTTTTTTCTTCTAATTAGACTTTAAATCTGCAGTATAATCATTAGGAAGCCTCCTATGGACTAGGGCTACCTATAGGAAGATTAGACTACTAGGGACTCTTATTATGAAAGTTACCATGTATTTTGTGTCAATTTTAGAGGAAATCCGAGATTGGCACACAAAGTGTTTGTCATTAGGATAGATAGATGTTATTATGTTTATTTTAGTATTGTGAGTCTAGTGTCATATCCACAATTGGATACCAAGAGTGTGTATCGCGATACTTCGTGATACGGTACCGTAGGAGGGACATTTGCATGGGTAGTGAGCTATAGCATGACAAATTCCATTCATTGTATTTAAATTGCTATTATATATATATAATATATACTATATTTAATATTTGATGTTTTCATTGAGCTTGGGGAGAGTATCGTGAGGCTTTGGGTGTGTATCGCAAGCGTATCATGAGTATCTTGGTGTGTGCACGCCAAGTGTTTGTTGTATTGCATAGTTGTGTGTGTGAGCTCTATTGAGTGTTATATTATAGGCCTATGTGTGTGTGTGTGTGTGGGTATGTGTGTGCGTGTATATATTTGTGAGATATCTATATTTGTGTGTGTGTGTAGTAAGGGGGGTTGGGTTCAGGTCAAGTGTAGGAGAGCTGTGCAGATCTGTGTATGTGTGGGTTGGTGTCGGGTGAGTGCAACAGTGAGGGGGAGAGCTGAGATAGTGTGTGTGTCTTTATGATTGTGTGTTGGTGAGTAGATTGACTTGTGGAGAGTGTGCTAGAGGAGGTGGAGAACCTGGATGTAGCAATGAGAAGGGTTGCACTGCAATATGCAGTGAGCAGCAACAACAATATAGGTGGCAGCAAAGTGAGGAGAGGGACATAGCTGCAGTTCCTGTTTGCAGCATAGGCTAAGGTGGTGTACTGCAACTTTATTGTTTGCAGATTAACAAACATGCAGTGCACAAAGGTGTGCATACATCAATGCCGTCAAGTAGTATCAGTGTATGTGTGTACCCAAGTGTATCATGTGATTGTGTCTAAGAATTGAGTGTGAGGGTGTTCATATCTTATGGACTTCATGAGTGTTTTGGGTGTGTGGGTGCACTCATATATGTGGGGGAAGAGATATAACAACAATAGTAGAAAATGGGGGAGTGTCGGGTTTTGGACTTGGGCAGTAGAGAAGGGGATTGATGATGGTATTGTTGACTTGCAACAAGTTTAGAGAGGTGCAGTGCACTGTCAGTAGGTAGATGGGGATGGAAGCAGTGAATAAGAGGAAATTGATAAAGTATCAGTAGCATTACGACATGGAGTTGGAGGCAATGTAATGAAGCATAACAGCAACAATATGAGGTAAAGAAGAGCAATGACAGTAGCAGCAGTAGGCAATGGAGGGGAGAATTTTATTATGTGTGAAGGGAGGCAATGAGCAGGATTAATACACAACAAAATATAAGCAAGAGCAGTAGCTGCAACTAAGTTGCCTGGACAGCAACTATGGCAAGCCATAGCAGTGGGAGCAAGTGTTGGAAGGGAATTAACCTGCATATGAGTGAGGCAGTAATGGTGTTAAGGGGTGTTATGTGATAACAGTGTAGCAATGTGCTGTGCCATGTATGTTGTGTTAGTGTGTGAGTGAGTTTGAGTATTGTTAAGGTAGTGAGGAGTACCATTGCAAGAAGAGAACGCCACATCAGTGAGTATGTGTAAATGTGAGGTTTATGGGTGTGTGTGAGTGAGTATGTGGATGAGTGATATTTGAGGTATTGGTCTAGGTACCAAGGTAATAAGTTATATTAGAGATACCAAGGTATTCATGATATCAAGGTATAGACTATGATAATGTATTAGTTACATAGTATGGGTAATTAGCATAGATAACTAAGGTAATGTAGGTGAGTGTTTGTAAGAAAAGGTATCACTAATAATATATATATAACTAATATATTTATTAACTAGTTATATAGATACCTTAGTAATAGTAGCTAGTATAGTTAATACCTTCAAGGTATGGACCTAGAAACCTAGGTATAGCCTAGTATCACCTAGTGTGAGCTAGTTTAGCCTTGTAACCACCCTAGAAGCTAGCTATGAATCTAAAATCATGGTATTGACCTAATTTAACTAATATGACATAGTTTTGACCTAGAAAACCATATTTTAGTTTATTTAAGATTATTTGTCACTTCATGCACCAAATGACATGGAATTTCATATATAGGTCTGTGTAACACCAGTTCGGATACCGATTTACATTCATTTTTCTGGACCATAGGCGAGTATATCTCTCTGTTAGTTTTTATTTCATGATAGTGTATATATCACTTATTCTAGAACTGTTTACTTGATTCCGATACAGTGGCTACACGGACTGGTACTAAATGGATCCTTTCATAAGATGTTATCCCCTACCGTGTTCAGCGAGTACTCTTTCACATGTATTTCATCGTGTATATCGGGTATTAATTATCGTGTACTTCGTCTTCACATACTCCTCGCGTTCAGTATGCTCATATTTGTGTACACATACTGCTCTTGTTTAGTGTGCCCATATTCGTATTCGTAATGTGTCATGATTGGATCCATGAGTATTGGTTGGGGATGGGGGAGTAGGAGTTGGTTATATGATCAAACCCAGTGTATTAGTGTACATGTCGATTACATATCGCACGTGTAATCGAGTTACCATTTTATATTAGTGTTTAACCCAAGCCGATCACATAACAAACTTGTATTACAAAGCACATTAGCTAGTGTTATCTATTTCATTACTTACAGTCATTCTATATTGCATGATCTTTACTTTCCAGTTCATTACCTGTTCACTCCAGTTCATTATAATTTTCTATTGCTAGTTATCTTGTATTCTTTTCTATTATTTGTTATATATGCTCTATTATGTTTCTGGAACTGCTTTCAGAGGTATGTACTTCGCTCCTTTTCTGATTGGATAATATTTTTCAGCGATTTTTGTGCTCACCATTCTAGGATTTCAGAGTGATGCTATAGACATGACTGCTCTTACCCTGTGGACTTGAGGTGACAATTGTAGTGATTAGTTAATGTTCATTTTTTATACCTTGTTTAGTTTCCTTCTTGCAGAATGTTATTGATTATCCTTCTTGTTCGTTCTTCTTTTAGATTATTTTGATGGAGTATATGGTAGTACTGGTTATACTAGTATGATAGATAGATAATGATAAGCTAGACAGCGTTCAACCGTCGATACTGCGGCGTAGGCTGGATGTACCCACGTACTCGTGCCCCGATTATGCGGGTGCGGGTCGTGGCACAAGAGAATAACCAGAAGAAGAGACCACATTAATGGTTATTGGCAGGAGTCACAAGATGAAGTTTGAGCATCCCTTCAGTACAAAAAGCTTTTTCGAAGTATGTTCCTTTGTACGACATTATCATCTGTCAAGCGTTGATGTCCATTCTCAAGCCTACGTCGTATAGCAGACTTCTCGAGACCAGGTTCTTGGCTATCACCGGTACGTACTTCACATCCTGAAACGTTAGTGACTTCCCCGAAGTCAGATTCAGTACCACCATTCTGGTCCCAAGTACTTCAGCTTGTGCCTAGTTTTTCACCATTACCTTCTCAGATATAGGCTTATAGGTAGTAAAAAACTCATTCTTAGAGCAAACATGACAGGATGCACCAGTGTCCACCTACCAGTCAGTGTCAACACCAGCCGTCATAACCTGCGCAATCATAGTAACCTTATTAGGCTCACCTTGATTTGTTTGTTTGGGCTTGGATCTGCAGTCTTTTCGGTAGTGTCCCTTCTTACCACAGTTAAAACAATTCATATCTGACTTAGGCTTGAGCTTCAGCTTGAATGAAGCCGACTTCACCTTCAGATGGTTGAAGTCCCTTATCTTATTGTGAGAAGCCTTCGACTTCCCCTTGGAGTCACCAGCATGCACCAAGTTGGCCTTTGCCAACTGCTTGGACAACGTGTCCACTTTGTTTTGAGCCCACAACTTATCTTCAATATGGATATTATGCAACAGTTGATCAATGTTGATCTCCATCTTCTTACGGCGCATATCCGAGATAAAGTTGCTCCATCCAGGTGGGAGCTTGATAACGATACCTCCCACGACGAAAGCGTCGACCATGGGCATGTGATCATTCTCAAGTTTTTAATGAAGCTTGAGAAATTCTTTAACTTTAGGCAAAATTGTCTTATCGTCCTCAAATCGCATATTTCAGACCTTTTCGGTCACATGGATCTTGTTGTGGTTCTCATCCGCCTTGTAATGCTTTTTAAGTGACTCCAAGACGACCTTAGCATGGTCCGTATTATTGTATGTCTCCACCAGAGTATCCTCCATGGAGTTCAGAATCAGCAGCTTGCAGAGGCTGTTGTCTTTCCTCCACTTGTACTGTTTAGCAATTACATTAGCAATCGCCCGAACAGTAGCATCATCACCCTTCGGAATAACAGGCTCAGGATCTTTCAACAAGTAGTCCACGCTCACGACTTGAAGATTAATGCTGACCTTTCTTTTTCAGATATTGTAATGCTTTCCACCAAACTTCTCAAGTTTGTTAAAATTCGTGTCAGAAGTTTTACACCCATTGTTCTCCATCTTAGTCGGATCTTGCTTTGAGATTGTTATTCCCGAGGCTAAATCAAAGATGGTAGAACCAGAAATGGTAGTCTACATCAGGTGTTCACACAAAAGTTTTCTCTCTGCTATGCCTCGGAAGAACTATAATAAAATATTTTGATTACAACTTGCTGCTAAAAATAACAATAATCAGAAAACTATTGTTCTTCCTTGCAATCGTAGTTGCAAAATAGACTGAACATATTACAATATTTAGAAGAGACGAGGAAGGAGAAGAAGGATCTCTGCTTGCTGGGGTGATAAAGATCACCGTTGCTCAAAGCAAGATTCGCCCCACACGATCTTCTTCCAGGAACCAGCAAGTTCACATGGACTTCTAGAACGCTCGATGTCACCTCTTTCTTGGACTCGTACGAACACCTTGGACTCCAATGGCGACAGCAGAAGAGCCTCTCTTCGTCTTTCTATTTTCGAAGTAAGTTTTCAAAGTGTCTACGAAGAGAGTATTTATAGAGAGAGAGTGGAAACCCTAACCGCCAATCAGTTACGAAAAGATAGGAACGATTTAAATTCAAATCCCAAAAAAATAGATCTGAATAACTGATCATATCTTTCCATAACCGTCAAATTCCATAATCATTAGGATCATGCGCCCAAGCGCCAATGCACGCAACAGTACAGCCGAGCAACGCCTATGCATGCGCCCGCGTAGTGCCTGCTTAGTACCCGCTCATGCGTCTGCAAATGCGCCCACGCATGTAACCACGCTAGCAACAATACATACAACTCGCGCATCAAATGCGCACAAGCGCCATGCGCCAATGCTGACCTGGTAAGTGTGCCAATAAAGCGCTACTTTGCGCCCTTGAGCCCGAGTTCGAGTCTGTGTCCGAGTCCGAGTTGCTAAGCCCCTTTGGTGCTTAGCTTCAAAGAAAAATTTCCTAAGAGAATGACAAAAAGCATAAATGCTTTCTTTGAGGAGTTTAGCCTTAATCCTCCAAGGAAAATATCCCACATGGCACCCACCCTTGGGCCACCACCCATGTGTATCTCTTAACACCCACATGATATTATATTGAGATATCCACTTGGAGTGTTTTTCAATGTGGAACTATTTTTCTAGTCACGCAAGAGGAAAACCTCCCACACATCAAAGGAAAACTCCAACAGTTTCAGCCTAGGGCGATGCTGGTTTTAGCTTAACAAAACGATAAAAATGTGGGACTATTTTTCTAGTCATGCATAATGACACGTGGTACCCTTATTTTGAAAATAATGTAAAGAGTAATTACAATAACCATCTCATTATTTTTTTCCACAATAAGAGTACCCTGTGTCAATTATTTCAAAATAAGGATATTTTGTGTTATAACGTAAAACACAAAAAAATATTAGTGTAATTAACCCTTTAGTTTAAAACGAATAAAGAATATGACTAGTGGGTGTTAAAATTAAATAGGTTTAGGATTAGATTCCTTCTCCTATTCGGATTCAGTAGATTATATTCCTTCTCTTATTTGGATTCAGATTCCTATCTCCTATATGGATGTAGACCCTTCTCCCTTTATATATATAGTTGTATGGCTTTTTACATCATCCATTAATAAACTTAATATTGTTGATTTGTTTTATGGTATCAAAGTTTAGAATTAAGCTTCTCCATATATAGCGTGGTTACTGTCCACCGCCTCCTCACCGTTGTCTGGTGGACTGTAGAATATAAAGCTAGCGAACGAAGGAGCGGCTACGACGAAGTTCTACTGCAAGCACATCCATAGAATTACCTTTGGCTTGGTCATCCCTCCGAGTTCTCTCTAGGACTTGAAGGTCCATCTCCGACTAGCTTGTGAGGGTTAAGTCCTGAGAGAAGAAGGCAATCATCATCCCTTACAAATGCCAAATATATACTAATTTCTTGTTGGGTTTTGAGACGCATCTTATAGACTTCTTGTGAGGTTCAATGGTTTGAAAGTCACCAACAACCTTTTTTTTAAGAAAGTTTGATTTTTTTTCTGGGAGATAAAGGTAGTAAGAATACTTTGCTAAAAAAGTCTCAAGCTTTTTGTTACAATTTCAAAAAAATTAAAATAAAAAATAAAAAAGCGTCCTTCATGTATTTATTACGGGAAGTCTGGTCATTATGCTGACACCTGTTATACTCGTTGACGGTCTAGTCTGAGTTGTTCTCATTGTCAGAAGCCTGGACACTTAGTAGATAATTGTTTTCTACTTCATCCACATTTAAAAATTTAATTCTTCAAGCGGATAAAGACAAAGGGTTCCTCCTCGACTTGCTCTCCGGTACCTCAGGCTCACCTTGATAGATATTCAACACCATATTAGTCTGTTAAAGTTCCAGCTCCAGCTCCAGCTCCAGCTCCAGTACCTACTCCAACACCAATATGTCTTTGCTGGCTCCTCAGTATCTGCCACTATTGGTACATCTACTTCTTCGATATTAGATTTTGGTGCTTCTCATCATATGACTTCTGACCTTAGTCTCTTATATAGTATTACACCTTTACCATCTCATTTTCCCTCTTTACATAAAGTTGATGGTTCTCAGTTGGTCATCACACAATCTGGTTCCATTATTTGAATCTTTATTTTGTTCTACATATCTTCCATCTTATCAGTTAGTAGTCTCTGTGAGAGTGGATTTTTTTTATTCTCTCACATGTTCTGTGAAAGATCCTAGTACGGGTCAGACGGTTGGTCATGCTCATAGGAAGGGACGGTTATACCACTTAGAGTTTCTTCATCTTTCATCAACTCAACCTTTGAGTTCTAGTTACGCTGGTATCGTCACGTCTGCTATTGACATGTAGCACAAACATTTATGTCATATTTCAGAACCCCGTCTAAAGACTTTATTTCATAGTGGAGCTCTTGGACGTGGTTCTTCCTCTTCTTTATCCACAATATATGTTGCAAGTTAGCAAAATATATAATACTGTAGAAGCATAAAAAAAATCTCAGAAAGTCCCCTATGCGCCTTAGTCCCCATGCGTCGAAGAAGCAAGTATGCATGCGTCAAAGTTCAAGTAACGCATGACTTGTTGGACGCATAATGTCACTTCAGTCAAGTTAGAGCATTTATGACTCTGACAGCAATAATGCTATGACCGCCTTGATTCCGATGCTGACAGTTGGCACCGGTACCCACGTCACCGCCATAATTACTTTTTGTCACTATACAGCCGTATAGCGCCATATGTATGTAAGACAAAGCTCTCCATGCATCTCTGGCCCCATGCGTCACAGATTCGATGCATTCTATGTGTCTCTGGCCCCATGCGTTCTAGACTCTATACATCCTATACACAACCAGACTCCATGCGCCCAACGAGACGAGGCTCCCTGAGACAATCTTTCTATTTACAACTGAGGGGATTCTCTACAACCAAGTGTGGGCCACGTGTCAAGCTGACTAAGTCACGCAAACAAAAAATGAGAACAACCCAGATCTTTAGCAACAATAGATCCCAACAAGACGCCACGTGGAAGCTCAGCCGTTGCATGCATTCACGGTTACAACCGTTCTATTATGAATGGACATGTGGCAGCCCCAGAGTCTATGCGCGCATAACATATACATAAGCATATCCCGTCAGCATGATGGATATAAATAGCAGGGTAGCATACCCACAACAAACACGCATACATGAGAGAGAGACTTCCAGAAAGTATTTTTATTCTCATACCGGACTGTCAACTGAGTAAACGAGCCACTACACTGCTCGATCTCCATCGTCATACTCCCCAGAATAAAAAATATTGTACTTAGATCTTATGTCTAGGATTTTTTGTACTATTTTGTTTATTACACAACAAAGTTTATTTTTAACTTCGAATTAATGGAAAACAAGGTGGCAACTCTTTTGGGGAGATCCTTCTCTACTAACGAGAAAATTATAACGTAATTCGATGCGATAAAACTGGGTTCAACCCAGAAGATGCTGGTTGTACGCTTCGATCAACAAGCTTTCTAGAAAATGCTTTTCGAGGGTAGCACTACTCCTTCACCAAGACGTGCAAAGCCTAAGAAGACTCGCAGGACATGGGTAACAAAGGCCGCTGTGCCTCGCCCAACAGCGGATCATGCGCTTTCTATCTCTTTTCCAGTTGCTAAAGCCGCACATCATGCATCTACTTAGGCTATCCCTGTCTATGCGGCAACCGTGTCTGAGGAGAAGACCGCTCAGCACTCTTGCTCTGGCAAAGGAAAACACTATGATGCCAGAAGCTTGGGTGTTGATGCACGGTCCATGCGACCCCAGCAAGGGGCATATAAGAAGAACTATGTGGCACCAAACTCTAGGCGTAGACAGATAGCTGCATGCGGCCCTGATGGTGCAAAAAGCTCTGTCTTCGATAGACTCTCCTGTGGCGTTGACCATATGCGCCGCCCTGGGGAAGGGACGAGTTTGGACTCTCCGTACTATGCATTAGTTCATGCTAGGACAAGGAAGTTTAGGGCGGTACGAGCTCGCCAAGCTCAGACAACTGCTTATTTGGCTGACCTTTAGCATGCGCCGCTAACTGTAATGCATGACCCTGACGGCAAGCTGTACAAGACTGACCCATGCGCCCAGCCCGCAGTGGCACAGGGACAGGGTCAGTTTCAAAAGTCTTCCACTTACGACTTGGGAAAAGTTCTTGTACGAACCCCAGGTCAGGAAGCAAAATCAACACCTACACACCCAAGCGCTCGGTCTACCCATTCTCATAAGGAGGGCGTAAAGATGAATCATCCCTCGCCTGACTTGCGTGACATGATCAATTACAAGCACAAAGCGAGGAAATTAACTATGACATATAGGATGTCCCCTACTGTCACGACCCGCACCCGGTGTAGGGATGTAAGTCGGGAACAACTCCCAGCCTATACCGCAGAATCGGTGGTAGAATACTGTTTGGGTAATCTATTTAACAATATAATAATCCACCAACAATATCAATATACTCAATCACAGATCTAAGATGGAGAATAGCACGAATATGATAAAAGAATAGAATAGTCACAATACAACTCATGAGTCAAAATAATAACATCAATGAGTTTGAGAAAATACTAAACAGTAAGCTGGAGACAAATCCAGTACAAGAGGATAACTAAGATACTATAAGTCTCGGGTCGTCTGTCTCAGTTGGGATGAGTCCCTCCTGAGCCAGGGTCTCTGACTCTAAGCCCACAACATCCTGAGGCCCGTAATGAGTAGGGTACCACTCCTTAGTGTCATCTTGTCACGACCCGCACCCGATGTAAGGATGCAAGTCAAAAACAACGCCCAGCCTACGCTGCAGAATCGGCGGTTGTCACGACCCATACCCGATGTAAGGATACTAGTCGGAAACAATGCCCAGCCTACGCCGCAGAATCGGCGGTAGAACGCTGTCTAGATAGTCTATCTAAAGTAATGAACCACCAATAATGATAGAATACTCAATCACAGAACTAAGATAGAATGAGCACGAATCAGATAAGAATAGAATAGTCATCATACAACTCATGAGTTTAAAATAATACATCAATGAGTCTGAAGAGTAACAAAAATAAGCTGAAGACAAATCCAGTACAAAAGAATACTATCATACTACAAAGCTACACTCCAGGGTCAACTGTCTCAGTTGGGATAAGTCCCTCTTGAGCCAGGGTCTCCGAATCTAAACCCACAATATCCTGGGGTCCATAATAGGTAGGGTACTCCTCAGTGTCATCTGGAAAAATATATCCAGTCAGGAAAGGAGCAGAGTACATCTCTAACAGCAGTTCTAATCCATGATAAAAACTATGTAACAGTAAATAGCTGTGGATAAACAAGATGCACAAAATAGATACAAGAGATATATAGACAATAAGGAAATACTGGAAAGAAATACAATAATGAACAATATGCCAATGAAACAATAATACTAATGACTAAGTGTGTGAGTACTAGCTTAACATGTGATCGGCTTGGGCAAGATACAATGCGGCCTGGCTAATCATACGTGCGGTGCATGATCAACACTATTCGCTTACCAATACTTTATTCAATAGGGATTTGATCACATATCTATACTAATACTCCCCACCCCCAACTGGTATAATAGATCCAACCACGGTATGCTATGGCACTAGATTCCCCAAGAAGATAGCTAGTCTCCCCGAGAATCGGTGTCTGTACATGTACAAGATAACCAATGAAATAATACTTGCACCATATACACCATATACCAAGGAATAACATCTCATGACGAGATCCGGATATACCAATCCGTGTAACCATAGTGTCGAGAGAAACATGTAAATCTACACTAGATACAACGAACATAGAGGATATCATAAATGAGAAACTATCAGAGAATGTACTCGCCTGAAGTCCAATGAAAAGTCTCACAGATGTCTGACTCGGTGCCTCGAAGACCTAGATATGGAATACCACATTAATACAAGGTCCCGGAAAGAGAACAAGTCAAACTAGTCAACTTCTAGGTCAATAAATAAATTCTAAGTCAAAAGTCAACTATGGTCAACTCTAAAGTCAACTAAAGTCAAACATGGTCAAACCAAGGTCAACCTCACAAGAAATCTATATAAATAATATAGAAATAAAATACAACAATTTAGGAATCAAAATTAGATCTCAATTGATACCCACACAAAGTATACTAATAATACAATATTATACACTCTAAATAATGTATATACAAACCAATATTTATACAAATAAAATAATATATTATTATTAGTATTATACCTCACAAAAGCACATATATATATATACATATATATATATATACAAATATAATATATAATATATAAATTAAATCTGCCAAATCGTTACTGAAAACAGTAAGCTAAAATATAAATTAAATAAAATAGGCTTTCAGTGACAGTTTCTACTGTCACTGAAACCACCGTCGCCAAAGCCGCTGTGCAAACTGCACTGCTGTCACCTATTGGTGACAGTTCTCAACTGTCACAGAAAAGTCCGTCGCTGCTGCTGCGAATCCCGCCCACTGCATGGATTATTAATGACAGTGGCGGCTCTGTCATTAATAACCCGCCGCCACTGTTACAGCTGCTGTAACCGCCTAATTAATGACAGTTCTCTGTCATTAATCCTACTGTCACTAAAACACAAAATATATATATATATAAATCTATATATAAATCAAAAAATATATATAAAAACAATTAGATAAATATATATACTTATATATATACAATTAAATACTATTAGTTACAAAACACAATGCACATATTAATGTACGTATTTTACATGGCTAGAAGCACACATAAAAATACATTCATTAAATTAACAATTAAATATATAATAATTATAAATAATATAATTACACATTTAAACACATAAATATATTTTATAAAACATTTATGTATAATTTATGTTATTAACATAAGTACATATATATTTGCATGCAAGAAAGCTACATACATATATTTATACACCACATTAGAACACATAAAAATATATAGATCTATGCTACAATAAATACCATAATAAATACACTAAAATAATATATAATATATATATATATATACTAATTATAAATGAAGAATTTAAAGCATAAATAATTAGATCTACACATAAACACACCAAATTGGAAAGTTTCACACCGTATCCCACTAGATCTAGGATACGCATGTGACACGAGTCCAACACACAACCAAATATACCTCGAAGGACACAAACAAGTCACAAATAATATTTATGAATAAATCAAAGTGTCAAAAGTAGATCTATTTGTCCGTGTCAAAATACGACATGTACAAAGCCCCGTGTTGGAGGGAAAACCCCCAAAATGACACGTATCACCAAATAGTTGGGATACGAACCATATGTACCCAAATATGGACACGACACAAGCCCCAAACACATAAGCACATGCCCAATTGATCTATAGGATCAATTGATATACACAACAAAATGTAAATTCGGAATTCCAACAAAATTGACACAAAAAGTACCATAACTTTCTCCATGGGTCTCCTATGAACATAAAACAAAGTCCTATGGGTAGTACATACATATGAGTTGATTTTACATGATTAAATCTCAGATTTAGAAGCTATTTTAATGGGAAAAACTGAATTATACCTATTGGGAGATGGATTTCCAATGAAACCTCCAATTGAGAAGAACTTGCTTCCAAATTGTAGATCCTTGCTCCTCTTTGTAGATCCTTGCTTCCTTCTTCTATATCCTTGCTTTCTCCTTCTCTAATGGTGAATTGGGAAGAATTTGGAATGAATTTGGTAGGGAATTGGAATGGGAATGGAGGGAATTTGGGAGTGGGAAATTCTAGATCTAGATTTGGAATGAGAATGAGAGGAGAGAGAAATTTCCCCCTCTTTTAATAGGCCGGCCTTGCCCCTCTCCCAAGCAATTGTAAAATGTCCAATGTACCCCTTGGGGCCTCTCATGAAGAAATAATTAAGGAAGGAAGCTTCTAGTCTAATCACTTAATTAATTTAATCCATCTCCTTAACTATGGGCTTTCTAAATGGGCCAAATCTAACTATTTAATTCATGTTGGTCCATGGGTCCAAACTACACTAGTTGGGTCTACTAAAATAAGTCCAAAATAATTAAATAACATCCAACAACAATTAAATAATACAACAAAAATTATTTACCATGCACAATATTTATTTAAATAGGAAATTACCAAAATACCCTTTTTCCTAAAATGTGGTAGTGACAAATCTACCCTCCTTAAAATAATTTCATCCTCGAAATTTAAAGATGAAAACTACCCCCAGAAAAATCATAGAACAGAACTAAAGAATCACAATTAACTAATGAACAGAACATAACTAGAAAATAACATACCTCAAGGTACAAACAAATATGGATAACGCTCTCGCATGTCATCCTCTCTCTCCCAGGTAGACTCCCCCGGAGAGTGATGCCTCCATGCGACGCGCACCAAAGGAATAGTCTGGTTCCTCAGCACCTTCTCTCTCCGATCCAGAATCTCAACTGGCTGCTCTGGATAGCTAAGAGTAGGGCCCACCTCTATCTCCGAGTGATCCAATACATGACTAGGATCTGCCACGTATCATCTCAACTGCGACACATGAAACACGTTGTGCACTCCCTCCAATGCAGGTGGCAACTCTAGTCTATAAGTAACTGCACCGACCCTCTCTAGAATAGTGAAAGGTCCGATGAATCGCGGACTAAGCTTTTCGCCTCCACCAAAGCGAATCGTGCCTCGTGTCGGAGAAATCCTCAAAAATACCAAACCACCCACCTCGAACTCCAAAGGTCTCCGATGGCTATCGGCCCAATGCCGCTGTCTGTCCTGCGCCACTCGAAGTCTGTCTCTAATCAACTGAACCTTCTTTGCTGCATCCACAACCATCTCTGGCCCAAGCAAAACTCTCTCTCCAACATCGTCCCAAGACAAAGGAGTACGACACCTCCGACCATATAGAGCTTCAAAAGGTGACATCTCTATACTGGCCTGGTAACTGTTGTTGTAAGCAAACTCTACCAAATGGAGATGGTCCTCCCAAGAACCCCCAAAATTTAGTACACAAGTGCGCAACATATCCTCGAGAGTCTGGATAGTCCCCTCAGACTGCCCATCTGTCTGGGGATGATATGCAGTACTGAACTTGAGCTGAGTGCCCAAACTCTCCTGCAAACTCCTCCAGAAATGAGAAGTGAAACGACTATCTCGATCTGAGACTATGCTGACGGGAACTCCGTGTATCCTAACGATCTGCCTCACATACATCTCTGCCAGCTTCTCCGTAGACAAACCCACCTTGAAAGGCAAAAAGTGGGCCGACTTGGTCAATCTATCAACAATGACCCAAATCGCGTCTTTCCCTCCTGGAGATCGTGGAAGTCCGGACACAAAATCCATAGTAATGTGTTCCCACTTCCACTCTGGAATGGGTAATGGCTGAAGTAAACCTCCTGGCCTCTGCCTCTCGGCTTTCACCTGCTGGCACACTAAGCATCTGGATACAAACTGTGCCACTTTCCTCTTCATGCCATACCACCACACACTCTCTCGCATATCCCGATACATCTTGTTAGCACCTGGATGTATGGAATATTGAGAGCGATGCGCTTCCTGCAACACCTCCTTGCGCAACTCTCCACTAGGCACACACAATCTAACTCCATGCCTCAAGGATCCATCCTATGAATAGTAAAATCATCCTTCAATCCTGCTCTCACCTGAGCTCTGATACTCCTCAAAGATACATCATCATACTGTGCTGCCTTGGTCCTGTCCATCAAATCTGAGTGTATCTGCAATCCTCACATCTGTATAGCACACCCAGGAACAATCACCTCAATGCCCAAGCTCTCCAAGTCCTCCAACAGATATCGATCCTACGTCAAGAACATAGCTACCAGATACCTGCTCAAAGCATCGGCAACTATATTGGCTTTCCCAGGATGATATTGCAAAGAGATATCAAAATCCTTCATCAATTCCAACCACCGACGCTGCCTCATGTTCAACTCCTTCTGCGTGAAAACGTACTTCAAGCTTTTGTGGTCTGTGAAGATCTCCACACGCTCTCCGTACAAATAATGTTTCCACAACTTCAGAGCGAAGATGACGGCTGCCAACTCCAAATCATGGGTAGGATAGTTCTTTTTATGAGGACGCAATTGCCTGGATGCATAGGCAATCACTTTTCCATGCTGCTGAAGAACACAACCTAAACCCTTTCCCGATGCATCACTATAAATAGTGAAACCTCCGGACCCTGATGGCAACGTCAAAATAGGAGCAGACGTCAACCTCTTCTTCAACTCCTCAAAAGCAACCTGGCAATCCTCAGTCCAAATAAACTCCACATCCTTCCTTGTGAGTCTGGTCATCGGCTCGGCAATCCTCGAAAAATCTTGCACAAACTTCCTGTAATAGCCTGCCAATCCCAAGAAACTCCTGATCTTTGCTACTGAACTCAGAGTCTTCCAAGATTCCACTGCTGAAATCTTCTTCAGATCCACTAAAATACCATCACCAGTCACAACATGCCCCAAGAATTCTACCTTGTCCAAGAAAAACTCACATTTGGACAACTTCCCATACAGCTTCTCCTTCCTCAGTACATCCAACACAATCCTCAAATCCTCCTCCGGTGTCCTCGAGTATATGAGTATGTCGTCGATGAACACCACCACGAACTTGTCAAGGTACTGGTGGAACACCTTGTTCATCAAGTTCATAAATACCGCCGGTGCATTAGTCAAACCAAACGGCATCACCATAAACTCGTACTGACCATACCGAGTTCTAAAAGCAGTCTTCGGTATGTCCTCCGGCTTCACTTTCACCTGATGGTAGCCTGATCTCAAATCTATCTTAGAAAAATACCTTCGCACCACTCAACTGATCAAACAGATCATCAATCCGTGGCAAAGGATACTTATTCTTGATAGTGAGATTATTCAAAGCCCTGTAATCAATGCACATACGCATCGATCCATCCTTCTTCGGTACAAACAATACCGGGGCTCCCCATGGTGAAGAACTCGATCTGATAAACCCCTTATCCTGTAATTCGTCCACCTGCTTCTTCAACTCGACCAGCTCGCTGTTGTTTACTCTATAGACATGTTACGAAATTGGTTCTGCACCTGGCACCAAGTCTATAGAAAATTCAACATCTCGATCTGGTGGCAATCCTGGCAATTCCTCAGAAAACACATCCAAGAATTCTGCTATCAACGGATGTGGCAACTCCTTGTCTTCTACCATAGCTCCACAAATAATGCTTTCTTCCTGCTCCGCAGCTCCTCTAGCAAACTCGAACTCTGGCTCTCCTGGCGAACCAAACAAAACTCTACCTCCTCTACAGTCTATGCTAGCACGGTGCCTACTCAACCAATCCATCCCGAGTACAATGTCATAGCACGGAAGTGGCATTACAAGTAGACACGCACTCAACTCCCGGCCTCCCAGAGTAACTCTCCGATCCTTGCAAATATCATTAACCAGGATAATGCCTCCACCGGTCATGATCTTGCAAGTCCTAAGCAAAGACTCAGCTACCAAACCATGCTTCAGAGCAAAAAAAACAGATACAAAACTATGGGAATCACCACTATCAAACAAAGCTAAAGCTGGAATAGAATCAAGAAGAATAGAACCTGCGATGACATCTCCGGTGGGTTCCTCCTCTTCGACGGTCATAGCAAATGCTCGTCCCTGTCGAGCACCTCCCTGCTGTTGATGCTGGACAAAACGCTGCTGCTGTGTCGGAAGCGGTCCCCTCGGCTGTGTTGTAGGTGGTCTCGTCTGTGTCCTCGGAGCTGGAGCTGCTCCCTGAACTGCACGACGAGGACACTCCCTTGATTGATGCCCTTTAGTACCACAATACAAATAAACTCCTAGCCTCCTCCTGCAAACTTCCCAGATGTGGCCGGGCTTCTTGCAGAAGTTGCATGAAGCTTGTTGTAACTATCTCTGCTGCTGAGGTGCCTGGTGAAAAGGCGCTCTAGCTAGAGTCTGGTTCTGCTGTGGCTGCTGGAAAGGTCTGGACTGGAAATGAGGACGTTTGGCAGATACTGCACTGCCGTTGGCCCCCAGAAAAGAATCACGGTCTCTCTTGGTCTTCAAACCCAGATCCCGCTCAACCTTGCGTGCCTCCGCAAGTATCTCTGAGTATGTCTCATAAAGAGACGGAATGAGGTTCAATATGGCATAAGATGTAAGGCATCAAGGAAAGGATAGTTTAAGGGATCAAGTATCAATGTCAAAGGAGAATAGTTGAATCAAAAGAATTTTCCTAGATGTGATTGAGTATCTCAGCCTATTTTCTATATCCTATCGCAGGCTCGCAGTAGTACAACTAAGTTGTCGCACTACCACGACATCACATACTTGTGAAGCTAGACCTGCATGGGCCACCACCAAAAACATGTCACGACCCGTACCCGATGTAAGGATACTAGTCGGAAACAACGCCCAGCCTACGCCGCAGAATCGGTGGTAGAACGCTGTCTAGATAGTCTATCTAAAGTAATGAACCACCAATAATGATAGAATACTCAATCACAGAACTAAGATAGAATGAGCACGAATCAGATAAGAATAGAATAGTCATCATACAACTCATGAGTTTAAAATAATACATCAATGAGTCTGAAGAGTAACAAAAATAAGCTGGAGACAAATCCAGTACAAAAGAATACTATCATACTACAAAGCTACACTCCAGGGTCAACTGTCTTAGTTGGGATAAGTCCCTCTTGAGCCAGGGTCTCCGAATCTAAACCCACAATATCCTGGGGTCCATAATAGGTAGGGTACTCCTCAGTGTCATCTGAAAAAATATATCCAGTCAGGAAAGGAGCAGAGTACATCTCTAACAGCAGTTCTAATCCATGATAAAAACTATGTAACAGTAAATAGCTGTGGATAAACAAGATGCACAAAATAGATACAAGAGATATATAGACAATAAGGAAATACTGGAAAGAAATACAATAATGAACAATATGCCAATGAAACAATAATACTAATGACTAAGTGTGTGAGTACTAGCTTAACATGTGATCGGCTTGGGCAAGATACAATGCGGCCTGGCTAATCATACGTGCGGTGCATGATCAACACTATTCGCTTACCAATACTTTATTCAATAGGGATTTGATCACATATCTATACTAATACTCCCCACCCCCAACTGGTATAATAGATCCAACCACGGTATGCTATGGCACTAGATTCCCCAAGAAGATAGCTAGTCTCCCCGAGAATCAGTGTCTGTACATGTACAAGATAACCAATGAAACAATACTTGCACCATATACACCATATACCAAGGAATAACATCTCATGACGAGATCCGGATATACCAATCCGTGTAACCATAGTGTCGAGAGAAACATGTAAATCTACACTAGATACAACGAACATAGAGGATATCATAAATGAGAAACTATCAGAGAATGTACTCGCCTGAAGTCCAATGAAAAGTCTCACAGATGTCTGACTCGGTGCCTCGAAGACCTAGATATGGAATACCACATTAATACAAGGTCCCGGAAAGAGAACAAGTCAAACTAGTCAACTTCTAGGTCAATAAATAAATTCTAAGTCAAAAGTCAACTATGGTCAACTCTAAAGTCAACTAAAGTCAAACATGGTCAAACCAAGGTCAACCTCACAAGAAATCTATATAAATAATATAGAAATAAAATACAACAATTTAGGAATCAAAATTAGATCCCAATTGATACCCACACAAAGTATACTAATAATACAATATTATACACTCTAAATAATGTATATACAAACCAATATTTATACAAATAAAATAATATATTATTATTAGTATTATACCTCACAAAAGCACATATATATATATACATATATATATATACAAATATAATATATAATATATAAATTAAATCTGCCAAATCGTCACTGAAAACAGTGAGCTAAAATACAAATTAAATAAAATAGGCTTTCAGTGACAGTTTCTACTGTCACTGAAACCACCGTCGCCAAAGCCGCTGTGCAAACTGCACTGCTGTCACCTATTGGTGACAGTTCTCAACTGTCACAGAAAAGTCCGTCGCTGCTGCTGCGAATCCCGCCCACTGCATGGATTATTAATGACAGTGGCGGCTCTGTCATTAATAACCCGCCGCCACTGTTACAGCGGCTGCTGCTGTAACCGCCTAATTAATGACAGTTCTCTGTCATTAATCCTACTGTCACTAAAACACAGAAAATATATATATAAATATATATATATATAAATCTATATATAAATCAAAAAATATATATAAAAATAATTAGATAAATATATATACTTATATATATACAATTAAATACTATTAGTTATAAAACACAATGCACATATTAATGTACGTATTTTACATGGCTAGAAGCACACATAAAAATACATTCATTAAATTAACAATTAAATATATAATAATTATAAATAATATAATTATACATTTAAACATATAAATATATTTTATAAAATATTTATGTTATTAACATAAGTACATATATATATTTGCATGCAAGAAAGCTACATACATATATTTATACACCACATTAGAACACATAGAAATATATAGATCTATGCTACAATAAATACCATAATAAATACACTAAAATAATATATAATATCTATATATATACTTATTATAAATGAAGAATTTAAAGCATAAATAATTAGATCTACACATAAACACACCAAATTGGAAAGTTTTACACCGTATCCCACTAGATCTAGGATACGCATGTGACACGAGTCCAACACACAACCAAATGTACCCCGAAGGACACAAACAAGTCACAAATAATATTTATGAATAAATCAAAGTGTCAAAAGTAGATCTATGTGTCCGTGTCAAAATGCGACATGCACAAAGCCCCGTGTTGGAGGGAAAACCCCCAAAATGACACGTATCACCAAATAGTTGGGATACGAACCATATGTACCCAAATATGGACACGACACAAGCCCCAAACACATAAGCACATGCCCAATTGATCTATAGGATCAATTGATACACACAACAAAATATAAATTCGGAATTCCAACAAAATTGACAAAAAAAGCACCATAACTTTCTCCATGGGTCTCCTATGAACATAAAACAAAGTCCTATGGGTAGTACATACATATGGGTTGATTTTACATGATTAAATCTCAGATTTAGAAGCTATTTTAATGGGAAAAACTGAATTATACCTATTGGGAGATGGATTTCCAATGAAACCTCCAATTGAGAAGAACTTGCTTCCAAATTGTAGATCCTTGCTCCTCTTTGTAGATCCTTGCTTCCTTCTTCTATATCCTTGCTTTCTCCTTCTCTAATGGTGAATTGGGAAGAATTTGGAATGAATTTGGTAGGGAATTGGAATGGGAATGGAGGGAATTTGGGAGTGGGAAATTCTAGATCTAGATTTGGAATGAGAATGAGAGGAGAGAGAAATTTCCCCCTCTTTTAATAGGCCGGCCTTGCCCCTCTCCCAAGCAATTGTAAAATGTCCAATGTACCCCTTGGGGCCTCTCATGAAGAAATAATTAAGGAAGGAAGCTTCTAGTCTAATCACTTAATTAATTTAATCCATCTCCTTAACTATGGGCTTTCTAAATGGGCCAAATCTAACTATTTAATTCATGTTGGTCCATGGGTCCAAACTACACTAGTTGGGTCTACTAAAATAAGTCCAAAATAATTAAATAACATCCAACAACAATTAAATAATACAACAAAAATTATTTACCATGCACAATATTTATTTAAATAGGAAATTACCAAAATACCCTTTTTCCTAAAATGTGGTAGTGACAGCGGTAGAACGCTGTCTGGGTAATCTATCTAACAATATAATGAGCCACCAACAATAACAATATACTCAATCACAGATCTAAGATGAAAACGAGCACGAATATGATAAAGAATTAAAATAGTCACATACAACTCATAAGTCTAAAATAATACATCAATGAGTCTGAAAGAATGCTAACAAAATAAGCTGGAGACAAATCCAGTACAAGAAATACTAAGAAGGTACTAATCCCGGGTCATCTGTCTCAGTCGGGATAAGTCCCTCCTGAGCCAGGGTCTCTGACTCTAAGCCTACAACATCCTGAGGTCCATAATGTGTAGGGTACCACTCCTCAGTGTCATCTGAGAAAAATATATCCAGTCAGGAAAGGAGCAGAGTACATCTCTAACATCAGTTCTAATCAATAATAAAAACTATGTAACGATAAATAGATGTGAATATATAAGATGCATAATAGATACGAGAGATATACAATAAGAAAATACTGGAATGAATAAAATAATAAATAATATGTCAATGAACAAGAATACTAATGACTAAGTGTGTGAGTACTAGCTTTAACATATGATCGTCTTGGGAACATGATACAATATATATGGCCTGGCTAATCATATGTGCGGTATATGATTAATACTATTCAATAACAGTACTTGATACAATAGGGGTATGATCACATATCTACCCTAAAGTACTCCCCACCCTCGTCTGGTATAATAGATCCAACCACGGTATGCTATGGCACGAGATTTCCCAAGAAGATAGCGACTCTTCCCGAGAATCAGTGTCTGTATATGTACAAGATAACCAATGAAACAATACTTGCACCATATACACCATATACCAAGGAATAATATCTCATGACGAGATCCGGATATACCAATTCGTGTAACCATAGTGTCAAGAGAACATAGATATCTACACTAGATACAATGAACATAGAAGATATCATAAATGAGAAACTATCAGAGAATGTACTCGCCTGAAGTCCAAAGAATAGTCTCACAGATGTCTGATACAGTGCCTCGAAGACCTAGATATGGAATACAACATCAATATAAGGTTCTGGAAAGAAAATAAGTTAAACTAGTCAACTCCTAGGTCAACAAGTCAATTCTAAGTCAAAAGTCAAACTAGGTTAACTCTAAGTCAACTATGGTCAAACTAAAGTCAAACTATGGTCAACTATAGTCAACTACCTATTTCTAGGTTGCATAAGTCTAACACAAGAATATTGGGTTTAAATACTAAGTCTAGGTCACAAAAACCATATCTAAAATACTAGGATACCGTATCTCCGGATACATAAATCAATAGGTAAAATATTAGATATTAATATCAAACAATTATTAATAATATAAAATTATAATTACAAACATTAAATAGATACCTTGGTTTTGAACCAACTTGGTATCACAACATTAACTCATAATCTTGATACCCAAACCCAATATCTTGGGTATCCCCAATTACCTTGGTACTTACCTTGGTATCTCAAGGTAATACCCCAAAACTTGTTTATACTAACTGCCCGTAATTATATACATGCTACACTAATTATTATATATATAGTATACTATAATGCAAATAACAATTTAGGAACATATTTACATATATATTAATTACCATATATATATATATATATATAATATTCAAGAAAACTGCCAAACTGTCACTAATAACTACTGCTGACTGTCGTTGAAGTCTCCAATACTCTGATACTCTGCTGTTTTAGCGACGGTTCTGCTGCTGTCGCTGCTGCTGATGTATGGTCTTGCTGCTGCTGCTTTGGCGACGGTTCTGCTATCGCTAAACTGCTGTCGCTGTTGTTGTTGTATGCTACAACTGCTGCTACTATGCTGTTGCGACGCTGCTGCTGCTGTCGCCATTGCTGCTGTTGTATGCTACAGCTGCTGCTGCTGTGCTGTTGCGACGCTGCTGCTGTCGCCTTTGCTGCTGTCACTAAAACACCTATATATATATGCAACTATATAATTTATACTTACATTCTATAATTACTAATACATGTAATTCCTCTATATGAATATACATACACCCAAACATATATACTAATATATATATATATAACTACACATACATGTATATGTATATATAACTATAGAATAATAGAATAATATGTATACATGTATTATATAAGTATATACATATAGTATAATAACTTATATATATATATATATATATATATATATATATATATATATATATACATGCACTACACTATTAAAGAGCTCCTACATATGTAGAATAATAGCTACATACAATATACATAAATAGATACATAGATCTAAGACACAAAGAAACATAAATAAATATATATATATATATATATATATATATATATATATATATATATTCACCACTATACACATATACACACAACAACCACATATGTATATACAATAACTAGTAGATCTTACATATGTAAAATAATAACTGCATAAATATACAACACATGTATATAATAGATATATAGATCTATGATATTTAATACATAAATATATGTAACAACAATATATAACAATAATTATATATACATATATATAATTATACTTCACTATGAATAAGAACACAAGAGAAATAGATCTACCATTAAATTGCACATATCATGGAACGTATCACTCCGTATCCCACTAGATCTAGGATACGCATGCGACACGAGTCCACCACATATCCAAACGTACCCCGAAGGACACGAACAAGTAATATATATTATTTATGAACAGTACGAAGAGTCAAATACAAATCTACGTGTTCGTGTCAAAATGTGACATGTACAAAGTCTCGTGTCGGAGGAAAAACCCCCAAATCAACACGTATCACCAAATTGATGGGATATGACCTACACGTACCCAACTGTGGACATGACACTAGCCCCAAACACACAAACACATGCCAAATTGATCTATAGGACCAATTGATACACACAATAATTGTCAATCTCGGAATTTCCCCAAAATTGACACAAAAAGTACCATAATTTTCTCAACATGCCTCCTATGAACACAAAACCAAATCATATGGGTAGCCTATGCATATGGTTGATTTCTCATGGTTAAATCTCATATTTAGGACCTAATTTAAGGAAAAAACTAAATTGTACCTATTGGGAGATGGATTCCCAATGCAACCTCCAAATATGATAAAATTGACCTCAAAATTGTAGATCCTTGCTCCTCTTTCTAGATCATTGCTTCCTCCTTCTAGATCCTTGCTCCACTAGCCTCCAATGGTGATTTGGAAAAGAATTGGGATAAATTTTGGTAGGAAAATGTAGTGAGAATGAAGGAATTTGGTTGAGGGAAATTCTAGATCTAGTTTCCAAATGAAAAGAGGAGAGAGAATAATCTCCCCCCCTCTAATATAGGCCGGCCTCCCTTTCCCCTTCCTCAAGCTACTATGAATTGTCCAATATACCCCTTGGGGCCTCTCATGAAGAAATAATTAAGGAGAGAAGCTTCTAGTCTAATGGTTTAATTAATTTAATCCATCTCCTAATCAATGGGCTTTTTAAATGGGCTAAATTCTAACAATTAATACATGTTGGTCCATGAGTCTAAAATAAACTAGTTAGGTCCACTAACACAAGTCCAAAATAAATAACTAACATCTAACAATAATTAAATAATACAATAAATAATTATTTATAATTCAAAATATTTAATTAAATATAAAATTACTAAAATACCCTTTCCTAGAAAATATGATAGTGACACATTTGAAAAAATATATCCAGTCAGGAAAGGAGCAGAGTACATCTCTAACAACACTTCTAATCAATGATATAAACTATGTAACAATAATAGATTTGAATATACAAGATGCAACAATAGATACAAGAGATATACAATAAAGAAAATACCAGAATAAATACAAGAATGAACAATATGGCAATGAACAAGAATACTAAATGACTAAGTAAGTGAGTACCAGCTTTAACATATGATCGACTTAGGAACTTGATACAAGATTTATGGCATGGATAATCATACGTGCGATGTATGATTAACACTATTCAATGAACAAGACTTGATACAAGGAGGGTATGATCACATATCTACACTACATACTCTCCAACCCTGACTGGTATAGTAGATCCAACCATGGTATGCTATGGCATAGGATTCTCTAGGAAGGTAGTAAATCTTTCCAAGAATCAGTATCTGTACATGTACAAGAAGAATAATAAAAAAGGCTTGCACAAGATACACCATATATACCAAGGAATAACATCTCATGAAGAGATCCGAGTATACCAATCCGTGTAACCATCGTGTCAAGAAATCAAAGATATCTACACTAGATACAATTGAACATAGAGGATATCATAAATGAGAAACTATCAGAGAATATACTCGCCCGAAACCTGGTGCACAGTATCACAGATGTCCGGTACGGTACCTCGAAGACCTAGATAGGGAATATAACATCAATACAATGTTTCGGAATAAAAATAAGTTAAACTAGTCAACATCTAGGTCAAAGCGCCATTTCTAAGTCAAAATAGTCAAACTAGGTCAACCCTAAGTCAAATCAGTCAACCTTGGTCAAACTACCTATTTCTAGGTTGCATGAGTCTATCTCTAGGGTATTGGGTCCATATACTATGAAACTAGGTCTTAATAGTTAAATCCAAAATACTAAGAACACACTAAGATACCGTATCTCAGGATATGCAAACAAGAGACATGGAAATAGCATATATGCATATTCAATCAATAGTATATATACTAATCATAATTACAATTACTAAATGGATACCTTGGTTTTGAACCAACTCGGTATCGCACCAAAAATACTCATCTAGATACTCAAACCCAAATACCTTCAGTATCGGCCAATACCTTGATATTTACCTTGGTATCTCAAGGTAGTGTCAATTTCTCATATATATTAACTACCCAATATTAATCATATTCAAATCAACTAACTACATAACATACTAATACATAGATACTAACCTACAATACAATACTTATAAGATACATATAGTTTAAGAATCTAACTAATACCTTATCATACATATAAATACTTACGAATACCTTACATACATAGATATATGTATAGTTACCAACCATTACACATATCTAACTAACTTATTATACTAACAATGCATATACTACTAACCCAACTAGCTAACTCACACCTTGCTAGCCCTCCCAGATACACGATGTTGCTCTCCTTGGCGTGCACTTGCTGCTGCTATCGCTGTTTGCTGTTACTGTCGCTGGTTGCTATCGCTGTTTGCTGCTTGCTATCGCTGTTGTCTGCTGCTGTCGCTATTGGCTATTGCTGTCGCTGTTTCCGTCGCTGTTGTTGTTGCTGTTGGCTGCTGCTATCGCTGTTGGCTGCCGCTGTCGCTGTTTTGTGTCCGAGCCCCCTTCTCTTATACACACACGACCTCTACATCTATCTATCTATCTATCTATCTATCTATATATATATATATATATATATATATATATATATATATATATATATATATATATATATATATATATATGACCACTACCCACATAACCCCTATGTACATATATGTATATATACCACTCCTCTCAACTATATATATATATATATATATATATATATATATATATATATATATATAGCATCACACACATAATTACATATATACAACATACATATATACATATAACATAACTATTCAATTAGCTATACATATAGATGTATATCCACATATAAACACATATGTATATAGATACTTAGTATACTAGTACATCTACATCTACACATATATATTCATCCATATATACATAGATATCTATATACATATATACATGTGAGTATATATATTACAAATAGTTATGAATAATGGAAATTGGAACTAGAAATGAAATACAACAAACACGTGGAGTGCATCGCACTCGTATCACACTAGATCTATGATACGCTTGCGACACGAGTCCACCACACAACGAAACGTACCTCGAAGGACATAAGCAAGTCTAAAATACTATATATGAACAATACGATGAGTTAAACACACATCTACGTGTCCGTGTCAAAATATGACATGCACAAAGCCCTATGTCGGAGAGAAAACTCCCAAATCAACACATCACCAAATTATTGGGATACGACCTACACGTATCCAATTATGGATACGACACTAGCCACAAACAAACAAACACATGTCAATTTGGTTTATATGACCAATTGACAAACACAACAAGTGTAAATCTCGAAATTCTTCCAAAAGTGACACAAAAAGTACCATAACTTTCTCCATAGGCCTCCTATGAATATAATTTCAATTCCTATAGGTAGCCTATGCATATGGGGTGGTTTCTTATGGTTAAATCTCATATTTAGAACCTAATTAAAGAGAAAAAATTGAAATAAACCTATCCAATGCAATCTCTAAATTTGATGAAATTGGCCTCCAACTTGTAGATCCTTGCTCCTCTTTGTAGATCCTTGCTCTACTAGCCTCTAATGATGATTTGGGAAGGAATTGTGATGTAATTTGGTAGGGAATTGATGTGGGAATGAAAGACTTTGATTGAGGGAAATTTTAGATCTAGATTTGAAATGAAAAGAGGAGAGAGAAACCTTTTCCCCCTCTTTGTATAGGCCGGCCACTTGACCCCCTCCCCAAGTCACTATATAATATCCATTATACCCCTTGGGGCCTCTCATGAAGAAATAATTAAGGAGGAAATGTTCTAGTCTAATGGTTTTAATTAAACTAATCCTCCTCCTAATGAATGGGCTTCTAATTGGGCTCAATTCTAACTATTTGTAAATGTTGGTCCCTGAGTCTAAACTAAACTAGTTAGGTCCACTAACACAAGTTCAAAACAATAATCTAACATCTAACAATAATTAAATAATATAATAAATAATTATACAACATGCACAATATTGAATTAATTAAAAAATTACCAAAATACCCTTTCCTAGAAAATGTGGTAGTGACACCTACGGTGCACCACTGTGCCAACATTGTCATCAACTGCTGCTATGCTAAAGTAGCGGTACCTGCAAACAGGCAGTGGACATTTTAACGACTGAAACGAAGAGCACCTATCCGGCAGCACCCCGGAGGACTCCCTCCGCAATATATGAGGCCCAGGAACAATGCGGGAAGTACAAGAACTTTGAGCCTGCTTGGACTAAATGGGAAATTGGGACACTACGCGAACTCGGGATACGATAACCATATCCTATCGAGTGGAAAGATGTGTCATACCCGCCTAAGTACAAGCTCTTCTCCATGACTCAATTTGACGAAAAGACCTCTCCTCGTCAATATATGAGTTATTTTGAGACAACAACAGGGCATCTGCCTCGCAACAACGTCCTTCTCACCAAGCTCTTTGTCGGAGCATTATCTGGATTAGCCTTCGACTGGTTCTACAGTCTCCCAGACAATTGCATCTCGTTATTTGAAGATTTCAAAAGTCTCTTCCTTGCCTAATTTTATGACAGATAAAATGATATGACGATGTCCTCTCTTATGAACATCACTTAGAGAGGGAAAGAGTACGTACGGGAATACATAGCGCGATACAGGCAACCTGCACTAAAGCTTTCCCTCGGCAATCCTGAGTCTACGCTAATGGTCATATGCCGGAGAAATCTACTTCCTGCGGTATGGCTCTGGACGGGTGCCACTCAGTTCAAAAACTCGACGACATTCATCATAAGTGTTGTCGATGTTGAAATTTTTTTTAAGGACGCCTGACTGTTGGGAATACAGATCCCTATCGTTGATGATAGGGGAAAGCGTCCATACAACAACAACAACAACAGTAGTGGCCGTGACGACAAAGGAAAGCAGGCCCTTACCGTCAATGTCGCCAAGAAATCCTCTACGCCGGATCAGAAGCCGGCTGAAGCTCTGAAGCTGAGGAAGACTAACTCTTTTGATGACGATAACGTTATGGCGATATTCGATATATTGATGAAGGGCAACAAGCTCCAGGTTTTCAACATCAAGCATCCCAATGAGGCGGACAAGGTCGATAACCCCAAGTACTGTCACTATCATCGGTTTATTAACTGCCCAACACGGGATTGTTTCTACGTGTTGAAACAATACATCCAACATCTGCTTGATTCCAAAGCTCGCACCTTAGACTTTGAGGATAAGATGGTCGCGACCAATATGGTATCTCTCCAGTTCGACGACTTCTCTATGATGGAAGCCCAAGACGCTGTTATCCCAATTTCGAGGACAACAATGAAGGTTGTCAATCTCCCTCCGGCTCGCGACCGGGTTGGTACCTTTAGCATAACACGAGGCAAGATCATGTGGGTTCACCCAGATCTTGCTCCGGACTTGATGCAACAAGCAACACCTTCCGCCATCAAGTCCAAAGGGAAGAAATCTATAGTGGGAGCAACTAGGTCGGGCCTCGCCTACCAGTACGACTATAATGCTCCCGATGACTGTGCATTTTTGATCGTCGTACCTGTCGCATATGATCCGGTTCTATCCCAGTCTTCGGCGGCAGACAAACATAAATAGAAAGAAACTCGCTTCGACAAGCCTTTGCGCAAGGATACAACCCAGGAGCTGGAGAAGCCCTACAACTTTGACATATTGGCACATCTTGCCAATACACCAGCTAAATTATCACTATTTGAGCTCCTCCATCTTTCCAAAGACACTCATGATGCTCTACGTGAGGCGTTACCAAACGCCGACACCTACCTAGTCCAGGTCAATTCACCGGTCGAGGATCTTGCTGCATGCTCCTACTACAACAATATTATGGAGGCAATATGAACATCACGTTCTCGCAACATGATATATTGCTAAAGAATAATAGGCACGATCGCCCTCTTTATTATACTGGATATATCAGCGCCATCAAAGTGGACCGGATGCACATAGACCCCGGTTCGTCCATCAGTATTATCCTACGGAGTCTGCTTCAGACCTTGGTCATCCCAATATATCGGCTGGCAGCAACCAATACTGCCATAAGTAGCTTCAACGCAGAAAGGAGCTACCCTCTGGGTAGGATTCACCTAAAGTGTCAGATAGGCGACTTGCGAACAAAGGTCACCTTATAAGTCATAGACATAGACGTATCCTACAACGTCTTATTGGGGCATCTGCAGATACACGAGTACATGATTGTGCCGTCAACTTTGTACCAATGCTTGAAATATGTCGACGATCACGATGTCGTCAGGACAAAGTTTGCAGATGTCGACCCATTCAAAAGGGGTCGAAGCGTAATACTCTGACTTGTTCCTGTACAAGAAAGTCCACCAAGACGACGATGGTAACGACGCTAACAATGAACCAGAAGCTGGTACCACACCGGAAGAATCCTTGAGGGTCTATCTCAAGGGACGTGCCCCTAACCCGGCCCCTCCACTCGTGGTAAAACTTTATAAGAAGGCACCAGAACCTCTGGTCGTTCGCCTACAAAGACCGAATCGACCGCCAAAAGAGGATCCAACACCTGTTACTACTTCTGAACCTCTGTCGTAAAGCTTCACAAAAGGCCTCTGAAACCGTCACTGGAAGTGGAGCTCGAGAAAGACGAACTGGGAGAATACGTAGCAGATCATGCGGACATCCCTTCCCTAGATGATGTAATCCCTAGGGACAAAATATCGTATTTCATCAATAAAGGGTTGTCTTTGAACTACTCTGAAGTCGCACACTTATGTATAATGTATTCATTAGAACACGGTCAAAACTGCTACTTCATAGTTCCTGCAAGGAGGAGGGGAGACAAACTCAACATCTTAGGTAGAGTAGAAGGCCCCCGGTCCTTCATCCCAGATGAGCAAGAACAAAACCTGAATGCAAAAAAATACAACTATACCTCTACAGCTCACAAGCCAAGTGCATTATCCAGAACATGGCCTATGACTTAAGAAGCGAAAAAGGGCTAAATTATGGAAAGGGCTGGCATCTGCCTCTACGTCTTTTTGCCCTGCAGGAAAATTCGAGGATTACTACCAGAAGACTTGACATGGTCTAAGGTATATTATACATCCATCCACTCCCGAAGGCTCGGAAGAAGAGGATGAATTGCATTATCACTCTTCGTAATCCTCCGCTTGGGACTCTGATACAAGTACCAGAGATATACTCAAGCGAACACTGTCTATCAATATGGTGTTCGCCCACTCAGAGGAAGATGATGACCAATCACTTAAACTCTTTTAAGTAGAGCCATGGGCCCAACGCCTAGATTCATATTGGTAACTTTGCTTCAAGCAGCGAGAACCATCCACTGAAGACGAGGTATCACAAGTTGATCTGGGTGATGAATCCTCTCCTAAACCCATCTTCATCAGCAAGTGTCTGTCTGGTGAGGATCGTGAATCCCTGTTACAGCTCATAAGGGAGTATATAGATGTCTTCGCCTGGAGCTATGAAGACATGATAGGATTAGACCCTCAGATCGTGGTACATAAGCTCAATATCTTGCCAAATGCTTAGCATGTGAAACAATAGTAATGGCGCATCCGTCCGAATATTATGAATGCCATTGAAGCTGAAGTAAGTAAACTGATAGCTAGTGGCTTCATCCGCGAGAAGCAACATCCAGACTGGGTGGCCAACATCGTGCCGGTCATTAAGAAGAACGGTAAGATCCGAGTCTTCATAGACTTTCGTGATCTAAATACGACATTCTCGAAGGACGAGTTTCCTCTCCCGATCACGGATGTAATGATTGAAAACACTTGCGGATTCGAGCGTATGTCCTTCATGGACGGGTTCTCAGGTTACAATCAGATCAAGATATTTCCAGACAACGAGAAGCACACGTCATTCTGAATTCCGATATGGGTGTACTGTTTTCACGCCCCAGTCCCAAAATATAGCTCTGTGGGACAACCTATCACTAGTCTTCGGTCGGAGGGGATGGGACCAGACACGTGGCAATGGCCAGCTGGTACGACTCCGTAGGGCTTTCCAATTTAATGGACCAGACGAAGCACACTTACGCTGTCCATAGTCAAGTGATCCAATTAATAATCTAAATTCTAACATGCAACAAGTAAACTAAATCTCAATCCATGGTAAATAATCTCAAGAAAGAATGATACGCATCATCAGTCTGCAGCCTAATAATACATCCATTGGAATAGACCAAAAGGACAACATAGGTCTATAAACACTAGGCTATAAAAGCAGAGTCAAAAATGTAAAGTAGTACATGACTGTAATAACTGAAGATGTAAAGATACCTGCAACGATGTCCACACTCCACTAGATCAAGCATCCTGCAATCGACATAAATAACCTGGAAGGAAACCAGGTCCTCAGAGGGACGTAACAAGATACAAAAATACATGCCATAAAGTAAATACTGTGAAAACTCGAGGGTGAACTATCCAGCCAAGTGAAATACAATTTGAGGACAACTTAGTGCGTATGGGAAGTGTAGGCTAGACATATGCTGACGTAATTCACCAATCCTCGTGACTGGCTAGTATATGCCACATATGCCCCCCATCTTAGGGCACTCTACAGTATAATAACATCCAGCTCCGAAGAGCGTGGTATCTGTACATGTAACCTCCATCGTTCCGAAGAACGAGGTATCTGTAATATATATACGTTTGTATCGCTCCGTAGAGCGCGGTATCTGTATAAAGGAGGTGGGTGTCCCATACGCCTACTAGTCCTCCTCCCCTCCCAATGCCAATGTATAAGTTACGAACACGACGTGGACATCTCGTAATATAATGCAAGTCGCTAAAGAAATAAACAACTAAGCTAAATACCGTCACACGTGCTGCTCACACCGATGGCCAGTCGAGTATGACGCACGCGTCCCTACATGTACTCACTCTGTGACGTACAATGATACGTGTCAAGGCCTGGGGAGTCATACCGATAACTCCACAACTTTAGGTGCGTCCACTAGACACTAGGTCAGACACAAGTCCTAACGTCAACGCCTTCGTTGACTGCACCCGAGTCTTTCTCGGAGGTGCACAATTATAAAATATTAAAACAATAAACATGTAACTAATAATATTTGAATTTAAACAGTACAACAAGGCAAGGTATACTTGTCTGGCAAGAAAGCTGCATAATATAAGCGTCCATGTGTCAAGTACAGAGGATCAGAAACTATGGCCTCCGAATGAACGTCTCCGGATGCTGAAATAAATATCACCAACGTTTCCAGAATAAGCGAGATAGCTAGAAAATACCACCATTTTGTCCAATTTGGATATAGGGGCAAAACAGTAATTTTGAGTCAAAACGGGTTCCACATGTGGCCCACTTGGCACCGAAAAATGTGCCAGTGGTAAAGATCTTTAAATGGGACAAATTATAGGTCAAATAAATTTTAAACGACGATACGAACTCAATGGTATGTCCAATTTTGGATTCTGGTGAGCCGATCACAAATTCGCCCTTAAAGTCAAACCGTGGGGCCCGCGAATAGGCGGCTTGGTCAACTGTCTCAGAATTGAGTGAAACTTGGGTTACAGGACCAGCGTGATACCACGAATCCAATGACGGAAGTTTCGTCGCATTTCGACGAGCGTACACAAAATAGGGTTATAGTTTACAAAAGTTGCGATATGGGGACTTTTTATGGATACGGGTTGATTCTGGCGCGCACACACGTCCGAATCAACTTCCGCGAAAGCCCACACGTCAGGATATACCATATGCGCCTTATGGTGCAATTGGTACTTGATGAGGTGGTCCCGTTTGGCGGGGCGCACTCCGTGTCGCAAAATTTTAGTTTTAAAGTATTAAGTTTTTGGTTATTTTGGAGGCCGAATAATTTAACACATAAAACGAATTAATAAAAACTAAAAGAACAAAAAAATTCTTGGTTATATTGAGAAGAAAATCCTACAATTAGTTTTTGAAAATATTAAACAAGTTGATGGCAAATTGGGTGTGAACATGGGAGTTTGGGCTGAAGTTCTGGACTATTTTTAGTTAGTTTTTCGGCCATTTTTTGGTCAATTTTTCGACCAATCTGGGACATGAAAACTCGTCATGCTTGAATAAAAATCCTAGAGGGTTAGGTTGTTAACGTACACGGATAAACCGCTCGCAAAAAGAATCATAGATGAAGATGATATGGTACCTTGAAGATGGGGCAAAACTGCGCATATGTGCGCGCGCGGGCGGATGGCGGACGGTGCGGGGCGGGGCGGGGTGCTGTGGGTCTGGGGTGGGGTAGTTTAGGATGGGTTTAGGATTAGTATTAGTTTTAGGGTTAATTAGTTATTAGTGTTTTAGTTATAGCTTTTATTTTCTTTTATTTTCTTTTATTTTCTTTTGTTTTCCTTTTTATTTCTTTTCTTTTTCTTTTCCTTTTATTTATTAATACTATTACTATTACTATTACTATTATTACTATTATTATTATTATTATTATTATTATTATTATTATTATTATTATTATTATTATTAACTATATATTTATTTATATATATTTATTTACTTATATAGATGAGGTTATAAAAATCCAAAAATAATATTTGCACACAAAATAAATTCTAGAAAATTTATTTTTGTAAGGTTTTAATAAAAATACTACACACAAAATATTTTATAATTAATAATTAGATATTTATTTAGTTATTATAAATCAAATAATTATATTATCTAATTAACTAAGTAAATAACTAAATGGTTATCCACAAAATAGGTTAATAGTAACTAATATACACATCTATAAAAAGGAAAAATGCCTAACTTGGTATGGAGAATTATGTGTTACTAATTATAGGATGTTGGGATTAGAAAATAACCACAATTAAATTATATATATAATACCTCAATATTTAACAATTAATCTATGGTCGTTACACTAAAGTCATACTAACACCAAGAGATCGAATATTTGTGCCACGAAAAGATCCTACAGGTAGTGTCTCCTGTGTAGGCTACTTCCTATGAAGGACGATACAGATTTTGGGGCCATTCTATATATTAATGTCCAAACCACGGTGAAGTGTCCTAATAAAATTATTAGATTTTAATTGTTTTGAAAAATAATCTAAAACAAATACAAGAATTATAAATTACACATAAGATACCTATTTTTGGGTGAGGGGGTTTACAATCTACCCAACTTAAAAGAACTTCGTCTTCGAAATTAAAATAAACACATAATAAACTATAAATTATCAAGCAATGCTACGGACATACTTAGGACCGGTGGAGTTGGCCTTTGTACTGTCTGTTGGGCTCGTTTGGCACACTGGAAATACTCCTGAATCTGATGTTGGTTCGATCCGCACCTCAAACACTGTCCTAACCGTCTTCTATAACTAGGACGGTTAATATCTCAACATTCTTTCATAGGTATAATAATATCATCATCCTATAATATCCATGTTGAAATCCTGCAACCTAACTTCTTATATTCAGTCCTAGCAGCAACAAGTCTAATCAGTCAGTCATACCTAGTCTAGAAGCTCAACTCCAACAATTATTAGTAAAAGTATATGTAATAAAACACAACATAAGTCTCTACTCAATACATAGTAATGAGAATATATAAAAATTATGTAATAAATATCTATTCAATCATTCTAAATACCCTAGAATAAAATGTAACCAATAATAATAAGAATACTAATCCTAAAATCTGAAAATCTACCAGCTAGGGTAATTTGAAAATATATTTCCATATAACCACCTACTACTAAGGATTAGGTTCAACAAGCTCATGTCCTATTAGTCAAAAGTCTAAATCTCTATTCCTAAGCAGTTTATGTGTAATCCACAATATTTAGCTAACATTCCTGCCAGACTTCTATCTTCCATTTATACCTCATACTCACGTGTCAATATATAATCTAAGAGTCTAGTGGTAATCCTCTACCAATTGACCAATGAGTCAGCGTGTGATCTAAACCTGTATTTTGTTCCTTGGAATAAGACCTCCGTAGACTATCCAACTCTGAAAGGTAAAAAGTGAGCGGACTTGGTGAGTCGATCCACGATCACTCATACCGCATTGCGACCACTGGGACTCCTCGGAAAGCCCATAACAAAGTCCATAATGATGTGCTCCCATTTTTACTCAGGTATCGAAAGTGGATTTAAGTAAACCTATAGACCTCTGATGTTCAGTCTTGACTTGCTGACACACCAGGCACTTTGCCACGAAGCGGCTATCTCCCTCTTCATTCCATGCTACCAATAGTACTGCCTCAAGTCTCGGTATATCTTTATGCCTCCTGAATGAATAGAGTATGCTGAAATGTGCGCCTCCGATATCAGCTCCTGACGAAGTTCTCCGTTCGGAACATAGAAATGATCTCCATATCTCAAAGTCCCGTCCTCGTGTATGCGCTATCCTGTCTGCATCCCGGCCTTTGTCCTCTGTCGAAGTCTCTGAATCTGGCATCTGTTGGCAAGGTAGCCTTGATCCTTTCAACCAAAGTCAATTTTACTTGAAAGCTCGACAACTGGCCGTCTGCTCCGGATATAATGACCTCTATGCCTAACTGCTCTAAATCTCTCAACATGTGTTGCTGGGTAGTCAAAAGAATATCCTGGGCCTCCTACTTAATGCGTCAGCTACCACGTTGGCCTTTCTTGGATGGTACTGTAGCTCAATCTCATAGTCTGTCATCATCTCGAGCCAACATCTTTGTCTCCGGTTCAGGTACTTCTCTAAATTTTAAAAGAAACTCGAGGTCAGGTACTTGTCGCGAATCTCATCTTGTTGCCACTCTACCTTTTTACCTCGAACCTGAGGTTTCTCCTTGTTTACTCCATGCGTATCCTTCACCCAAACTATGTGGGTACCATCTTGTTTATAATTGGCCATCCATTATAGGTAGTTCACGATATCCAACTCAAGGCTATAACATCTGCCGATACTCTCATCCTTTAATCTAATAGCTCTATTCCAGATACTAGCTTAACTAGTCGAATTATCAATAGGGAAAACATGAACCTAATAGACACTGACAACCGAAATAAGTCTAGTACATCTAATCTAATTTGAAAGATATATCGTAGTACTCGAGTTATCTCATCATCCAAATGTTGGGTCTAGCAATCTACGTCTAGCAATCTAACTATCTGTTTTAGCTTAGTCATGATCATTATTATCTAAAGGGTAGAAGAATTTCTAGGTCTGATACTATAAGTCACAAGATAACTAGGGGTTAACCACTATGGTTTGCTACCTAAACTGCTATTTCATACCCTATTTTTATTAGTATCTGTTTGATAATAAATGAAAGAAATGAAACTAGGTTTATACGAAACCCTTTTTTTGGTTTACAAACAAGAAAAATAAGTACAATTAATCCTATGCGAGGATATTAAGTACAAAAAATTTGATTCTGGGGAAATATTGCTATAGGAGTCTGATCTGCGGTCGATCACTTTGTCCCTTGGACCACACGATGACGAAGAAGTGCTGTAGAAGACGAAACAAGAAGCTTCAAAAACTGCGGGAGGGGTTGAACTCTCGTTGCCAAAGCTCTCTATGTATGCTCTCTTGACCTCTGTTGTTCTTTGACTCAGATTCCAATTTCTTCGCCCTTTTCGACCCTGGACCTCCGTGGACGGAGGTCTCTATTTATAGCGTTCAGCTACAGTCAGCGTAGAAACCGAACAGCGGAGAGAGCTGCACCGTTTATGCGGCGGTTATAATAATTGCTACCCACGTATAAACGATCTCCTGTATTGGCGTGTGACGCATATCCCATTATGGGGTAATGCGTATAATCGCTCATCGAAGATCACGACATGCAAGCCACGTGGATAACAGTCCCTCGCGTAGAGATGGTTGGCATAAAAGCCAAATAACTGTCTCGTGGGCGTAAAAGCCAAATAGCTGCTCTGATAGCGTAAAAACCAAGTAGGCATAGAAGCCGAGTAGTAGTCAAGTGGGCGTAGAAGCCGAATAACTATCATGTAGGCGTAGAAGCCAAGTAGCTATCATGTTGGCATAGAAGCCAAATAGCTGTCATGTTGGCGTAGAAGCCAAGTCCTGTGTAAAGCTTGATGCTCAAATATTGCCCGAGTTGGCAAAATTCGAAGAGATGGCATACGGTGTACTCCTAGTTGAAAATAGCCAGGTCGGCGTATTTCAAGGAGATAGCGTACATCGTGCTCCTATAGCTGAAAGTAGCCTGATTGGCGTAATGTGTGGGGATGGTGATGTGGACGTATTAGTCCTAATTATAGCTCACCTAGTCTTTGAAAGTATAACCAAATCTCGAGCATTAAATGCAGAGATTTGCTCCCATCTCGCGCATTAATGACAGAGACGTGCCTCGAGTTCTGTACGAAGAACAACTTTTGACGTGGCGGTTCGTTTCATCTTTTTCTGGGCGAAAAAGCTCGTATATGCCTATGTAAAATAGGCAGCATATCCCTTGGATGCGTAAACGACGTCTTAGATCAAGGATTATGTCACTAAACGACAACTTGGGGCTCTGTGCAGTATCATCAAAGCAGCCGTCCTCTCGATCGACGTGCGGTACTCTTTGTCAGAAGTCAGGTTCACTGCTTCAACTGACAGGTTCATTCTAGGAATACGAAGAGTTCCTCGTACAACTTCCCGCTGCATTAAAAGCAGATAGGTTTTATGCCGAAGTGGCGATGTAGTAATCTTTTTATGCCGAAGCAGTCTGGGAATACTGCATTACGCGGGCTATTCTGGTGCTATGTTTTACGCTGAACAGCGTTGAAGTTCTGTTGTACGTCGATGGCTTTGAAGTCATGTTTTACGCCACCCAGTGCTGGAGCTTCGTTTTACGTGGGCTTCCTGAATGTAGAGGGTTTTATGCGTAAGATCCCCCAGCGTATTTTTTATGCTTCTACAAGACCCCCTTCAAAGTTTTCAAATTCCTCATAATTTAAAACACTTTGAATAAAGCATGAAACGGTCAAGTTTGACACGTTCCGCGAGGCTGATTTCTCGGCAGATTTTTAGGAGTTTGTTGGGATTCGGTGTGTTCTCCTCTGCCTATAAAAAGGCGAATGGGTTAACCTGTTTTTCCCATACTTCCTTCACCTCAAAGAGAGAGATGATTGCCGAGCTCCGTCGGGTTGACTTGAGGAAGAAGAAGATCATGTTCTTCCAGCATGTGAGGAACCGTAAAAAGAGGCATCTTCGAGCAAATGTCCTCTACAACGATGGGTCATAGAAGGATATCATAGCTTCCTTTGCTCGGGATAATCAGCAATTTCATATGGCGATTCGTCCAGGAGAGAGGAATGGTCTCATTTGGCCACACAGCTTGCAAGCTGTATTTTCTCCCATAATGGCGCTGGACGATGGTAGGCAGTTTGGCCCTGTCTTCCAGTATTGAGTTGGGTCTGAACACCCAACACAATATCTAGGACATGTCTGCCATGGCGTAAGGAGGATGGGCTCTGAATAATTTAAACATGCCCAGTTTTGTATCCTCCCGCCGTTAATTATTTTTTTGTTAATCGGCCGCGGAAGCCGATTAATTGCTGTAGAAGATGAAAAAGGTCTCCACCAATATAAGAACCTGGCGTAGCAGATTCTTGGTGTTATCTTAAATGAAAATGAGAAACCCTTTGTAGAGAAAGGATTTCCATCATATGTAATCATGAAGATAAAAAACCCTTTGTAGACTAGATTTCCATCATATGTAATCATGATTAATAAAATTGTCTTTTTTTATGCATCTGATGATTTGCCATATTTGCTGTGAGGAAGTCTGAATAGTATGCAGCTTCAGCACGTCTGAATATTCTTACGCCGACTCTGATAAAATAATATCTGATCTCGTCTCGTCTTTTACGCGTAATAGAAGACGCGTAGAAAAACTCCTTAGCATTTAAGTTGAAGATCCCAAACTGTCATACTATTTTTTGGACGAGGAGTTGCGTAGAGTTCTGAACTATCACTTCTCTGATGTGAAGAAATCTCGTTCAGACCATCATCTTCAAGAATATTTTCCCAAAAATCTTTTGAAAAGGCGAGAAATTTCTGTCGACTAAGCCATATTTGAACTTTTTTGTAAAGTATTCCGACTGGACTTTGGATGAACTTCCAAATGACCCAAGAAGAAGAGTCGTCTTCAATGTTGAACCCTGTATATTTCAGGCACTTGGAATGTTTTGTAGCAAAAAATTAGCATTTTCTGCGTAAACTCTTGTAATTGACCGTCTGTAGCTTTCGAGCGTAGAATCGTAGATTTGTAGCCTCTGAGCGTAAAAAGCTTCTGAGCGTGAAATTATAGATTTGTAGCCACTGAGCGTAAAGTCGTAGGTTTGTAGCCTCTCGAGCATAAAAGCTACCGAGCGTAAAAGCATCCGGGCGTAAAACCATAGACTTATAGCCTCTGAGCGTAAAACCGTAGATTTGTAGCTTCTGAGCGTAAAACGCTCTTTAGCATAAAATCGTAGATCTGCTCTGCGCGAAAATTTTGAATCCGCTGACTGTCCGTCTTCCCGAAATGATAGGCTGACGTGGTCCCAAATCATAATAGAATATTAAATATCAGATTTGGTTAGGGATTCTAAGAGTTATCCAAACTCTATAAATAGTTCAAGGGTTGGAGAGAGAAAACTTTTATCTGCCTTCACGAAACCCTTGCTTTCCAAGAACTTATTCTCTTCGTCTTCTTCTTGAAAGTTCAGAATCATCATGGCACCAAAACAGACTACCACCGCAAAGGAAAAGAAGGTCGCTTCTTCTTCTCGCTATGCTGCTCAGGAGCGAGCAACTCCCATTAGGCTGAACGAGCCTCGATCGGGACGCAACACTCCGCCATCGAGCTATGCTCCGGACATTACAGGTAGAGACTTCGGGAGAAAACATAAGAAATCCTTCGCACACATTGTACATGCACGCGCAAGGTCCTCTTTCGTACTGAGAGCCTCTTTGAGAAAGATGATATACGGAGAGGTTTTATTATTACGCGCACATTCCTAATGTGTCGGCGTAAAAAACTCCAAATTTTTGCAGTCTGGCGTAAAAAACTCAGACTGTCGAAATTTCGAAGTAGAACTGCAAACTTTGAATTTTACGCGCTGGATATAAATATCGGCGTAAAAATTCAAATTTTGTCAATCTAGCATAAAAGCTCAGATTGTTAATTGCTGCCACCTTTGGGTTTTACGCAAATGGAAAATAGTTTCCAGTGTAAGACTCAAATTTTTGTAGTCTTGGCGTAAAAGCTCAGACTGATAATCTTTGCATAAACTTGTAAGAGTGTATCGTCTAGTGTAGAAACTGACTTGTTCTCTTGTATTTTGTAGTGGACTTGCAGATCTCACCTCTGGCTGAAGTTACGGGCTCGGCTGCTGGGATGTTGAGCTCAAACTATTTAGAAGACTTGTCCCATGTGACGTTCCCTATTTCTGGAGCCAATTATCCTGAAGAAAGGGGAACCCTTATCTCGTCCCAGGGGGAACGTATGCTGCTGAGTATGATCAGTGGGGAGCCGCTGACATACATAGATGGGGCAGAGTATAAGAAGCCAGGCTTCTTGTTCGGGGATATGATCGACAAACAATCCCAGACCAAGCCCAAGAAGGAGGATTGGGTGTTTACTGCTGAGGGCACGGTGATGTATCTGCCCAGTATGCCTAGGGATTACCCCATCTAGGCCTTCTTTCATGCCACTCATCCTAGGAAGATGATGTGGGTGCTGACTCCTGATCTTCATGGTCGTCCGGGAAAATTTTTATACAGTAAGGAGTACTACGGAGGGGCCTATATGAGCCGTCCCTCGGGCCCTGTTATGTCCTTCAGGGGATTACTGCTGGGTAGTGTCCCGAGCGAGGATACGTCGCTGATCCAGCCGGTTCAGATGTCGACCTTCTGCAATGACTTTATGGGGCAGGAAGGAATGTACCCCAGGGTCAACCCTCGGACCAGCGGATGGCTTAGCCCAGTAAATCTTTGATGGGCCAGTTTGACTGCCTGGGCCCTGAAGCACTTCCAAACGGAGCTGGAAAGTATAGGCTTGTTCGCGGTTATGAGCACCACAAGTGTTGGGCTTCCTGTCAACCCCAACCTGTTCCTAGCCTTAATGGAGCGGTATAACTCGCTCACCGGGACTTTTGCCACTCCGCTAGGGGAGTTGGGCCTGGCCCTTCATGAGATGGCAGAAATTTCAAGACTGTCAATAAGGGACACTCCTTATGAGGAGTACGTCCCTACAAACCGAGAGTTGAGGGATACAAACCCTCGGGCTGTGGCAGTATATCAGGAGCTGATGTGCCACTATCTTGCCTGTACCACTTTCTACAAGGAGCCTTCTGATTTGGCTCACATCAACAAGTGGGCCACCTATCTTTTCTTCTACCAGGCAGAAATGTCAAGCCAGACAAGGTGGTAGATAGCCAAGATAGACCCTTGAACCTCCTAAGCATGCTGAATGCTAACACTGTCGATGACCTTATTTAAGACGCCGGGGCTTCAGATCATAATTTCGACGAGGAGATAGTGGGTTACCCTGCAGGCACGAAAGCCTTCAGTTATATGAGGCATTGTCGTAAGCCTCTGTCAAAGGAAGCTCAATTGGCTGGCTTCCTCTCCGTCTGGCTTCGTCGCTGGGTAGTGCCCGGTATCGTGTCTGCAGATCGCATCCATCGCAACACTTTATGGCCTGCAGTGCGTTTAGTATTCGAAGCCAGACTGGGCCTATTTCCTGCTATGGTATGTAGAATACAGGCAGGCTTGAGGGCCCTTACTGATGGACTGCTCGCTGATGAGACTCAGCGTGAAAGCTTTCCCAGGGTGGAATTACCATTCCTATACTTGATGGGATGGTTAATTCTTCACAATGCCCGGGTGATGTCTCCCGGTTCTGCCAGCAGTTCAGGAAATAATTTCTTGATGAATTACAAGAATTGCTCTTGGAACGTGGCGACCATCACAGATTGTCGGCGGGCGTTAAACATAGCCCACAGCTGGAAGATCTTCTGTATCGTTCCCCCCGTACACATCAATCAACAGGGGAGGAAACTTAAGGACGAGGGCCATGGGAGGACCATTCTTTCTCCTGAAGCCTTTTATTGGTTGGTCTGCATTAGACCTTCCCATTTGCTATACAGAAGTGATGACCATTGCTTCTTGGAGCCCTATCTGCCCAGTCGGTTCGCCAGGCAGTTTGGGTATGATCAATTGTATGTGGGGAATGCCATCACCAACCTCAAGTCCAGAGGTGGACTTATCGATGGAGCCAGAGGGTGGCGGTATTTCATCACAGGCTACACTGGTGTAACTTTTGCAGTGCCCGCGATTTCTCTTTCCATGGAGCTGCGCATGCTTTACTCGTATGCGCAATTCTATGCATCCATAAATATCTTCCATCGCGATTTTGATGTGCATAGAAGTTTTAGGATGCCCTCCCATAGGTCTGCAGCCAGGGAGGAGGCTCCGTCTGTTTCCTCGGACGATAATGAGGACACCATCGGGGCAGACGAATTATTGACAATAATACCGAGAGGCGTACTAGCTCCGCCGGCAGAGCCTCTCGTTATCCTCCAGAAACGGAAGGCTTCCACTCCGAAAGAGCCTTCTCCTCACAAGAAGAAGCTTGCTAGAGGTCCGAAAAGGGCTTCCACCAGGGGGGCTCCTAGGAGCGAGCCTGTCGTCTCCCCTATTGGGGATGATTCTTTGATTAGAGGTCCTTCGCCTATTAGAGAGGGAACCTCCATAGTTCCGGCTGACAGTGCCGGCGATTCTTTGCTCGAGATCGCTGCTACTACTGCTTCTGGTAGTGCTACAAGATCGCCTTCGAGGCCGAGCATAATAAGACTCCACATACCTTTAACCAGACAAATAATGGGTATAACCCCTACTTCATCTGTAGGTATTTCCAGTGAGATTCCACCCGATGAGCCCCGAGTGGATCTTGGTGAAGACTGGGAAGGCTTCCCGCCAGTGTCAGTTGATGCACCTTCTTCTCCAGGTATGACAGCTCGTCTAGCCTCATTAAGACATGATTTAGCTGTACTGGCTGTAGACGCGACATATATACCATCGGCCATGGGTAAATATTGTCTTTACGCCTCTTTTAGGAAAATTAACATCAGATTGATATTAACTTTCTCTTGTATTCTTTGCAGGTGCAGATATCTCAAGAGAGGGTGACATTGATGCATCCTTTGACTTTGGTATCGAAGAGGCATGGTTAGAAGCTGCTGACCCTTCGGCTGCAAGATTTTCGGGTGTCGTCTCGCCCGTAGCAGTCCAGATATCATCAGGGGAGGATGAGCCTATCATCGCGACTGTGCCTCCTTCGTTGAGTACGTCGGCAACTTCAACCGTTACTGGTGTTCATTCTTTTGTACCGCCATCTGTGGAGGCGACGACTGAAGCAACATCCTCTACAGTCATTCCTGGAGGGGGGTTCATAGATATCGCAGCCACTCCCAGTATCCACTCGGATTTATCCATGCTAGTTGAGTAGTTTACTAGCGTTTTCTACGTCACTTTGAAAATACTGATATCGATGGTGCTGGAGAAGAATCTAGGCTTCGAGGCTCTGAAGACGTCCTCCAACTTTACTATAGCGTAGATTAGACATTTCAGTGACACTGAAAGAGCTAATACGCTAGAGCAAATAGTTAATGGTTTAGAATAACCCATTAATGAATATTTGCAGCTATCTCGAGGTAACGTCGATGAGCTGATTCATGCTAAATATGAATCCCTGACTGCGCAGCTTGCTGAACAGATGGAAGGCCTAAATAAATCCATTCAGGCACAGCAACAGGAGATGGATGAAGGGAAGGTCGTCTTGGAGGAGGTTATTCTTCTTCAAGCAAAGTGCAAGGCCGAACATGAAGGAAATGAAGCGAGGGTCCGCAAACTGGAAGCCAAACTCGCTTTGGCAAAGAAGTGGGCCTTCGAGTCATCGGCATCTCTAGACGTGGTGAATGGCCGACTGGACACAGCTCAACAGAACTTGGCACATGCAGGAGTCCTCTGCGTCGGTTTTGTTCAGGCTCGGTCCGAACAGTCTTCCTTGAACAATGAGAAGGCAAGGCTGGAGCGGGCTCGTGCTAACGTCTTGAGCTCCAGGAATGAGAGGATGGCTGCTTTAGCGTGATAGATTCGCGATTTAACTGCTCCTCCCCAATGATGTACCTTTTTTGCTTCTTCTGTATTTGCTTTTCACAGAGATAATAAAGATACTTCTTCTGACTTTGTAGACCCATTACTTTAGAATATGATAGGCTAAGATGAAAGTGATATCAGAGGTATCATTAACATGACATACTTTCGTTAAGGTTTTGCTGAATGTAAATCTATTCAGAAGTAATATGAACCAGATAGAATAAAATCCAACTAAATTTGTATACTAAACACTATCAGAGGTAATATGAACATGATAGGTTTACAAATTAGTTAAGCATATCCATTAAGAGATCATACGGATCTGATAGAATATGATCCAGCTAACCTTTGTGCATGGTATCGTCAGAATAAGATATTCATCATACTCCGCTAAGCAAAGGAGATTAAGTATAGTACTTCTTCAGGAATTTGCAGTTGATAATAGCCATTATCAAAAAAATTCATTAGACTTGGCTAATCTGTAAGCGCCAATTGAGAATGTTGTTTCAATCATATAAGGGCCCTCCCATTCTTTATGATTGTTTGTATAAACTTTGGATATCGTACTAAAGGTAATATGGACGTAGTATAATACCATGTTTATTAAGGACATCCACTGGGGGATTTTTGGTGGACCTATTATTTGTTACGCACGTTGAGTGCAAATAATAAGTTCGAAACAAGATCTATCAGAGGTAATATGAACATGATAGATTTTTTGTGGGTAGCGAAGATATCCTGTTAGGGATTTTCTTGTGGACCCCTTACTTCTTGTGCACGTCTAGTGCAAGTAATAGGTTCGAGATAAGTCTTCACAGAGATAATATAGACGTGGTAAAATATGACTCTGTGGGGAGACGTAGTTCAGAGGTAATATGGATATGAACTAAATATTTCCATTGTGGGCATCCCTTTGGGGGATTTTTGTGGACCTATTACTTCTTGTGCACGAGAGTGCAAGTAATAAGTTTTAAGACAATCCCTGGCAGTTTTTGTGGACTTAACACCACTGGCGTACTTAGGGTTGAGTACGGGTGTTAAGTTAAGATGATAACTGATATCAGAGGTAATATGGACATGATAATCGATAGTCGAAACTCGAAAGGTTTGTTCAGAGGTAATATGAACATGACAAACTTTTGAGTTATGACTCCACTGGGGATGGAGACGTACATCAGCTCAGAGGTAATATGGACAACTCTAGCGTCTAATGAGATTGATTTGAATAGTCATTGCGGGAGTGTGCAAGTAGACCTAATGATTGCTCCGCTAGGGAGACTGTCAGGGACTCCTTATCCGGTACTTTTTGAAGGAGCAAAATGCCACGTTGAGTAAGATCAATTTGCTTATAAATACAGAGTGATGACTTTGGCGTCGATCAACTCCTGGATTCTCCTTTTTAGTACATAACATTCCTTTGTGGGGTGATAAATGTACCGATGAAAGAGACAATAATCTGGGTCATCGACTTTACCAGTCCTCTCAGGGTATCTGATATTGGGTAGCCGAAGTTTGTGTTCCTTCATCAATACATTGAAGATTTCAATGATGTCATCTTCGTTGAAGGAAAAAGTCCCTTTTGGCCTTCTGACTCCCGATGCCTGAGTTTTACGGTCTTCTGGGAAGATGGTCCTCGTTGCATCATATTCGGACTCAGGAGAAATTTTACCCCCAGTTTTGGATGCTGCCATATTTTATCGAGGTATACTACCCCCAGACATGTCGTGGCGTTTGCCCACAGAAGTTGATTTAGAAGGACCTGCCTCTGGTATTACTGGATCAGACTCTGGAGGTTTGGAGTTTGCAAGAGATGCACTATACCCTAACCCAAAACGAGTTTGTTGACAGTAAGGATTACTATGCAACGGTGTTCGTTTACCTTTTCTATAGTTGAGGCCTTGTTTCAACTTTAAATCGTAACCCATGCTTTGTATAATCTTTAAAGCCTATGGGCTATATCTGTGGATTTGCATCTTCCCCGCATCAGAATCATGAGAATCTTTTTGTACAACCGGTTTGCTCCGCATGCGACCGAAGACTATTGGATGCTGATCGTTACGAGTAGGTGGAATAATAAAGATAGAATCTTCATGTAACCCATATGTCATGACGATATTAGATATTGACGCATCTTCCTACATGATCTCTCCATATTTGGAAGTTAGGGGCACTAAATCTTGATTTTGATCCCTGTCTTTGCGTTTCTGGATCAAGAAATCACGCAAATCAGCAATATTAGCAGAAGAAGAACAAGAAGGCTTATTTTGCCTTTTTACATCATTGGGCCTGTGGAGATTAGGAACCAGAACACTTTCTCTGCCATATGAGTAGAACAGTTCAGCCATATGAGTAGCACATGATCCATGAGGAGCGTATGTTCCCGTGTACCGGGTTTTTTTTACGCTGAGAGGCTTATCCTGGCGTAATCTGGCGCTTTGCACAGGTTGGCGTAAAACTGAGGAAGTCCTCAATCGACCGTCAGCATTCCGCGTAATCTGAAGAGCGAGCAGATTCTTCTCGTGATGGCGTAAAAGCCGAAAGGTCGGGAAATCCGCCACTTGTTTTCCCTTGCGGTGATTGCAAGGACCATCTGCCTCTTCACAGAGGGAAGATGTATTTTTACGCGCGGAGCGCGTTTAGAATTTCTGAATTGGCACTAAGGCGTTATCAGAAATTTTGTCTGCCACGTCACAGACGGGAGACAGAGTTTTACGCGCGGGGTGCAGTGTGGACTTCTGGATAGGCACTAAGGCATTGCCAGAAGCTTTGTCTGCCACGTCACAGACGGGAGATAAAGTTTTACGCACAGGGCGCGGAGTAGACTTTTGGATTGGCACTGAGGCTTTGCCAGAAGCTTTGTCTGCCACGTTACAGACGGGAGACAAAGTTTTACGCGCAGGGCACGGAGTAGACTTCTGGATTGGCACTGAGGCATTGCCAGAAGCTTTGTCTGCCATGTCACAGACGAGAGACAAAGTTTTACGCGCAGGGCGGACAGGTTGCGATGCTACAACCTTGTTGGTCGGAGAGAGAGAGTCCGCAGGAATGGTAGAGGATGTCTGGGGCATCCATACTTTACGCAATTTCCTGTTGTCTTGGACAGAGAGGAAATGAGAGCTACCCCCTGCTCGAAGCATGTCTTCGTAAGCCGATTGGTCGAATTGGACGACCAAGGTCTTCTTCGTTGATCCTACGGATACAACATCGTGTTGAGAAATGGTTTTCTCGTTAGATGAGAAAGTAGTCCCCAGCAGAGTCGCCATCTTGTGTTTGATAATAAACGAAAGAAATGAAACTAGGTTTATACGAAACCCTTTCTTTGGTTTACAAACAAGAAAAAGAAGTACAATTAATCCTATGCGAGGATATTAAGTAAAAAAAATTTGATTCTGGGGAAATATTGCTATAGGGTCTGATCTGCGGTCGATCACTTTGTCCCTTGGACCACACGATGACGAAGAAGTGCTGTAGAAGATGAATCAAGAAGCTTCAAAAACTACAGGAGGGGTTGAACTCTCGTTGCCAAAGCTTTCTATGTATGCTCTCTTGATCTCTATTGTTCTTTGACTCAGATTCTGATTTCTTCGCCCTTTTCGACCCTGGACCTCCGTGGACGGAGGTCTCTATTTATAGCGTTCAACTACAGTCGGCGTAGAAACCGAACATCGGAGAGAGCTGCACCATTTACGCGGTGGTTATAATAACTGCTACCCACGTATAAATGATCTCCTGTATTGGCGTGTGACGCGTATCCCATTACGGGGTAATGCGTATAATCGCTCATTGAAGATCACGGCATGCAAGCCACGTGGATAACTGCCCCTCGCGTAGAGATGGTTGGCATAAAAGCCAAATAACTGTCTCGTGGGCGTAAAAGCCAAATAGCTGCTCTGATGGCGTAAAAGCCAAGTAGGCGTAGAAGCCGAGTAGTAGTCAAGTGGGCGTAGAAGCCGAATAACTGTCATGTAGGCGTAGAAGCCAAGTAGCTATCATGTTGGCGTAGAAGCCAAATAGCTGTCATGTTGGCGTAGAAGCCAAGTCCTGTGTAAAGCTTGATGCTCAAATATAGTCTGAGTTGGCAAAATTCGAGAAGATGGCATACGGCGTACTCCTATAGTTGAAAATAGCCAGGTCAGCGTATTTCAAGGAGATAGCGTACATCGTGCTCCTATAGCTGAAAGTAGCCTGATTGGCGTAATATGCGGGGATGGTAATGTGGACGTATTAGTCCTAATTATAGCTCACCCAGTCTTTGAAAGTAGAACCAAATCTCGAGCATTTAATGCAGAGATCTGCCCCCATCTCGCGCATTAATGGCATTGACGTGCCTCGAGTTCTGTACGAAGAACAGCTTTTGACGTGGCGGTTCGTTTCATCTTTTTCTGGGCGAAAAAGCTCGTATCTGCCTATGTAAAATAAGCAGCGTATCCCTTGGATGCGTAAACGACGTCTTAGATCAAGGATTATGTCACTAAACGACAACTTGGGGCTCTGTGCAGTATCAACATAGCAGCTGTCCTCTCGATCGTCGTGCGCTACTCTTTGTCAGGAGTCAGGTTCACTGCTTCAACTGACAGGTTCATTCGAAGAATACGAAGAGTTCCTCGTACAACTTTTTGCTGCATTAAAAGCAGATAGGTTTTACGCCGAAGTGGCGATGTAGTAATCTTTTTACGCCAAAGCAGTCTGGGAATACTGCATTATGCGGGCTGTTCTAGAGCTATGTTTTACGCTGAACAGCATTGAAGCTCTGTTGTACACCGATGGCTCTGAAGTCATGTTTCACGCCACCCAGTGCTGGAGCTCCGTTTTACGAGGGCTTCCTGCATGTAGAGGGTTTTACGCGTACGATCCCCCAGCGTATTTTTTATGCTTCTACAATATCCGATAAACTTCTTCTAGATGTGGGTCTAAAATTCTGTCTTGTCAAGTTTATATTGTCGTTCCTTGTTTCACTACTATAAGACTACAACTAATTCCTAGCATCTAGCTATCTTCCCCCTAATTTATTCTAGAGCCTTAGAAGCAAACAATCTCTCTAGCTTCTACTATTAGCTTCTAATACTTACAAATCTCTGCTACCCTAAGCAAGGGTAGGGTCTAGTTTTAAGTCTCTACTTCTATATCTAATTCTTATGTCAACAGTCTATACTAGCTCTAGTAACAAGAAAGAATTTATCAACCTTCTCTACCATGGTTAACCATCTACTCAAACATCCTATCAAAAATGCTATCTTCGTCTTGACGAGGATCTGCTCCTGGAGGAAATCACTGAGCGCGAGCATCCATCTTTCTGAAATAAGAAAGATGAGAAACAATAATAACGATGTCGGCGGTAAATGAACGAATACAGTAATGAAGTCCAAAGGCGACAATCGAATACAAGAGGAATTTTTAAAAACCAGTTATGGATTGAGATCTTATTTAACATTAATCCTAAGTTGCAGGCTCGTTCGGTACAGTAACATAACAGAAATGATATTCTCTGACCTGCATGGGCCACCAATAAAACCATGTCACGCTCCAGTCCCAAAATGTATAGGACCAGACACGTGGCAATGGCCAGCTGGTACGACTCCGTAGGGCTTTCCAATTTAATGGACCCGACGAAGCACACTTAGCTGTCCATGGTCAAGTGATCCAATCAATAATCTAAATTCTAACATGCAACAAGTAAACTAAATCTCAATCCATGGTAAATAATCTCAAGAAAGAACGATACGCATCATCAGTCTGCAGTCCAATAATACATCCGTTCGAATAGACCAAAAGAATAACATAGGTCTATAAACACTAGGCTATAAAAGTAGAGTCAAAAATGGAAAGTAGTACATGAATGTAATAACTGAAGATGTAAAGATACCTGCAACGATGTCCACACTCCACTAGATCAAGCATCCTGCAATCGGCATAAATAACCTGAAAGGAAACCAGGTCCTCAGAGGGACGTAACAAGATACAAAAATTCATGCCATAAAGTAAATACTGTGAAAACTCGAGGGTGAACTATCCAGCTAAGTGAAATACAATTTGAGGACAACTTAGTGCGTATGGGAAGTGTAGGCTAGACATATGCTGACGTAATTCACCAATCCTCGTGACTGGCTAGTATATGCCATATATGCCCCCCATCTTAGGGCACTCTGCAATATAATAACATCCAGCTCCGAAGAGCGTGGTATCTGTACATGTAACCTCTATCGTTCCGAAGAACGAGGTATCTGTAATATATATACGTTTGTATCGCTCCGCGGAGCGCGGTATCTGTATAAAGGAGGTGGGTGTCCCATACGCCTACTAGTCGTCCTCTCCGCCCAATGCCAATGTATAAGTTACGAACACGACGTGGACATCTCGTAATATAATGCAAGTCGCTAAAGAAATAAACAACTAAGCTAAATACCATCACACGTGCTGCTCACACCGATGGCCAGTAGAGTATGACGCACGCGTCCCTACATGAACTCATTCTGTGACGTACAATGATACGTGTCAAGGCCTGGGGAGTCATACCGATAACTCCACAACTTTAGGTGTGTCCACTAGACACTAGGTCAGACACAAGTCCTAACGTCAACGCCTTCGTTGACTACACCCGAGTCTTTCTCGGACGCGTACAATTATAAAATATTAAAACAATAAACATGCAACTAATAATATCTGAATTTAAATAGTACAACAAGATAAGGTATACTTGTCTGGCAAGAAAGCTGCATAGTATAAGCGTCCATGTGTTAAGTACAGAGGATCAGAAACTATGGCCTCCGAATGAACGTCTCCAGATACTGAAATAAATATCTCCAACATTCCTAAAATAAGCGAGATAGCTAGAAAACACTACCCTTTCGTCCAATTTGGACACAGGAGCAAAACAGTAATTTTGGGTCAAAGCGGGTTCCATATGTGGCCCACTTTGCACCGAAAAGTATGCCAGAGATAAAGGTCTCTAAATGGGACAAATTATAGCTCCAATAAATTCTAAACGATGATATGAACTCAACGGTATGTCCAATTTTAGATTTCGGTGAGCCGATCACAAATTTGCCCTTAAAGTCAAACCATAGGGCCCGCGAATAGGTGGCTTACTCAACTGTCTCAGAATCGCGTAAAACTTGGGTCAGAGGGCCAGCGTGATACCAAAAATCCAATGGCGCAAGTTTTGTCGTATTTTGACTAGCGTACACAAAATGGGGTGGTAGTTTACAAAAGTCGTGATACGAGGACTTTTTACGGATACGGGTTGATTCCAGCGCGCACACACATCCGAATCAACTTCCATGAAAGTCCACACGTCAGGATATACCATATGAGCCTTTTGATGTAATTGGTACATAATGAGGTGGTCCCGTTTGGTGGGACGCACACCGTATCGCAAAATTTTAGTTTTAAAGTATTAAGTTTTTGGTCGTTTTGGAGGCCGAATAATTTAACACATAAAATGAATAAAATAAAAATTAAAGAACAAAAAAATTCTTGGTTATATTGAGAAGAAAACCCTTCAATCAGATTTTGAAAATATTAAACAGGTTGATGGCAAATTGGGTGTGAACATGGGAGTTTGGGCTGAAGTTCAGGACTGTTTTTAGTCATTTTTTCGGCCATTTTTGGGTTAATTTTTTGACCAATCCGGGACACGAAAACTCGTCCCGCTTGAATGAAAAGCATAGAGGGTTAGGTTGTGAACGTACACGGACAAACCGCTCGTAAAAAAGAATCACAGATGAAGAAGATATGGTACCTTGAAGATGGGACAAAACTACAAACATGTGCGCGTGGGGGGCGGACGGCGGACGAGGCGGCGACGCGAGGCTGGGGTAGCGTCGAGGGTGGTCGGTGCTGAGGTCGGGCTAGGGTTAGGGTTTTTGTTTGAGTTATAATATATATATATATATATATATATATATAAGGGAGAAGGAGGGAGAGAGTTCTGGGAGGGGGTCGGGGTGTTGTGGGTCTGGGGTAGGGTAGTTTAGGATGGGTTTAGGATTAATATTAGTTTTAGGGTTAATTAGTTATTAGGTTTTTAGTTATAGCTTTTTCTTTTTCTTTTTCTTTTGTTTATTTACTTATTTATTAATACTATTATTGTTACTATTACTATTACTATTACTATTACTATTACTATTACTTTACTATTACTATTACTACTATTATTATTATTATTATTATTATAACTATAATTATAATTATTATTATTATTATTAACTATATATTTATTTATATTTATTTATTTACTTATATAGATGAGGATATAAAATTCCAAAAATAATATTTGCACACAAAATAAATTCTAGAAAATTTATTTTTGTAAGGTTTTAAAAAAAATACTACACACAAAATATTTTATAAAAATAATTTATAATTATTAATTAGATATTTATTTAGTTATAATAAATTAAATAATTATATTATCTAATTAACTAAGTAAATAACTAAATGGTTATCCACAAAATAGGTTAATAGTAACTAATATGCACATCTATAAAAAAAAATGCCTAACTTGGCATGGAAAATTATGGGCTACTAATTGTAGGAAGTTGGGATTAGAAAATAATCATAATTAAATTATATATAATACCTAAATATTTAACAATTAATCTATGGTCGTTACACTAATGTCATACTAACACCAAGGGATCGAATATTTGTGCCACAAAAAGATCCTACAGGTAGTGTCTCCTGTATAGGTAACTTCCTATGAAGGGCGATACAGATTTTGGGGCCATTCTATATTATTAATGTCCAAACTACGGTGAAGTATCCTAATAAAATTATTAGATTTTAATTGTTTTAAAAAATAATCTAAAACAAATACAAGAATTACAAATTACACACAAGATACCTATTTTTGGGTGAGGGAGTTTACAACTGTTACACAGTTATACCCTTTGGCCTGAAGAACGCATGTGCGATATATCAACGAGCTATGAGCACCATCTTCTGTGAACAGCTGCACAAGACGGTCAAGTGTTATGTTGATGACATCGCTGTCAAAAGTCGCTTCCAAGGTGACCACCTCAAGGACTTGAAGAGGGTATTCGACCTTATGCGAGTGCACCAGCTAAAAATGTACCCTATAAAGTCTTTATTGGGAGTCTCTAGTGGCAAGTTCCTGGGTTTTATCATAACTCAAAGGGTATTCATACACCCTGAAAAACTAAGGCTATCCTTGATATGCACCCACCGAAGAACCTTCGAGAGCTCCGGGGTCTTCAAGGAAGACTGGCGTACATCATGAGGTTCATGGCCAACCCCTTTGGACGATGCCAGCCCTTTACTCAACTTATGAAGAAGGGAGTTTCCTTCGTGTGGATCGAATAATGCCAACGAGCATTCGACGATATTAAGAAATATCTCACAAGCTCCCCCTCGTGTTGGTGGCCCCTATAGTGGGGAGACCCTTCTTGCTTTATGTACATCCAATAGACCACTCTCTCAGTGGTCTACTAGCCTAGTAGAGTGATACAGGTCATAAGCAAGCCATTTGTTATCTCAACAAAATGATGGTCGGTACGGAGCATAGGTACAACCTCGTTGAGAAGGAGTGTCTAGCTCTGGTGTTTACTATCCAAAAGAACCGACATTATGTGGCGGGGCAGATCATTCATGTAATCTCGCGAGTCAACCCCCTCTGGGTCCTCATGACCAAGCCAGGGGCTCTTAATTCTTGCTTAGCAACGTGGGCAATACTACTGTCACCATACAACATAGAATTTATTCCGTAGAAAGAAGTCAAGTGCCAAGAATTGGCCGACTTTCTGGCCGTCCATCTGGTGCCAAAAATATCAAAACTCTACGACGAGATACCCGATGAAGTATTGGACTCCAACATGACAGTAGGAGAGGTCGTTTGGCAAATATTCTTCTAAATCCTTGCTTCTCAAGTCTCTAATGGTGATTTGGGAAGGAATTGGAACGAATTTGGTAGGGAAATGAAGTGGGAATGAAGAAAATTTGGTAGTAGAAAATTCTAGATCTAGATTTGGAATAAAAAAGAGGAGAGAGAATTTCCCCCCTCTACTTATATAGGCCGACCCCTATTTTCCCTCCCTCAAGTTATCATGTAATGTCCATTATACCCCTTGGGGCCTCTCATGAAGAAATAATTAAGGAAGGAAGCTTCTAGTCTAATGATTTAATTAATTTAAACAATCTCCTTAACAATGGGCTTTCTAAATGGGCTAAGTTCACCAATTAATTCATGTTGGTCCATGGGTCCAAACTAAACTAGTTAGGTCCACTAATACAAGTCCAAATTAATTAATAAACATCTAACAATAATTAATTAATACAACAAATAATTATTTATCAAGCACAATAATTAATTAAATAGGAAATTACTAAAATATCATTTCCTAAAAAATATGGTAGTGACAAGTCTACCCTCCTTAAAATAATTTTGTCCTCGAAATTCAAAGACGAAAACTACCCCCAGAAAATAACAGAACATAACTAAAGAATCATAACTAACTATGGAAGAATATAACAATGAACAGAACATAACTAGGAAATAATATACCTCAAGGTACAAACAAATATGGATAACGCTCTCGTATTTCATCCTCTCTCTCCCAGGTAGACTCCCCCGGAGAGTGATGCCTCCATGCGATGCACACCAAAGAAATAGTCTGGTTCCTCAGCACATTCTTTCTCCGATCCAGAATCTCAACTGGCTGCTCTGGATAGCTAAGAGTAGGGCCTACCTCTATCTCCGAGTGATCGAATACATGACTAAGATCTGCCACGTATCATCTCAACTGTGACACATAAAATATGTTGTGCACTCCCTCCAATGCAGGTGGCAAGTCTAGTTTATAAGCAACTGCACCGACCCTCTCTAGAATAGTGAAAGGTTCGATGAATCGCGGACTAAACTTTCTGCCTCCACCGAAGTAAATCCTATTTCGTGTCGAAGAAATCCTCAGAAACACCAAACCACCCACCTAGAACAAAATACCACCTTAAGAACTTAGTCTATAACAACAACCAAGAATAAACACAAAACAAAATCTAAACTATACCTTGAACTCCAAAGGTCTCCGATGGCTATCGGCCCAATGACGTTGTCTCTCCTGCGCCACTCGAAGTCTATCTCTGATCAATTGAACCTTCTCTGCTGCATCCACAACCATCTCTGGCCCAAGCAAAACTCTCTCTTCGACATCGTCCCAAGACAAAGGAGTACGACACCTCCGACCATACAGAACTTCAAAAGGTGACATCTCTATACTGGCCTGGTAATTGTTGTTGTAAGCAAACTCTACCAAATGGAGATGGTCCTCCCAAGAAATCTCGAAATCTAGTACACAAGTGTACAATATATCCTCGAGAGTCTAAATAGTCCTCTCTGACTGTCCATCTGTCTGGGGATGATATGCAGTACCGAACTTGAGCTGAGTGTCCAAACTCTCCTGCAAACTCCTCCAGAAATAAGAAGTGAAACGACTATCCCGATCCGAGACTATGCTGACGGGAACTCCATGTATCCTAACGATCTGCCTCACATACATCTCTGCCAGCTTCTCCGTAGACAAACCCACCTTAAAAGGCAAAAAGTGCGCCGACTTAGTCAACCTATCAACAATGACCCAAATCGCGTCTTTCCCTCCTGGAGACCGTGGAAGTCCGGACACAAAATCCATAGTAATGTGTTCCCACTTCCACTCTGGAATGGGTAATGGATGAAGTAAACCTCCTGGCCTCTGCCTCTCGTCTTTCACCTGCTGGCACACTAAGCATCTGGATACAAACTGTGCCGCTTCCCTCTTTATGCCATACCACCACACACACTCTCGCATATCCCAATACATCTTGTTAGCACCTGGATTCATAGAATACTGAAAGCGATACGCTTTCTGCAATACCTCCTCATGCAGCTCTCCACTAGGCACACACAATCTAACTCCATGCCTTAAAGATCCATCCTCTGCAATAGTGAAATCATCTTCCAATCCTGCTCTCACCTGAGCTCTGATACTCCTTAGAGATATATCCTCATACTGTGCTGCCTTGATCCTGTCCATCAAATCTGAATGTATCTATAATCCCCACATCTGTCTAGCACCACCTGGAACAATCACCTCAATGCCCAAGCTCTCCAAGTCCTCCAACAAATATCGATCCTGCGTCAAGAACATAGCTACCAGATACCTGCTCAAAGCATCGGCAACTATATTAGCTTTTCCAGGATGATATTGCAAAGAGATATCAAAATCCTTCATCAGTTCCAACCACCGACGCTGCCTCATGTTCAACTCCTTCTGCGTGAAAACATACTTCAAGCTTTTGTGGTCTGTGAAGATCTCCACACGCTCTCCGTACAAATAATATTTCCACAACTTCAGAGCGAAGATGACTGCTGCCAACTCCAAATCATGGGTAGGATAGTTCTTTTCATGAGGACGCAATTGCCTGGATGCATAGGCAATCACTTTCCTATGCTGTTGAAGAACACAACCCAAACCCTTCCCCGATGCATTACTATAAATAGTGAAATCTCCGGACCCTGATGGCAACGTCAAAATAGGAGCAGACGTTAACCTCTTCTTCAACTCCTCAAAAGCAACTTGGCAATCCTCCGTCCAAACAAACTCCATATTCTTCCTTGTGAGTCTGGTCATCGGCTCAGCAATCCTCGAAAAATCTTGCACAAACTTCCTGTAGTAGCCTGCCAAACCCAAGAAACTCCTGATCTCTGCTACCGAACTCAGATTCTTCCAAGATTCCACTACTGAAATCTTTTTCGGATCCACGAAAATACCATCACCAGTCACAACATGCCCCAAGAATTCTACCTTGTCCAAGAAAAACTCACACTTGGACAACTTTCCATACAGCTCCTCCTTCCTCAGCACATCCAACACAATCCTCAAATGCTCCTCATGCTCCTCCGGTGTCCTCGAGTATATGAGTATGTCGTCGATGAACACCACCACGAACTTGTCAAGGTGCTGGTGGAACACCTTGTTCTTCAAGTTCATAAATATCGTCGGTGCATTAGTCAAACCAAACGACATCACCATAAACTCGTACTAACCATACCGAGTTCTAAAAGCAGTCTTCGGTATGTCCTCCGGCTTCACCTTCACCTGATGGTAGCCTGATCTCAAATCTATCTTAGAAAATACCTTCGCACCACTCAACTGATCAAACAGATCATCAATCCATGGCAAAGGATACTTATTCTTGATAGTGAGATTATTCAAAGCCCTGTAATCAATGCACATGCGTACCGATCCATCCTTCTTCGGTACAAACAATACCGGGGCTCCCCATGGTGAAGAACTCGATCTGATAAACCCCTTATCCTGTAATTCGTCCACCTGCTTTTTCAACTCGGCCAGCTCGCTGTTGTTTACTCTATAGACATGTTGCGAAATTGGTTCTGCACCTGGCACCAAGTCTATAGAAAATTTAACATCTCAATCTGGCGGCAATCCTGGCAATTTCTCAGGAAACACATCCAAGAACTCTGCTATCAATGGATGTGGCAACTCCTTGTCTTCCACCATAGCTCCACAAATAATGCCTTCTCCCTGTTCCGCAGCTCCTCTAGCAAACTCGAACTCTGGCTCTCCAGGCGGACCAAACAAAACTCTACCTTCTCTTCAATCTATGCTAGCACGGATCGTAGCTCGGAAGTGCCATTACAAGTAGACACGCACTCAACTCCCGGCCTCCCAAAGTAACTCTCTGATCCTTACAAATATCATTAACCAGGATAATGCCTCCCTCGATCATGATCTTACAAGTCATAAGCAAAGACTCAGCTACCAAACCATGCTTCAGAGCAAAAGAAACAGATACAAAACTATGGGAAGCACCATTATCAAATAAAGCTAAAGCTGGAATGGAATCAAGAAGAATAGAACCTGCGATGATATCTCCGGTGGGTTCATCCTCCTCGACGGTCATAGCAAACGCTCGTCCCTGTCGAGCACCTCCCTGCTGCTGTTGCTGGACAAAATGCTGCTGCTGTGTTGGAAGCGGTCCCCTCGGCTGTGCTGCAGGTGGTCTCGTCTGTGCCCTCGGAGCTGAAGCTGCTCCCTGAACTGCACGACGAGGACACTCCCTCGATTGATGCCCTTCAGTACCATAATACAAACAAACTCCTAACCTTCTTCTGCAAACTTCCCAGATATGGCCGGGCTTCTTGCAGTAGTGGCATGGAGCTTGCTGTGACTGTCTCTGCTATTGAGGTGCCTGGTGAAAAGATGCCCTAGTTGAAGTATGGTTCTGCTGTAGCTGCTGGAAAGGTCTGGACTAGAAATGAGGACGTTTGGCAAATACTGCACTGCCGTTGGCCCCCAGAAAAGAATCACGGTCTCTCTTGGGCTTCAAACCCAACTCCCGCTCAACCTTGCGTGCCTCCGCAAGTATCTCCGAGTATGTCTCATAAAAAGACGGAATAAGAATCTTCACTTCCCAGTTTAGACCCTCACAGAAATGAATAGCTCGAACTTCCAGCTCTCTCACCAGATACTCTGCAAATTGGCTCAACCTGCCGAACTCTGCAGCGTACTCCTCCACAGACATGCTCCCCTGAATGAGCTCTCAAACTGTCTCCCCAAGTCTAGCCTGTCTGCCCGTGTACAAAACTTTTTCTTGAAAAGGTTCTTGAATACCTCCCAAGATTGTCCTGCGTCAACTAGAACTGGCTCATTCCTGAACCAAGTGCGAGCGACGTCGAACAGTTGAAGTCCTACCGCCTCAACCTTCAGATCCTCAGAAAGATGGGACACCCTCATAAGACGCTCAATGTCCTCGATCCAATCATCAGCATAGACGATGCCCTCCGTCCTCTTGAAAACCCTAGGCTCCAATTTTTTGAAATCCTGAATGTTGCCTGCCCGAAACTGAGCAACCTGAGGAACATCATGCTGCTGGATCGGAACTCCTCTCTCGACTACAGCACGAGCAAGCTGATGAGCACTCTCGATGCCCTGCCGTAGAACGTTGGTCTGCCTCTGATGTGCCTCTGACTGAGCCTTCTGTGCCTCTAGCATCTCACGAAACAGTATAAACATTTGTGACGCCTCTGCTGGCACATGAGGTGGAGGTGGAAGCCCCTCAGATACAGCTGGCACAGTTCTCTGAGTAGGTGGTGGACCTCCGAAAGCAGCTGACACTCCAATCACTGGAGAAGTGGCTGGTGCAGGCCCTCGGGATGTCGCAGACCTCTCAGAAACTGCTCTCCCCTGCTGCGATCTAGTCTTAGGCGGCATCCTGAGACAAAGCGAAAGAAAGAATCAATATGGCACAAGATGTAAGATATTCAAGGAAAGGACAGATTAAGAGATCAGGTATCAATATCAAAGGAGAAATGTTTGAATCAAAAGAATTTTCCTAGGTGCGATTGAGTATATCAGCCTATTTTCTATATCCTATTACAGGCTTGCAGTAGTACAACTAAATTATCGCACTACCACGATATCACATACTTTGTGAAGCTAGACCTGTATGGGCCACCACCAAAAATGTGTCACGACCCGCACGGTGTAAGGGTACAAGTCAGAAACAACGCCCAGCCTACGCTGCAGAATCGACGGTAGAACGCTGTCTAGATAATCTATCTAACAATATAATGAACCACCAATAATGATAATATACTCAATCACAGAACTAAGATAGAAATGATCACGAATCAGATAAAGAATAGAATAGTCACAATACAACTCATGAGTCTAAAATAATATATCAATGAGTCTGAAGAAGTAACAAAATAAGCTGGAGACAAATTCAATATAAAGAATACTATGAAGCTACAACTCCTAGGTCAACTGTCTCAGTTGGGATAAGTCCCTCCTGAACTAGGGTCTCAGAATCTAAACCCACAACATCCTGGGGTCCATAATAGGTAGGATACCACTCCTTAGTGTCATCTGGAAAAATATATCCAGTCAGGAAAGGAGCAGAGTACATCTCTAACAACAGTTCTAATCAATGATAAAAACTATGTAACAGTAAATAGATGTGGATAAACAAGATTCACAATAGATACAAGAGAGATGTATACAATAAAGAAATACTGGAAATAAATATAATAATGAAAAATATGCCAATGAAACAAGAATACTAATGACTAAGTGTATGAGTACTAGCTTAACATGTGATCGGCTTGGGCAAGATACAATGCGGCCTGGCTAATCATACGTGCGGTGTATGATCAACACTATTCAGTAATCAGTACTTGATACAATAGGGATATTGATCACATATCTATACTAATACTCCCCACTCTCGACTGGTATAATAGATCCAACCACGGTATGCTATGGCATGAGATTCCCCAAGAAGATAGCTAGTCTTCCCGAGAATCGGTGTCTGTACATGTACAAGATAACCAATGAAACAATACTTGCACCATATACACCATATACCAAGGAATAACATCTTATAACGAGATCCGGATATACCAATCCGTGTAACCATAGTGTCAAGAGAAACATGGATATCTACACTAGATACAATAAACATTGAGGATATCATAAATGAGAAACTATCAGAGAATGTACTCGCCTGAAGTCCAATGAATAGTCTCACAGATGTCTGACTCGGTGCCTCGAAGACCTAGATATGGAATACAATATTAATACAAGGTCCCAAAAAGAGAATAAGTTAAATTAGTCAACTTCTAGGTCAATAAGTCAATTCTAAGTCAAAAGTCAACTATGGTCAACTCTAAGTCAACTATGGTCAACTATGGTCAAACCAAGGTCAACTATCTATTTCTAGATTGCATAAGTCTAACACAAAAAATCTTGGGTCAAGATATTAAAATCTAAGTCATAAAAATCACATCTTAAAATATTAGGATACCGTATCTCCGGATAAGTGAATCCAAGGTAACACCTCAAAATATATATCAAACAATATTTATAATAATATAGAATCACAATTTATACATCAAATAGGTACCATGGTTTTGAACCAACTTGGTATCCAAACAATAACCACAATCTTGATACCCAACCCCGTATCTTGAGTATCCTTATTTACCTTAGTCTCCTCAAGGTAATACTCAATACCTTGATATAATAATACCTTCATATATAATATATAAATATATACTAATATTATACATATAAAGAACATAGCAATAATAATATATTATCTTAATATCAATACATATATATAAAAATATAAGTATATAAACATATATATATAAATCTGCCTATCTGTCGCTGAAAACTGTGTTGAAGATCACAGATACACTGATACCAAGCTTTTAGTGATAGTTCTAGCTGTCACTGAAGCTGTCGCTGCTGTTGTTGGAATTCTGCACTGCTGCTGCTTTGGTGACGGTTTGCAACCGTCACCGTTCCTACTGTCGCCACTGCTGCTCTTTCCCGCCGCTGGTGCTGCTATTAATGACAGTGGCGGCTGTCATTAAATGCTGCCGCCACTGCTACAACGTCTGCTGCTGAATCGCTGCTATTAATGACAGCAGTTTGTCATTAATTACCTGTTGCTAAAAACTGTAATATATATATATATATATATATATATATATATCCAATAAATATATATATATATATATATATATATATATATATATATATATATATATAAAACCCAAATACATATACATACATATATATATATATATATATATATATATATATATATAAATACAAAATAACTATAAATACACCCCCTCTATAATAATGTACATATTACAACATAGCCATATGCACACATACATAAATATTATAATTACATCTATACATATATTTACATAATCCTATAACAATTACATATAAAATAATTACCCAATTAAACATACATTTATATATATAATCAACATATACATATATTTCCATACAATATATTATAATATATATATATATATAAATGTATGTAGAAGAAAGCTACATAATATATATATATTCTATTAGTACATATATAGTACATAGATCTATGATACAATAAACACTATAATAAATATACATAATATCTATATATATGTATGCACAATTATAACTCAAGAATTAATAGTACAATAATTAGATCTACACATAAATACACAACATATGGAGAGTATCACACCGTATCCCACTAGATCTAGGATACGCATGTGACACGAGTCCACCACACATCCAATTGCACCCCGAAGGACACAAACAAATCACATATATTATTTATGAATAATACAAAGTGTCAAATATAGATCTACGTGTCCGTGTCAAAATACGACATGTACAAGTTCTGTGTCGGAGGAAAAACTCCCAAAACAACATGTATCACCAAATTATTGGGATACGACCTACACGTACCCAATTGTGGATACGACACTAGCCCCAAACACATAAACACATGTCAAATTGATCTATAGGATCAATTGACACACACAACAAATGTCAATCTCGAAATTTCCCTAAAATTGACACAAAAAGCACCATAACTTTCTCCATAGGCCTCCTATGAACACAAAACCAAATCCTATAGGTAGTATATGCATATGGGTTGATTTTCCATGATTAAATCTCAGATTTAGAAGCTATTTTAAGGGAAAAAATTGAATTGTATCTATTAGGAGATGGATTTCCAATGAAACCTCCAATTGAGATAAAATTGCTTCCAAATTATAGATCCTTGCTCCTCTTTGTAGATCCTTGCTTGCTCCTTCTAGATACTTGCTTCTCAAGTCTCTAATGGTGATTTGGAAAGGAATTGGAATAAATTTGGAAGGGAAATAAAGTGGGAATGAAGAAAATTTGGTGTAAAAAATTCTAGATCTAGATTTGGAATGAAAAAGAGGAGAAAGAAATTTCCCCCTCTACTTATATAGGCCGGCCCCTATTTCCCCTCCCTCAAGTTATCATGTAATGTCCATTATATCCCTTGGGGCCTCTCATGAAGAAATAATTAAGGAAGGAAGCTTCTAGTCTAATGATTTAATTAATTTAATCCATCTCCTTAACAATGGGCTTTCTAAATGGGCTAAGTCCTAACCAATTAATTCATGTTGGTCCATGGGTCCAAACTAAACTAGTTAGGTCCACTAATACAAGTCTAAATTAATTAATTAACATCTAACAACAATTAATTAATACAACAAATAATTATTTATCAAGCACAATAATTAATTTAATAGGAAATTACAAAAATACCCTTTTCTAGAAAATGTGGTAGTGACAACAGCTCCGCTACCACTATTTCAAGAAGTCCCGAAGCAAGCCCCTCGGGAAGCCATGCAACTTCACCACCCGTGGACATCCCTACATCATACGGCTCAATGATACCCGGAGATGACAACCCCGCTACCTCCATTTCAGAGGGACTAAGAGAAGGTTCCTCGGGAAGCCTTGTAGCTTCAATATTTGAAGGCGCACCAGTAATAGATGGCCCATCGAAGGCTTGAGAGGATGGCGGAGCAGCCATTCCAGAGTCGGGCTCTGTGTCCCTCACGGGAGAAGATCCTCCGGAGGGTTCCCCAGCTGCAGTGAAACGCGGGACCGATGTAGGCCCTTTCCTAACGAGTCCCTACTCCTCCTTCTCCTCCGCTATACCCTCTTTTGTTGCCACATTGAATATAATTACGGGCGGGGGAGAGCATGTCAAGTCAAAGCAACCATGGATTAATTATACCCTGAGGATAGAGAAATGAAGCCAAAAAATTGCATCTCTTGAGAAGTTATGAAATAACGTACCCGAAGGGATTACTAGGTCACGCGGGTCATTCAGTGCAGTCAGATCCGTCCCCACATCATCCAAGTCATCTATCGAGATATTTGGAGTAGTCGGTTCCACCAATACCCTTTTTGGGGCATATTCTTTAGCAACGACCTCAAACTCGGGGGATGTCGTCTCTTCGTCAGGCTCCGCATAAGAGATTTTCACGGCCGTAGATCTTTAGGGACGGTCCCTTCTCCCCTGTATCTGCAAAGTTTTGAAAAGACCAGAAGAAAGATATTCATAGAGCGGAGATGTAAGAATCAAACTAAGAGGTTTTACGGATACTTTCATAGCATCTAAAGTGGGGTCTTGTTCAGAATCCACCAATGCAAGGGGTCCTACCTTCTCTCTTACGAAGTCCTCCGCAGAAGGACCATATTTTTCTCAGGAACTACTCCAACTCATGCCTGCTTAGAGTGGCGAGGGTGGTGAGCCACAATGGCCTTGCGCTTAGGAGCAGGAGGGTCATCGGAAGGAGTCCCATCCTCAGACGTCGGGTCCGAGTCGACCAGAAAAGGCCGACCTACATCTTTGCCCTTCTTGGGCGTTCGTCGACCTTTCGTCAATAGAAGCGCAAATACTTATCTCAGGTACGTAGTCCACCGGTGGAGTATTGACCGTGCAATAGAAACTTCCCGCAGCAAACAGTATGTTCGACGTAGCACCAACCACAAGCAGTCCAAACTCAACCTGTGTACCAAATACAGTATAATATCTCCATACCCGAGCCCCATCAAGAAGACCGCCACAATACCCAAGGGAAGTACTAGGAGTATCCACCAGGATTTGGTTGCACACAAATTGATAGGCAAATCGGCTAGGAAGATAAGGCTCTAAATAGACGTCAGTCAAATTTTGATACACCAAGTGAGATGGACGGATAGCAAGGAGCCAGCGGTAGTGTCACGCCCCAGTCCCAAAAATACGTAGGACTAGGACACGTAAGCATGCCAGCTGCATGGATATACCAACTCCAATATATGAAAACCATAACCCATACGTACGCTGTAATATGAATATCAAATCCACAAGTGGTATAAATCTATCACAAGTCACAGGGTATAATCTAAATCTCATCCACAGAAAATCAAATATAAATAAATAACCAATATCTATGAAACTAGATCTCACTATAAGTATCTAAGGATGATAGTTGGGTGGAAACAAATCCACTACCAACTCGAATATAAGAGCAAATACAATATAAGTACAACACAACAAATACCATATAAGTATACCAGCTAGCAATCATGGGCTCGAAGAGAAGACATCCTCGAAACCTAAGTAACCATCCGAATTTGCGTTCCTGCGAATACTCAAGAACAGATACACTTGGAAGGGTCAGGTCCTCAGAGGGACATAATAAGATACATAAAAGCATGCCAATAAAGTACTGAAATAAATATCCAATTGGTCGCCTAACCGTCTAAGTGAATGCAGTTAAGAACAACTTTCCCCACAAGTGAGCTATCTGGCTGAAAACTGGGATTTGGCATGGTTCTCTATTGGAGATCCAGGGGCCTAAAAGGCACGTCGTCTTTTGAACGGCGGAGGCCCGCCTGATAATACATAATATATAGTAGTTATCACCACCCGTATCTCCGGCGGAGAATCCGGGCGCACAATAGAAAAAGTACAAAGGAGCTCAAATGCGGTACTTGTTGTTCTCCCCACCCCATGCTCTAAGCATGTCATATCCATGACACAATTTGGTTCATAGCCTATTCTTAGTACCCTAGCCCAATCCTGCAACCAAACAAGGACAAGGATGGGACCACCGTACTATAATAAGCTATGTCCCTAGACCTCTAATAACTGCTAAGTCTTCTAGCATACAAAGTTTCTATTAGCAGTTATCCCTAACGCAAGGCCCATACATACAGGAGGCCAGACCTGTTACGCAGTCCATGATCTATATGAGACTCACACTCGTGTAATAACTGTGTCACGGCCAATGAACCTAATGATGCAACATGATAATGGGGTAGTCTCATAAACATGGTCAATGCAAATACATAAATAAAAATATATCGCGACGACACCGTCACTGCATTTTATATAACAGTTAAAATATATGAACTAAAGACAGAAAATAAAGATGCATGCAACATATGGAATATGAATAACAGTACAATGGCAAGGTATACTTGCCTGGCAAGAAGCTGTAAAATTTAACGTCCAGATGTCCAACACACAGGACCATAAGCTATGGCCTCAGAACAAATGTCTCCGGATGCTGAAATAGATATCACAAACATTCCCAGAATAAGAAAAATAGCTAGAAAGTATTTCTCTTTCGTCCAATTTGGATACAGGGGCAAAACAATAATTTTGGGTCAAAGTGGGGTCCACGTGTGGCCCATTTTGCACCAAAAAATGTGCCAAGGATAACAGTCTCTAAATGGGATAAGTTATAGGTCAAACAAACTCTAAATATCAATACGAACCCAAAGGTATGTCCAAATATGGATTCTGATGGGCCGAACACAATTTCGCCCAAAAAGTCAACCATGGGGCCCGCCAATTGGCGACTTGGTCAACTATCTCAGAATTACGTAAAAATTGGGTCACATGACCAGCGTATTTTTTGGTGTACTTAAGTATAAATATTTGGTCCACAATACCAAGATTTTAAAATTCCTTAAATACTAATCATCTAACTCCTTCTTTTAAAATTCTCCATATTAAAAAAATGACTTAATCTCTCGATCTAATCTTACTTGATCACAATCTGAAAGAATTTAACCTCAAATTAACAATGCGACTTCTACCCAACTTAGAATCTACCCATATATCGTATAAGGCTATACACCTTAAGAAAAAATATTCCTTAATTTATTTACTCATGTCATTCAATCCTCAAAACTTCAACGCCGATTATATCATATATGATATGCCCTTAATTACAAAAGAATAATCCTCAAGTATGTGATCGGCCTATGGGGTATTTCTAGTACTCTCTATGTATCAAACTTATACCAAGCACGAGGTTTCGTCTTTCCGAAATAAGGGAAGACGGAGATCAATAATAAAGAGTTCAAGGGAGAGGTAATAGAATAGAAGTATCAGGATCAAGGTGTTTAAAGAATTCAAATGGAAATTGTCAAAGTAGTTATGGATTGAAATCCTATTTTGGTAATTCTTTGTTCGCATGCTCGTATTAGTACAGTTATATAACTGATACGATATGCCAGACATGTCTAGGGCAAGTATATTTTTCTACTAATCAACTATGTATCTCAATCCACGCAAAGTAGTATTGTGAAGGGCGAACCAAAATGTACTAAGGTTGTCCAGACCGTAATACACTGATTCTGATTAGACAATTGTATCAGTAGGCGTCCCCAATAATACATATCTCATGATCAAGCTCGATAAAAGAATAAGCTTGCAACACTAGGCTATAAAATAACCGCATAAGTCAATGTAGTATATGAAATATAAATGCGCTAGATCATGATGAAAGAAGTCACAACTTTTTTTTTTCAAGTTCACAAGAAGTTAAGACTATACAATCTCTACAGTTGTCATACTAATTCCTTGTCTAAGTCGATAGTCGACAAAGTAGGGGCATAGCCTCTAAGTTCTATAATCTGAATAAGCACTGTCATCTTTTGCTAGCATACAGGTAATGTCATTCAGTTACACTACATCGATGGGTCAAGAGGACTATGTGATACTAAGTTGTGAGGTATACTATCCAACTTATAACAATAAACTAATACTGTACTGTTTTAAGGATACCGTAGAAGCTCCTGTTAAGGTCTACGAGAAAGGATCTCGGCACTTATTAGGGTATCCTCTTTCATTACATAGGTCATGGTTGTCTTAAGTCTTAGTCATAGCGCTTATAGAGCAAGTGTCAATAGTAAGGATGAAAGAGTTACTGGCCGTTAAAGGGAAAGAGGATATAACCTACATTGAGGTGGGGTACATGTTACGTGATCTACAACTAGGGGTAATTATCACAATCTAATTGAATAACTCAACTATCAGGTTCTAACTATAAGACACACAATTCAAAATTCAAGATTACAACTATAACTTTAGCAAACTATATATCCTATCATAGAATTCAATCACTTGGTCTATAATTAGAGGTGTCAAGTGGCACGAGTTGAAAGATGAAGAAAGGAAGAAGATAATTTAATCGTCGCACAATTAGCGAACGTTAAGGTCGCAGGGGAACAACATATAAAATTAAATAGAAAGTCTCTAGATAGTATCATAGTTTTCTAAGGAATATGTGGGATGCTACTCTTCTGTGTTCGGGGTATGATTGAGGAAAATATTACATTCACTCATCTTGGCTTCCTAAGGCACTATTCTGCTAATGATAGGACAATGATCTAAATTTATGGTTCTCTAATACTATCTCACTATAAAAGTTAAGTTTGGTCCAATTGTTAAATGTTGGATCTTTATTGGTTCCTTCATGTTTGGGTCAAACACTATGGTCCAATTTCTAACTGACTCTAGTAGTGTCTATACTACTCTCAAGTCTTCTTAATACATCAAGGGGTAATGGTATACCAATCTAAAGATAAGGAATTCTAGGGTTCACTAGACATTCTAAACTGAGTGGTGTGTCAACATTCTAGTCGTATTCTTTATAGGAAGGTTACCCTACTTATCATCTAGCAACAAGAACTTCTATATTCTAGGAGGGGGCTATACTCAAGGAACTATTAGGGGAGTACATGAGTCAAGCATGATGCAATTATTCGAATAGAATGGACTGGAAGGAAAGTGAATCATAGTCAATTGTGGATGAGATCCTATACTCTAATCCTAGGTGCAGGCTTGCTCGGTACAGTAACGTAACCGAGACAATATGCTCTCGGCCTGCATGGGCCACCACAAAAATATGTCATGCCCCAGTCCCAAAAATACGTAGGACTAGGACACGTAAGCATGCCAGCCGCATGGATATGGCAACTCCAATATATGGAAACCATAATCCATACGTACGCTGTAATATGAATATTAAATCCACAAGTGGTATAAATCTATCAAAAGTCACAGGATATAATCTAAATCTCATCCACAGAAAATCAAATATAAATAAATAAACAATATCTATGAAACTAGATCTCACTATAAGTATCTAAGGATGATAGTTGGGTGAAAAAAATTCCACTACCAACTCGAATATAAGAGCAAATACAATATAAGTACAACACAACAAACACCAAATAAGTATACCAGCTAGCAATCACGGGCTCGAAGAGAAGACATCCTCGAAACCTAAGTAACCATCCGAATCTGCGCTCTTAGGAATACTCAAGAACAGATAAACCTGGAAGGGCCAGGTCCTCAGAGGGACATAACAAGATACATAAAAGTATGCCAATAAAGTACTGAAATAAATATCTAATTGGTCGCCTAACCGTCTAAGTGAATGCAGTTAAGAATAACTTTCCCCACAAGTGAGCTATCTGGCTGAAAACTGGAATTTGGCATGGTTCTCTATTGGAGATCCAGGGGCCTAAAAGGTACGTTGTCTTTTGAATGGCGGAGACCCGCCTGATAATACATAATATATAATGGTCATTACCGCCTGTATCTCTGGCGGAGAATCCGGGAGCACAATAGAAAAAGTGCAAAGGAGATCAAATGCGGTACTTGTTGTTCTCTCCACCCCATGCTCTAAGCATGTCACATCCATGACATAATTTGGTTCATAGCCTATTCTTAGTACCCTAGCACAATCCTGCAACCAAACAAGGACAAGGATGGGACAACCTAACGCACGGCCCATACGTACAGGAGGCTAGACCTGTCACGCAGTCCGTGATATATATGAGACTCACACTCGTGTAACAACTGTGTCACGGCCAATGAACCTAATGATGCTACATGATAATGGGGTAGTCTCATAAACATGGTCAATGCAAATACATAAATAAAAATATATCGCGACGACACCGTCACTGCATTTTATATAACAGTTAAAATATATGAACTAAAGACAGAAAATAAAGATACATGCAACATATGGAATATGAATAACAGTACAATGGCAAGGTATACTTGCCTGGCAAGAAGCTGTAAAATATAACGTCCAGATGTCCAACACACAGGACCATAAGCTATGGCCTCAGAACAAATATCTCCGAATGCTGAAATAGATATCACCAACATTCCCAGAATAAAAAAAAAAGCTAGAAAGCATTTCCCTTTCGTCCAGTTTGGACAAAGGGGCAAAACAGTAATTTTGGGTCAAAGTAGGGTCCACGTGTGGCCCACTTTGCACCGAAAAATGTGCCAAGGGTAACAGTCTCTATATGGGACAAGTTATAGGTCAAACAAACTCTAAATATCAATACGAACCCAACGGTATGTCCAAATATGGATTCTGATGGGCCGAACACAATTTTGCCCAAAAAGTCAACCGTGGGCCCGCTAATTGGCGACTTGGTCAACCTACTCAGAATTACCTGAAAATTGGGTCACAGGACAACGCGTTACCACGACTCTAGTGGCGCAAGTTTCTTCGCAATCTGACGAGCGTGCACAAAATGTGCCCGACTTTCGCAAAAGTTGCGACACGGGATTTGTCCGCAGATACGGGCTGATTCCGACGCGCACACGCGTCCGAATCAGTTTTTGCAAACTCTCACGTGTTCGATTACGCTGCGCGCACCGTTCAGTACACTTGGTACACGGTGGGGCGGTCCCGTTTGGAGGGGCGTGCTCCGTTTCATAACTTTTAAAAATCTGAAAAAGTGTGTTCGTGGGGTTTTTCAATGAATTTAATTCCATCTACAGCAGTTAATAATCTAGGATTATTTAACAAAAATTAAACTAGGTCAAGTGGTCTACGCATACCAAAAATAATCATCGAATTCGGATCTCTGTGGTGGGAGATACGAACTCGAAAATATGGGTGATCATCGCAGTTTTCTACGATCCCGGAATTTGGTCTATTTTTGCCAACTTTGGCGCTGTTTTTGCCTATAGTTACGCGTTGTTTGAGGTCTACTATCACACTGATATGGAAGAGGGTTAAGGGGTGAGCATGCCGATGAAGACGGGGTGACGTTTGGTTGAGCGAGGCGACAAAAAACAACTCCAGAACACAGGTACCTCGCTGCGGAAATCTGCAGTGCGTGGGGTCACGGTCGTCGGGATCGGTTTGGACGGCCTGGCGGGGTTCTCCGACTGCGGTGGCGGCGTTCCTTAAGTCTAAATGGGAAGAGGAAGGGTTTGGATGATCTAGGTTTAGGATTATATATATATATATATATATATATATATATATGAAAGAGAGAAGGAGGGGTGTTCGGTTAATAGACGCGGGGTAGGTTTGCTGGTTTACTTTGCTATTGGATTAATAACAAAGGTGGATGGCTCACAAGCAAGGGGCGGGTGGCTGCTACTTTCCAGCGGATGACTACTTTCCTGCTAGGTTGGGTTGCATGAGAATTTAGTAGGAATGGGTAGTTAAGTAGTATTAGTTATTAATAGTTTTTAATAGTTTTTCTTTTCTTTTCTTTTCTAAATTCCTTTAAAATATATGTGTATATATATATATATTTATATATACATATATACTCATAGAAAAAAATCTAGAATTATACTAATACATACTATTAAGCTAGCAACTGCTCAAGGGGTCTCCTACATGAAATAAATTCAAAAAAATTTCTAATGGTCCCATAAATCCCCTAAGTTCACCAACACCTAAAATAAAAATTAATAAAAATCTATTTCTCCTAATTAGCCACTAATTACTACCATTTTATTAATAACTAATAATTAAAAAGGGTATATACGATTTCTAGGAATAGGGGTTTTACAGGTAGAGCTTCTCCGACAATGGATGATCAGCAGCCCCGCTGTCTCGATGAGTAGCACTTCTTTTTCCCTCAGTGAACTCTGGGACGATTGTGAAGAACGTCCGACCATTCAAGTGAGAAAGCTCCCTCCTACAGGAGGACACGTCCTCATACTGCCATTTCATCCCCTGATAGCGACGGCTAATGGCTTCTCCCTCCAACATCCCTTCCTGGGTACCGGGGTGCATCAAGGACTGATGATGCAATAGAAGCCAATCCATCAGGTAGTGATAGGGTAACTCTACCTTGATGAAATCTCCAACTCCTTTGTGATACTTCACCTTTGTGGCAAGAAGCTGAAGATTATGATGGATCCAGCCGACCATCGCAGGCAGTAACGCAAGTAGGTAGCCAAAATCTAGCCGCACAGCCGGGAGGATAAGGTTACGACTGATTCTCTCTATTGAGCCTGAACACCGCATGAACGCGCAACTATGTAGCCAAATTATCAGGTATCCTTCTAGCACCGCCTTATCGGACAACTCATGGGTATCCATAAGAAAATAGCTCAATTTCTCACCTTCGACAGATGATTCATGACATTTCTGGATCAAGGTCGCAAGAGCATTTTGGGATTGTGGCCCCCGAACATAACTTCGTTCGATCCGGACTCCTCCGAAAAAAGATAGTGCGTTCAGACAGTAATATGAGGGATAGGCCCTTCAGAATATTTATCCTCCTTATATACTTTGTAGCAGATGCTATGATAACATAGCAACTCTTCATATATGGCTAGGAACTCCGGATTCTCCTTATCAAATTCCCCTAGTTTTTTGTTGCTCGGGGTATATTCCTTGCTGGGAACTCCTCCTAAATAAAGCCTCGATATTGAGTGCATCTCATGCAAGGCTAGCCCTATCTCGCCGCCAAGCGTGAAAAAAGTCTCCGTATGGCAGTTGTACATCTCCATCAGGGCGATAAAGATGCAATGATTCTTCTTTAGGTCGTAACTGATGCCCCTCACAGCGAGGAATAGACCATCACCCTTAAGCTCTCACTCGTAGCACTTTAGCACCCATTTGGTCAAGCGATATCACGAAGAAAGGTAATGGGCCCAACCGAGAGTTCATAATTTCCCAGGCGGATACTTTCCCTTCTTGGCAACTTGATGGAGGAACGTGTCCACAGCATAAACATCGAGGTTCGGCCCTAAGTCACTCCTGACCATACCAGGTGCCAGCCCGAGAGAAGAATAAGAGGATGACTGCTTATGGCAGAAGAAAGCCTCCTTGCTTTGGCCGATCCCACGCAAGATCTTACGAGTAAGAGCCTGCCGTTGTTCAGGCATTAAGTACCAGTCCATCTTCCCCTGTCTCATTACTATACGGAAGTTTGACAATGGCATATAATGTTCAAAAGTGGGCATAGATATCTCTGTTCCACGGTGGGTGAAGTTCCAATTCTCCTTTGACTTTCCCAAGTATGAAAAAGACGTAGTCAGTGCATCCCCGAAAAGAAAGTATGGTTTCTTGAAAGAATAATTATGTCCAGCAGCGGTCTTCTCTGAGTTCATTTAACTTTGGAGATAAAACTCGCTTAGGTCAGCGATCAGCTTTTGCCTTTCAAACGGAAAACCCCTATCCATTTGGATTTACATGGTGGCAGTTAGGTCTCCGAAGTTCATACTAAATAGGACCCACTCAAGCTTAAGACCAATACGCTAAAAGGAGTAGTAGGAAAGTTTACTATAAAGCATAAAAGAAGTGCAATCAGAACACTTGTCAAAATGTCGAATAGAGGCCATGCGCATCATCAACACAGAAGTCTATACACAGATTCTCCAGGCGGTAGGATTTTTCCCGTGCATGAAAGATCGGTGCATGACGGGCCTTCACCCATGTGACAGACTGTGTGAAAAAGTCTGCGCATGTTTTCTCATCCAAGCAGCAAGACTATGTGAAGTGGCCGTGCATGTCTCCTCATCCATGCGACGAACCGTGCAAAGAGTGTCTCAGTATTTTAATTCATCCCCAGAGGGAACCTACCTAAGACGGGTTTATGTACGTTGGATGGAATCTTAAGGGGCTCAGCCTCAGCAGCTGGGGCCTTACCTTTTTCTTGGTAGCCTCAGACTCGATGGCGAGACCCTTGCCCTTGGCAGCCGTAGAAGAAGAGAGAGCTATGGAGGCCATGGCGGTTGTCGAGGAAGGATGGAACAACAACAATAGTGGAAGAAATATAGAGAAGAAAGCAAAAGACTTTCTCTCTCTAAGCCCTCCTCCTTTTATAGGTGAGAGTGCCTCAGAACCCGAGCTGCCTCAGTCCACGTGGCAACCTAGGATAAGAACGGCACTTGGGTCCTTGATCCGCCGTAATAAATAAATAAAACATAACATAGGCAAGCGTGTATGGAGACGGTTCAAAATCTTCATAATCTGTTTGAACATCGAGCCAGATATTATCATTAATGCAGACTTTACAGCCAGGCAGATTCGTCTAAGTGTCAGCAGAAGCATGCGTCAAGCGGTCTGACTTAGCTGAAGGATCTTTATGCGACAGACAACCCATGCGTTCAAAAGATCTCTTTCCTTGCTTCTTATTCAAAGAATTCCAAACTTGGCCGAGTTTGAAAACTTTGAAGGGGGTCTTATAGAAGCATAAAAAATCTAAGAAAGCACCCTATGGGCCTCAGTCCCCATGCATCGAAGAAGCAAGTATGCATGCGTCAAAGTTTAAGTGACGCATGACTTGTTGTAAGCATAATGTTACTTCAGTCAAGTCAAATTATTTATGACTCTAACAACAATAATTCTCTGGCCGCCTCGATTCTGACGCTTATAGTTGGTGCCAGTTCCCACGTCATCGCCATAATTACTTTTTTTTACTATACAGCCGTACAGTGCCACGTGTATGCAAGACAAAGCTCTCCATGCGTCTCTGGCCCCATGTATCTTAGATTCTATGCGTTCCATACGTCTCTGGCCCCATGCATTCCAGACTTTATGCATCTTTTACATAACTAGACTCTATGAGCCCAACGAGACGAGGCTCCCTACGATAATCTTTCTGTTTGCAACTGAGAAGATTCTCTACAACAAAGTGCGGGCCACATGTCAAGATGACCAAGTCACGCAAACTAAAAATGAGAACAACCAGGATCTTCATTAATAGCATATCCCAACAAGATGCCACGTGGCAGCTCGGCCGTGAAATGCATCCACGGTTACAACCGTTCTGTTAAGAACGGACACGTGGCAGTCCCAGAGTCTATGAACGCAAAGCATATGCGTACTTATAGCTCGTCAGCACGATGGCTATAAATAGCAGGGTAGCATACCCACAACAGATATGCATACATGAGAGAGAGACTTCTAGGAAGCATTCTCATTCCCTCGTCCGACCATCAACGAAGTAAATGAGACACTACAGTGCTCGATCTCCATCATCACACTTCCCAGAATCAAAAATATTGTACTTAGATCTTCTGTCTAGGATTTCTTTGTACTTTTTTGTTTTTTACACAATAAAGTTTGTTTTCAACTTTGAATCAATGGCAAACAAATACGATATTTTCTTAAGAGTTTATCTAAATCTACTAGTATTTTTTAATTAGTTCATTCTAATATATGGGTTTCGCTCCTACTCCATCTATGAGTGGATTTCTCTACCACGTGAGCTTTATTGATGATTCTACTTGTTATACTTGGGTCTATCTTATGTGTCATCGTTCTGAACTCCCTACCATTTATAGGACATTTACTACTATGATTCATACTCAATTCAATGCTAGGATTAAATTTTTTTGCTCTGATTATTCTCGTGAGTATCTCTCTACTACGATGAGATCTACCTTTCAATCCCAAGGCACCCTTTATCATCAATCATGTCCTTATACTCATGAATGAAATAGGGTAGCCGAGGAAAAAACATTGTCATTTTCTTGGGACTGCTCGTGCTCTCTTGTTATCCTTTTATGTTTCTCAAAAGTTCTGGGCAAAGATTATTCTTACCTCTTTTAATCTTATCAATATCACTCATTCCTCTGTTTTGTCTGGTCAGACACCTCATAAGAGTATTTTTCATGTCCTCCTAATTACAATATGCTACATACTTTTGGGTGCACTTATTTTATCCTTCTTGAGCTTAAGCGTACAAAGTTAACAACCTGATCAACTATGTGCCTTACTCGATTTTAGTTCCGAGTGTAAGGGATACTGTTGTTATGATCCCTTAACTCATCATCTTCTTCTATCTCGTCATGTCACCTTTCTAGAGGACTTTCCTTATTTCAATGTCCCACATCTGAATGTTCATTCCTTGTTCCCTCCACCTCTAACATCTAGTGTTTCTATTAATCCTACTCCTTTTCTTCCCTCTCCAGGTACGGATTTTCTTACGATGATTTTGTCGCTGTCTCATGAGGATCCTCCATATATTCTATGAGCTTTTGCTACTCCATCGTCTCCACTATCTATGTCTCTACCAAAACCTTTTCGCCAGTTCCAATGTACTCATCGATCTCCTGCTCGTTTTACTCTGGATTGTTCTGGTCCACCGGACAAGTTTGGTTTTACGACATTAGCCTAATATTCTCTAGAGTTTCGTTCTATTCTTACTGCTATTCATACTACACGAGAGCCCAGTTCTTATCAAGAGGCTGGTCAGTACCCTGAGTGGTAGGAGGCTATGACAGAGGAGTTTAGAGAATTTCAGTAGACATGTACTTGGGATGTCGTTCCACTCCTAGATGGGGTAAAGCCTATTAGTTACAAGTGGATCTTCAAGGTCTAGTATTGACATGATGGGTCCAATGAGCGACACAAGGCTCGTCTTATTGCCCGAGGATTTACACATGAGCATGGGATTGACTATGATAAGACCTTTGCCCTAGTTGCTCAGATGACTATAGTTCGTATATTATTAGCTATTGTTGCTACTCGTCAGTAGCCACTTTATCACATGGATGTAAAGAATGCCTTTCTTCAAGGTTCTTTATCCGAGATTATCTATATGGAGCCCCTCCAGGTTATTTTACTCTGTCGGGACATGCTTGTTGTCTTCATCGTGCTATCTATGATCTCAAGCAAGCTCTCCGAGCTAGGTTTGATAGTTTCAGGAGTGCTATTTGTGAGGCATGATTTTAGCAATGTTCTCAAGATCATTCTTTTTTTTGTGCGGTCATCACCGAAAGGACGTGTTCTTTTATTTTATATGGATGACATAATTTTGGCTGACGATGATTCAGCAGGGATTATAACTACTCAGAGGTACCTTCATTAGTAGTTTCAGATGAAATACCTTGGCTATCTTCAATATTTTCCTGGACTCAAGATTGCACATAGTAAGAGAGGGATACTTTTTTCTAAGCAAAAATATACTTCATAGATTATTTCGTCTGCTAGTCTATCAGATAGTCGGACAGTTGATACTCCTTTGGAGCTTCATGTGAAGCTTCATCCCACAGATGGTGAACCTCTTATAGATCCTACTCGTTACAGGCGGCTAGTGGATCAACTTTTGTATCTCTGTTTGTCCAAGCCAGATATTTCTCATGCAGTTAGTATTGTTAGCCAATTCATTTTTGCATCTCGATCAACTCACTATGGTACCTTAATCCAGATTCATCGATATCTTCAGGGTTCCATTATGTGCTCATTATTCATGTCTTCTATATCTTCTATGGAGCTTCGAGTACTTTATAATGCAGACTGGAGACGAGATTCGACTACTAGACGATCTACTATAGGATTATGTTTGTTTCTTAGAGATTCGTTGATCTCATGGTAAAGCAAGAAACAAGGCGTTGTTTCATGTTCTTTTACTGAGGTAGAGTACAGGCCTATGGCTGCCACCACCAGGGAGATCGTCCATGTACGTAGACTTCTCTCTGATATGGGTATTTCTCATACATGACCTACGATGCTTCATTGTAAAAATAAGAGTGCTATACAGATTGTAAATAATCTAGTTTTTCATGAACGGACAAAGCACATTGAGATTGATTGTCACTTCGTCCATGAGCATTTTTTGGCAGGCACCACTTCTCTACCATATGTGACTTCCGTTAATTAGCTGGGAGATTTTTTACAAAGTCACACCCTACATCCCGATTTTATTTTCTATTGGACAAACTCATATTGTTTGACCCATCATGAGTTTGAAAGGGGGTATTAAAATTAAATAGGTTTAGGATTAGATTCTTTCTCCTATTCAGATTCAGAAGATATATTCCTTCTCCTATTCAGATTCAAATTCCCCTCTCCTTTATGGATGTGGACTCGTTCTCCCTCTATATATATAGTTGTATGGACTTTTACATCATCCATTAATAAAATTAATATTTTTGATTTGTTTCAGTGGGGAAGTAAACCTAAGAAGACTGGAAACTAATCCTTAGACACATCGTCGACCTCTTTTATGGCCCAAAAAATTGTTCAGCTACGTGCATTGTTATATAAGTTTGGATAAGGCAATTTCAAGAAACTGTAGATAGGTTTGGAATGCAACTAGAACTATTTCAGAGAGATTAAAGGAACTTAAAGCCATAGTTCAGCCTATTTGATAGGATACCAGAAATAATATCCCAACCTTCTCACTAGAATGTTAACATAGTATACCATTAGAGAGGGCCAGAGGGATTCCTTAAGGAGTATAACTCAGTGTTCTGAGAACTGGATTGGACCGATCGGTCCGATAAAAAACACCTAGAATTAGTAGGTACAACCGATTCACTAAAAACCACAAACCTATTTCCACACTGAACCAATATTCTAGTGTATTTATATTTCTACATGTTTTTATGTATTAATATTGTAATTCATAGTTAGTATTGGTTTAGGTTTTACCATAGTCTTTTTGTGAATATTTGATCGTATCTCGAGTATTGTAGGAGAGTTTCTCCCAAAGGATGTGCGAGTGATATAACTAATCGGATTAATAAAAATATGAAGTATTTTCGTGGATTTCTAATTGTTGTGAAATTATCTATAAACAACCCTAGACTTGTTGAGATCCATGTCAATTTAATATGTTAATATGCTAGACTACTCCAGTTTGTCGATCTGCTGAATCATGTACTTATTGCGGAAAGTCTGGTCATTTTGCTACAATCCCACTTTCCCTCTTTACATACAGTTAATGGTGGTCAATTAGTCATTACTCAATTTGGCTCCTTTATTTTGGATACTTCAGTTTATTTTGTTTTACATGTTTCCCATCATACTCTAAACCTCATATAAGTTAGTAGCCTTTATGAGAGAATTTATTGTTGTTTTTGATTTTCTTACATGTTATACGAAGGATCATCATACGGGCCAGATAATTGGTGTGCTTGTAGGAAAGGACAGTTGTACCACTTTCTCCGTCTTCTATCACTCAACCTTCGAGTTCTAGTTATGTTGATATTGTCATGTTTGCTGTCGACTTTTGGCTCATGCGCTTAGGTCATATTTTAATGTCCCATCTAAAGAATTTATTTCATAGTGGATCTCCTTGACACTACGATAAATATTATCTAATATCAATGCGGTGAGTCAAGGTAATATCTCATGACTGAAGATCCAATGTATGTACCAATATGTGTACCATAGTGTCAAGAATCAGATATAAATTTTTTAAATACTTGAATTATAGTAATTATCAAATAATAGAAATATCATAGAATGTACTCACCTTTGGTCCAGAGCAATGAATGTTAAACCGTATCTGTATCGGTGCCTCAAAGACCTAAATATGAAATATTAAGTCAAAATAGTATTTTGGAAACATAAACATATTATACTAACTTATAACTAGGTCTCTAAAGTCATTTCTAGGTCACACTAAATTAAACTAGGTCATACTAAGTCCATACCTTGATTCTATATTCATACTAGTTATACTTGCTATTATCTAAAGTATACTAGTTAATACTAGGCTATACTAGCTATTTACTATTAATGCTTAGTTATTATTATTATCTACTAGTATCATTCTAACCAAAGTGAAATACTACTAAGGTATAGACACTAGTATACATATATACCCTTACCTATTATATTTAAGCATCTGGCTTAACATCAACCCAAAACTAATACTAGTACCTTCAACTTACTTAAGTGCTAAACTATCTTGACTGTATCCCTAGTGTATCTTCTCAATACACCAACTCACTAAACCACAACTTAACAATGGTACTTACCCTTGACTCTCATTGACACTCTAATACTAATATCTACTTGGATACCAACTGATATATTAGTACACACAACTTAACTGATACTCAGATCTGTACTTGATGCATTTCTATTTTGGCTCACATATGATACCCCAATTCCCTTAGTTGCAGCTACACCACTGCCCACCTCACGACCTCAAACACTAGTGCACATGTTTGAGCACCCTACTACAACTGTTATTTTCTTAAATTTCTTTCTTGCATACTTGAACAACACTTACCTACCATTAATTGCCCCATTCTAACCACTGCTGGGTCTACTGGCATCAATCCAAGCTCTGTGCAAATGCACACAGAAACTACTGAAGTATCCTGACCTTACTGCTAATACTCTCTCCCTCAATTTCTAACTTGCTGATACACTTGAAATAGACACTCTACTGCTGCTCTACACTAACCTGGCACATCCACAACACCCCTCTCAGTCCCCACCTCATTTTCTAATACTCACCCTTCACCCTTCTCCTCTGAATACTCCAAACTCGAGCCTCCAATCCCTCAAACTATACCCTCGATCCTGGCCTGTAGGACTTCCTACAACCTCGAGTTGCAGCACATCAAGTTTCCCTTTGTTGTATTACCTCTTCACTTGTACTGTCTGTACTAACCCTGCAGAGCACATCAGTAAACTGGTACCCGATCCTTGAATACTGCATCTACTGGAGGCATCACCCAACTGCTCCTCATGCTGCTGCTGACACTCTCCCCAAATCCTTGCTAAACGCAAACCTCACCCTACCCTCATTGCTGCCAAGCAACTTCACACACCATAACACTTCCTGCTATTGCACTATATGACACACCACTAATACTCATGCACTAAGGTAATACACTAACTAACATATATATGCACTCTCTCTCTCTCTCTCTCACACACACACACACCCCCCCCCCTGAACACAACATCCATACTCACTACTTCTGAACACACTCCACACTGCCAAGAACTAAGACACTAAACTCACTCACTCACTTACTCACGTCTACACCAAGCACACTCACACACACAAACATGCATATATACTAATTGTAAACCCCCTCACCCAAAAATAGGTATTTAGTGTGTACTTTATATTTATTACATTCGATTATTTTTTAAATCAATTAAAGTTTAAATTCTTGCATTAGGATATTTCATCGTAGCTTGGACGTTAATGATATAGGATGACCCCAAAATCTACATCGTCTTTCATAGAAAGTAGCCTACACTGGACACACTACCCGTAGGATCTTTTCGAGACACAAAATTCGATCATTTAGCATTAGTATGGCACTAGTATAATAATTGTAGTTTCTTGTATTTAATATTTAGATATTTATATATATATAATTTATTTATGGTTATTTTCTGATCCCAACTTCCTACAATTAGCAATCCATAATTTCTCATGCCATCTTAGATAATTTTTCTTTTTGTAAGATTTGCTTATTATTTGCCATTATCATTATCCCATTAGAATCCCAATTAAATCTTCATTATTATTACCATTGGATGAGATTGACCAATGAGTAACTACCAATCCTATTCCTATCCCATAATCGTATGCACCCCCGTAATCCTATCTTATATTTTTAAGTGTTTTTATTATTTATTTAAATGATTGAATTTTCTTATAGTATTTTTGTAGTTAATTATAAAATATAGTTATTTGATTTATTTTAACTATATAAATATCTAATTGTTAATTGTAAAATATTTTCATAAAATATTTTGGGTGTAGTATTTTATTAAAGCTTTACAAAATAAAATTTTCTAGAATTTATTCTGTGAACAAATTTTTATTTTTTGGATTTTATATAGCCTCATATATATATATATATATATATATATATATATATATATATATATATATATATATATATATATAGTTATTAAATAAAATAAAATACTTATTTGAAGTTACTTTCCCAAAATTATTTTATTATTTATCTCTTGTTAAAGAGTTATAAATATTTTTTAAATTTATTCATGTGCATATATAAATATTGGTTTTTATATATATATACATACATCTATATATAAAAATATATTTTTTAGTTATTCAGATAAGACAAGACTTTAAATAAGAATAAAGGATAAGAAAGGAAGAAACATTAAATCCTAATCCTATCACTAATTCTATTCCTAACTAAACCTTAGACATAGCAAAATATATACCCCTCCCCAGGTAACCGACTACAGGACATACTCTACACACACACACAAACACACACACACACACACACAAACACACACACACATATATATATATATATATATATATATATATATATATATATATATATATATGCCATCTCTCCAACCATTCCCTCTTCATGTGTGGATCTCGGCCTCTCCTTGCAAGTTCTTTACGAACAGGACCAAAACCCTTCCCCCATGCAAGGCCGCTGCCACCACCCGATGGCCTAAATCTAAACCTTTCGGTCGTCTCGACCAAAGCCGACGACTCCAGGTTCTTAGGACCGATCGAGTTTCCATCTATTGTGCACACAACTATGGCCCGACCCCGCACTCGAGCTCCTGGTTATGCTCGATTGTCGACCAACTGAAGTGAGGACGACAAGAACCCCATTTAAAGGCCTCGCCTCCGCATGATGCCAACCGGAGAAGCAACGGCCGACCTCCCGTGTGCGCGCCACACATAGCTGCATTTAACACGACTGCACAGGCAGAACCATCTGTTTCAACACCCCTATCTTAAGGTAACATATCTCCCTCTCTTTTGCTTTATTTTACGTGTTGTTTTTCTGTACACGCTCACAAGCTAACCCCCTAGGAACACCTTCAAGTCGAACGAATTTTGGAGTCCTAGATTGCTCGAAAAATCGACCGAAAGTTGGCCGAAAAATTGTTCAAAAATAGTTCAGAATTCAATCCAACCGCCCATGTTCATGTCCAATTTTCCACTAACTCGTGTAATATTTTTAAAATCTAATTGAAATGACTTCTTCGCAACCTAAACAAAAATTTTACTGTTCTTTTAGTTTTTATTAGTTTGCTTTATTGGTTAAAATATTCGGTCTCCAAAATGACCAAAACTTGGTTTTTCAAAACTAAAATCTTACGATACGAGTGCGTCTCGCCAAATAAGACCACAATGCCGTGTACCAATTGTACCAAAAGGGGCATATGGTATCACCGGACGTGTGGGATTTTGTAGAAGTTGATTAGGACGTGTGTGCGCGTCGGAATCAACCCGTATCCGTAAAAAGTCCCCCGTATCAGTGTTTTATAAATTATCCTATTAGTTTGTGTGCGCTCTTCGGATCGCCATGAAACTTACGACGCTAGACTCGCAGCGTTTGACCTGTCTTGTGACCCAAGTTTCGTCCGATTCCGAGTCATTTGACGGAACACCGTTTCGTGGGTCCCACGATTCGACTTGACAAGCAATTTTGTGATAGACTCACCGGAATCCAAAATTAGACATACCGTTGAGTTTTTATCACCGTTTAGGTTTTGTTTTACCTATAATTTGTCCCATTTAGAGACATTTATCCCTGACACGTATTTCGGTGCAAAGTGGCCCATATGTGGATCCTACTTTGGTTCAAAATTACTGTTTTGCTCATGTGTCCTAATTGGACGAAAGGGTAGCATTTTCTGACTATCTCGCTTATTTCGAAAATATTTGTGATATTTATTTTAGCATCCAGAGACGTTCGTACATCTTTCTTTCTTTGTGCTACTATTGACTTGAAGTGTTTGCAGCCACAATATTGTCTAAACTTTGCTCGGACACCAGGCAAGATACCTTGCTATATCTACTATCAATTTATTTTTAATTCATTTTTTATTTTATTATTGCATAAATTATTTTCATATATAAACTGTGTGTCTAAGTTGACTTGGGTGCAAACGACGGGGTTTGTCATTTTTTTGTTATTTTTATTTATTATATACATGTTGACTTAGTTTAAGCGGACTACCTCCTAATTGTGGGATATTTTTATATCTCATTGGACCATGACAGACACATGACATGGTTTGTGATATTTTGCTAGGGACATGAACTGCGTATTCGACTTGCTACCGGTACGTAAGGAACGTGAGATGGCTAGAATATAACTGTTATGACTAGTGTGTTATGATTAGTATATTAGAGACTCATACAGTTACAACACTGGGCACGTCGTGTACATGACTTGGTCAGTGTGGGGATAAGGGGGAGGACAATGACTATGAGTATGGGAAGCCAAATCGGGGAGCCAAGTCTCTGGATGGAACTTGGTGTAATGATATATGTTTATGAGATACCTTGCTATTACTAGATACCCTACTATTATATATTTATGAGATACCTTGCTATTACTGGATACCCTGCTATTATATGTATATGAGCCTAAATTCCACCCATGCGTACGAAAGTTGTCCTCCAATTTGCACTTTAGGTGGTTAGAAAATCCTTTGAATATTTAACTACTTATTATAGTTTATATAGCTTGCTTCTATGTATCTTGTTACGTCCCTCTGAGGACCTGGCCCCTTCCAGGTGTAGACGATCTTGACTATTTACAGGAGCACGGATCAGAACTTGCTACTTCTCTCTCTTTCGAGGAGGTCTTCCCTTCGAGCCTCATTAATCATTAGATGTACTTATTTTGTTTCTCTTATATTCTAGTTTGGTAGTGGATTTGTCTCCACCCGACTAATTTTTCTTATCTAGCATTTTATACTTGATTCAGTTATATAGTTGATTAGTCATTCATTCCTATTTGATTCTGTGGATGAGATCTAGTTATGCCCTATAGCTTATGACATAAATCTATACTACTTGTGAATTATTATTCATAATACAGCGCAAGTGTGTGTTATAGTTTTCATATATTGGAGTTGTCATATACATATGACTGTCATGCTTATGTATTCCTAGTCCTACGTATTTTGGGACTGGGGCATGGCATGTTTTTGTGGTGGCCCATGCAGGTCGAGAGTATATTATCTCGGTTACGTTACTGTTCCGAGCAAGCTTGCGTATAGGATTAGATTTTAGGATCTCATCCACTTATTTAATCACCACTATTGATTTTGCTTCGAATTCTTATTGTCACGCCCCAGTCCCAAAATACCGTGGGACTAGACACGTGGCAATGGCCAGCAGTACGCACCGATGGACCAGCTCAATATAATGGATCCATCAGGGCATACTTAAGCTGTAAAACAAGTCTACGACAATCATGGCACAACTAATCTCATCCACAAAAGATATAAAATATGATCCACAGAATAAATAAGGAATGTAAATCATCAGCAAGTCTCACAAAGTACTTCGGAAAATAACCCGATAAATATCTAGTACAATGGTTCCACAGACCAGAAAATAAAAGACTGAAATAATAATAAAAACTGAGCATGAACATGGATGCTCAAGAGAAATCTTCAGCTAAGACCTCGTCCTCGGATGAAGGTACAACTCCTGGATCAGCTCCTGCTCCGGTCCCGTAAACCTCGGGATAAACCTCGTCTGCAAAATCTGGGGACAAAATCCGGATCCAGGTCCTCAGGGGACATAGCAAGGTACAAGAAAGCTCATGCCAATAAATAAATAAATAAGCAGTGCAGCAAATAAATAACTAAATGAAATAATGGGGTAAATATGTAACCATCTAAGTAAAATGCAAGTGAGAGCAGCACGAATACTCAGGCTGAGACCACTACAAGCTCTGTGTCTGGGAGCCGGTAGCAGCAATAACTATGTGTTTACTATGTGTTTACTATGTTTTATATATATATAATCAGCCTGTAGCCTGTGTGTCTCTCCCCACCCAATGTAACCACGCATATCATGTCCATAACGTCTCATGTCCATGTCAAGCGCGATCATAGCTAAATGCAACAAGTCATAATGTATATAGAATATAAAATCTATGTCAAGTCCTGTATCCTATACAGAATTACCCCGAATATCTCGGGAAAATCCTGTCTCATGAATAGTGTCAAGTGTCCTGGGTCATAGGGTACTTGATGAGACAAGTACGAGAATATAAAGTGTCACGAATGTCCATCTCTAGATGACCGTACCCAACACTGCTTACAGTGTCGGCACCCGACTGATAATCGGACGCTAAGTACGTCACACGGTCCTAGGTTGAGCATGTACAGTAATATATATAAAGCAAGAAAAATAGATAACTAAGCTGCAGAGTTTGGCAAGGTACACTTGCCTGATGTTTGAATATCAACTATCGTCCTGGTATCGGTGGATCCGGTAGGTACTACTCCGAAAGCTGTAATAAATATCACCAAAAGTCTCAGAAGATATCAAACTGCTAGAAATGCCTGTCCTTACGTCCAATTTGGACACCGGGGCAAAAAGGTCATTTTCGGGCCAAAGCGGGTCCACATGTGGGCCACTTCGCACCGAAAAGCGTGCCAAGGGTAACAGTCTCTAAATGGGACAAACTATGGGTCAAACAACTCTAAATGTCGATATGATCCCAACGGTATGTCCAAATTTGGATTCCGATGAGCCGAACATAATTTGGTCCAAAAAGTCAACTGTGGGGCCCGCCAATTGGCGATCTGGTCAACCGTCTCAGAAATACGTGAAAATTGGGTCACAGGACCAGCGTGTTACCACGAGTCCAGTGGCACAAGTTTCGTCGCAATCTGACAAGCGTGCACAAAATACCCGCGAGTTCCACAAAAGTGGCGACACGGAATGTGTTCGCGGATACGGCCTGATTCCGGCGCGCACACTCATCCAAATCAGTCCCCACGAATTTTCACGTGTCCGATTATGCTGCGTGCACCATTCGGTACACTTGGCACACGGCGGGGCGGTCCCGTTTGGCGGGGCGCGCTCCGATCTCCAACTTTTAGAAAACCGGAAAAAGTGGGTGTGCGCAGTTTTGTGACGAATACAATTTTGTCCACAGCAACTAATAGCACAAAGTTATTATACAGAAAATAAACTAGGTCATGTACTCTACAGGTACCAAAAAGAATCACCGAATTCGGATCTCTGTGGTGGGAGATACGAAATCGGCAATATGGGTGGTCATCGCAAGTTTCTGCGATTGCAGAATTCTGTCTGCTCGTGCTGACTTGGGCACTGTTTTTCACCTAGGGGCACACGTTTTCCGAGGTTGACTATAAAACAAATATTGGAGAGGGTTGAGGGAAGATCATACCTATAAAAACGGAACAGCGTTTGGTCGAGCGAGTCAACGGAAAAATACGCCGGAGCGAAGGTGCTTCGAGTGGGAAACTGCAGTTCGCGATGTCGGCGTCGACGGGATGGTTGGATGGCTTGGGGAGGCTTCTCTGGCTGCGGTGACGGCTCTAGATGGGAAGGGGAAGTCTGGAGTTTTAGGTTAGGGTTTTGGAGAGCTAATTATATATATATATATATATATGTTATATATATTAATATAGGATGAGATAGGAAGAAGCGGGTTGTGGGTTATTGGCTGAAGGGTCATGCGGGCGCTGGCTCCCCCCAGGCGCTGAAGGCGGGATGGGAATCAATCCCCTAAGTTGCTGTGATCCCACAGCAACAATTTTGCTATATGGGCGGTTAAGTGGGGCGGGGTCCCCTAGGATGAAGTAAGGTTATTATTATTAGTATTATATTACTATTCTTATTTTCTTTCCTTCTCTTGTCCTTTCTTTAAATAAAAACTATTTACATATATAATTTTATATATATATATATATTCACACATAAGAAAATTTATATAATAGGGTATTGCACATCGTTAGGCTAGCAACTGCTCAAGGGGTCTCCTACATGGAATAAATTCCAAAAAATTCCTGAAGGTCCCATAAGTCATCTAAGTGCCCGAACACCTAACATAAAAATTATTAAAAATCTATTTCTCCTATTTGGACCTAATTACTACAATTTAGTTAATAATTAATAAATAAAAAAAGTTTATACGATTTTCTAGGAAGGGGTTTTACATTCTACCCAACTTATAAAAATTTCGTCCTCGAAATTAAATTAGGGTAGGGCTCACTCTATCAAATCTCATTTGGTTACAGTCTAAAGGGTTCCTCTCAAGTGAACATTGCGGTCTCTACCCAACTTAGATTTTACCCATCTATCATCTAAGACTATACATCTAAGAAAGCTATGCCCCAAATTATGTCGTTGAATCCTCAAAGTTTTTAACACCAACATATCATCTATGATATATCCTCAATCAGCTATAAAGGCAGTCATCTAGTAGTATGATTGGCCTATGGTGTATATCTAGTACTCTCTGCGTGTCAACCTTATACTAGGCACGAGGTTCGTCTTTCCGAAATAAGGGAAGACAGAGATCATTAGTAAAGAGTTCAAAGGAATGGTAACATAAGACAAGTACGAGGTTCAAGGAGATTAAAGAATTCAAAAATAGGAGAGTTGTCCGGGCAGTTTATGGATTGAAATCCTATTGGTAAATTCCTATTCGCATATTCATATTGGAACGGTTATGTGCCCGATATGATATGCTCTGATGTGTCTAGAGGTAGGTATACTAGTCAGCTATATATCTCAATCCACGTCAAGTAATCATGCGAAGGGCGAACCAAGCGCACCAAGGTTAGCTAGACCTTAATACACTGATTCTGAAACGTATTAGTGTACATGTCCACTAATACATATGTCATGAACAAGCTCGATAAAGAATGAGCTTGCAAAACTAGGCTATAGAATAGCAGCATAAGTCCAGTACAGCAAATTTAAGTACGTTAGATGATGATGAAAGGAGGTACCAAATATTCAAGTTCACAAAACGAAATAAACAAGCAACCATAATAATAACAGACTCTACAATCTCTACAGTTATTAATTATAAAAACATTCTAGGTTATAAATTTTTAGCAAGTTCAAATTAATTACTAGGTTAAGGCTAGGTCACGAATCTACATGCAAAACTAAGCATTTCTAAAAGCAGAAGACTATAAAAACTTACGCGCATTAGCTACTCCATTATTCTGCGCGTCCTCCAAAGTTATAGCAAAAGCTTGTCCGCGTCCTTGCGGTGGATTCCTCTGCTGTGGCTGTTGGGCTCGCTGGAAGAGTGCTGCCTGTGGAGCCAAGGGTGGCCTTGGTTGATACCCTTCTGGTGCTGGTAGAGCTTGTCTGTTTAATGTCAATACTCTCTCTCGATGATGTGGACAATCCTTGGCTAAGTGTTGGTTGGTTCCGCAGATCAGGCATAATCCTAACTTGCGTCTGCAGTCCCTCTCAATATGGCCTACCTTGTCACAGTATTGACATGTGGGTGATATCTGCGAAGAGGCTCTGGGTGGCTGGTGTAGGTGAGGTCTCTTTGCAGCTTCTTCTTGTGGTACTTTGGCTGATGTGGAAGACCTTTTCAGACTGGTCTCTCTCCTAGTGACGCGTTCCATGCGTCGGGCTGCTGCAAGGACGTCTGAGTAGGATGTAGGTACAACGGATCCAATTAGTTTCTATAGCTCCAAGTTTAGTCCGTCGAAGAACTTCTCAGCCTTTTCTTCTTCTGTCGGGATTAAGGTTGGGGCGAAGCGACTTAGACGAATGAATTCTGTATTGTATTCTTCCACTGTCATGCTGCCCTGGATGAGACGGTTGAACTTGTCCCTGAGCTCTGACCGTGCAACTGTCGGGATGTACATCTCTTGGAAGAGTCTGGAGAACTCTTCCCATGTGACTCTGTCCTGTCCAAGTCTCCTTTCTTCTGCTAACCACAGTGGTGCGCATTTTCAGTTAACTGCATTCTGACTGCAGTCATCCACTTCTCTCTTGGAAGTTCAGCGGCTTCCAGCTGATGCTGAATGTTTGTGAGCCACTCATGAACTTCCGTTGGCCCTTCTTTACCAGAAAATGTGCGAGGCTTGAGATGACGGAAGTCGGTGATAGATCCCGTCAATGTTCGCCTCGCTGCTGGATTAGCCTGCTCCAATGCGGATACCAGGCTGGTCCTCAGATACTCGGCCTCCTGCCGATGGGCCTCTTGCTGAATCTGTTGCTGTGCTTGCATCATAGCATACATCATCTGGAATATTTGTTGCCCGTTCATGGCTTGTCCTGGCGGGAATACTGGCATCTGGGGAGTGAACTGAGGTGGTGGTGGAATGTCATCTCTCCAGAATCTTGGATTAGGCTGTCCGGTTTGATCACTCTGCGATGCTTGTCCACCATCCCCTGGTGTCACTTCGTCTCCATAAGTAACCACTGCGTCGTGTGGTGTATCCAAAGGGATATCATCTCTGTTCCCGGAATCCATTGCTCTGAAATCAAAGATAAACTATGAGAACGCTCAGAGAAATCAATACAGGATGCAGTTCAAGTAACAAATTTCGAGTTCGATATAGAGTTCAACAAATGGTTAAATGATGGATGAGATCCTATAGTTTATACTATCCTTAGGGCAGGCTGGTCCGGTCCCTAAGTTGAAACCGAACAATTTAGTCGTAGACCTGCATGGGCCACCACAAAAATCCTATCACGCCCCAGTCCCAAAATACCGTGGGACTAGACACGTGGCAATGGCCAGCAGTACGCACCGATGGACCAGCTCAATATAATGGATCCATCAGGGCATACTTAAGCTATAAAACAAGTCTACGACAATCATGGCACAACTAATCTCATCCACACAAGATATAAAATATGATCCACAGAATAAATAAGGAATGTAAATCATCAGCAAGTCTCACAAAGTACTTCGGAAAACAACCCGATAAATATCTAGTACAATGGTTCCACAGACCAGAAAATAAAAGACTGAAATAATAATAAAAACTGAGCATGAACATGGATGCTCAAGAGAAATCTTCAGCTAAGACCTCGTCCTCAGATGAAGGTACAACTCCTGGATCAGCTCCTGCTCCGGTCCCGTAAACCTCGGGATAAACCTCGTCTGCAAAATCTGGGGACAAAATCCGGATCCAGGTCCTCAGGGGACATAGCAAGGTACAAGAAAGCTCATGCCAATAAATAAATAAATAAGCAGTGCAGCAAATAAATAACTAAATGAAATAATGGGGTAAATATGTAACCATCTAAGTGAAATGCAAGTGAGAGCAGCACGAATACTCAGGCTGAGACCACTACATGCTCTGTGTCTGGGAGCCGGTAGCAGCAATAACTATGTGTTTACTATGTTTTATATATATATAATCAGCCTGTAGCCTGTGTGTCTCTCCCCACCCAATGTAACCACGCATATCATGTCCATAACGTCTTATGTCCATGTCAAGCGCGATCATAGCTAAATGCAACAAGTCATAATATATATAGAATATAAAATCTATGTCAAGTCCTGTATCCTATACAGAATCACCCCGAATATCTCGGGAAAATCCTATCTCATGAATAGTGTCAAGTGTCCTGGGTCATAGGGTACTTGATGAGACAAGTACGAGAATATAAAGTGTCACGAATGTCCATCTCTAGATGACAGTACCCAACACTGCTTACAGTGTCGGCACCCGACTGATAATCGGACGCTAAGTACGTCACACGGTCCTAGGTTGAGCATGTACAGTAATATATATAAAGCAAGAAAAATAGATAACTAAGCTGCAGAGTTTGGCAAGGTACACTTGCCTGATGTTTGAATATCAACTGTCGTCCTGGTATCGGTGGATCCGGTAGGTACTACTCCGAAAGCTGTAATAAATATCACCAACAGTCTCAGAAGATATCAAACTGCTAGAAATGCCTGTCCTTAGGTCCAATTTGGACACCGGGGCAAAAAGGTCATTTTTGGGCCAAAGCGGGTCCACATGTGGGCCACTTCGCACCGAAAAGCGTGCCGAGGGTAACAGTCTCTAAATGGGACAAACTATGGGTCAAACAACTCTAAATGTCGATATGATCCCAATGGTATGTCCAAATTTGGATTCCGATGAGCCGAACATAATTTAGTCCAAAAAGTCAACTGTGGGGCCCGCCAATTGGTGATCTGGTCAACCGTCTCAGAAATGCGTGAAAATTGGGTCACAGGACCAGCGTGTTACCACGAGTCCAGTGGCGCAAGTTTTGTCACAATCTGATAAGCGTGCACAAAATACCCGCGAGTTCCACAAAAGTGGCGACACGGAATGTGTTCGCGGATACGGCCCGATTTCGGCGCGCACACGCGTCCAAATCAGTCTCCATGAATTTTCACGTGTCCGATTATGCTACGTGCACCATTCGGTACACTTGGCACACGGCGGGGCGGTCCCGTTTGGCGGGGCGCGCTCCGATCTCCAACTTTTAGAAAACCGAAAAAATGGGTGCGCGCAGTTTTGTGACGAATACAATTTTGTCCACCGCAACTAATAGCACAAAGTTATTATACAGAAAATAAACTAGGTCATGTACTCTACAGGTACCAAAAAGAATTACCGAATTCGGATCTCTGTGGTGGGAGATACGAAATCGGCAATATGGGTGGTCATCGCAAGTTTCTGCGATTGCAGAATTCTGTCTGCTCGCGCTGACTTGGGCGCTGTTTTTCACCTAGGGGCACACGTTTTCCGAGGTTGACTATAAAATAAATATTGGAGAGGGTTGAGGGAAGATCATACCTATGAAAACGGAACAGCGTTTGGTCTAGCGAGTCAACGGAAAAATACGCCGGAGCGAAGGTGCTTCGAGTGGAAAACTACAGTTCGCGATGTCGGCGTCGACGGGATGGTTGGATGGCTTGGGGAGGCTTCTCTGGCTGCGGTGACGGCTCTAGATGGGAAGGGAAAGTCTGGAGTTTTAGGTTAGGGTTTTGGAGAGCTAATTATATATATATATATGTTATATATATTAATATAGGATGAGATAGGAAGAAGCGGGTTGTGGGTTATTGGCTGAAGGGTCATGCGGGCGCTGGCTCCCCCCAGGCGCTGAAGGCGGGATGGGAATCAATCCCCTAAGTTGCTGTGATCCCACAGCAACAATTTTGCTATATGGGCGGTTAAGTGGGGCGGGGTCCCCTAGGATGAAGTAAGGTTATTATTATTAGTATTATATTACTATTCTTATTTTCTTTCCTTCTCTTGTCCTTTCTTTAAATAAAAACTATTTACATATATAATTGTATATATATATATATATATATATATTCACACATAAGAAAATTTATATAATAGGGTATTGCACATCGTTAGGCTAGCAACTGCTCAAGGGGTCTCCTACATGGAATACATTTTGAAAAATTCCTGAAGGTCCCATAAGTCATCTAAGTGCCCGAACACCTAACATAAAAATTATTAAAAATCTATTTCTCCTATTTGGACCTAATTACTACAATTTAGTTAATAATTAATAAAAAAAAAGTATATACGATTTTCTAGGAAGGGGGTTTTACACTTATTTAAC